>CM075812.1:51383717-51942096 GCA_037975025.1 Excoecaria agallocha
GAAGCTCATATTCATAATCTACACCTCAAAAACTATAAGAAACCATTAAAGAATTAATTAAAAATACTAATTATCCAAATGTTACCTTAAAATCCTAAACTTTGTAACCCTGAAATCTTCCCTTCCTTTAGGTAAATCAGATGCTTGAGGCTATATTTATGTTCTAGAGTGATGGAAGTTCAATTCTTGTGTTAGGATTTAGTGGAGATTTGAAGTGGAATTAAAGAAAATCAAAGGAAAAAGGAAGAGTGGGAGTGTCGGCCACAAGAGGGAGAGAGGAAGAGCTAGAAAAATTTGAGAAAATCTCAAATTTTTCAGCCTTAAATACTCTCGCAAATGGGGCCAATAATGGGCCAATGAAGTGGGCTTAGCCCAATTTATTTTCAAGGCCCATTTTAGGCTAATTTAAGCCCAATCCAAATTCTCTCTCTTTCATCCTTCAAATCACTCCAAAAATTATTCCATCACTCTTATCACATCAAAAATAGGCAGTACGCAAATTTTTGGCTCAATCGGAGTCCATTATCGGTCCGATTCGATAACTGCTGGCATCACCAAAAAATTTAATTTTTACTACCAAAATATTCTACACAAAAATTCATGGAGATCTGCAAAATATGATAATTATTTAAGCTTATTTACTATTTTTAATAATTTATACAAAATCAAGTCACCGTCCCTACCAGGAAAATTGACTCGCTACATTTTTCGTATTTTTTACCTTTCGAGGCCCAATTGACCTCAATTTCACTTCAAATTTCAAACCCAGACTCACCATGACCAATAATTTCCGATGGTCCAATAAAATATTTTTGATTTTCGGGCAGACTTTTCAGCTTGAAAATCACTATTTACCATCGAAAAGCACTGTTCATGACTGACCCAATGTTGAGGCAATTATAGAATGCCTTGTAAAACCACACACGCAGACCCACCTCAACCTATACCGACACATATGACACTAGCGTAGGCTACCTAGTACCAAGCCTTATTGGAGGTACAGTTCAAGTCGAGCTGCTTTATATCCAAACAATTTATACAGGATGTTAGGCTAATAAAAAAGGTTGACAAACTCCTGGCCAAAGCAGGCTAGATGGAGTTCTTCGCTCCAACTTATAGGACCTACCTCGATGTCACCCGAGAGGTCTTAGCCACGCTATGGTATGGTGGGTATATGAGATCGGATAGAGATGAGAGGGTAGTCTAGTTTAGGGCATTGGGCATCCATTATATCCTCACACATCCTAGAGTTACGAAGGCTATAGGCCTCTCTATTGGGCCTGATGTAGTCACACCTCCCAGGATTATAGATCAGACTAAGTGGAGGGCTATAACATTACCAGGGGTGATATATTAGTTTGATACAGTGAAGAACACTATACTAGCCACCCAAGTTTACAGGTATATTTAAAGGATGTTGTCTAAATCTTATTTGGGATGTATAGGGAGTCTAGGGTTGATTAACTTTATCGACATCACCAGCCTTTAGGGGATGCAGAAGCAGAGGCATATAGACATCACACACGAGATCATCGCCTCGTTGGTCAACATCTCTACTCAGTCAACCACACAGATCTGCATGGGAGGCATCATCATTTGCCTGCTGGTATCACTGGAGGCAGATTTAGTGACCTCATTCCTGAGAGCATTTATATCGATTTATAGGTTGCGATCACCATGAAGATGGTGTAGGCTATCGAGAGGCGAGAAAGGGAGTACATACTGCTAACTGTCCTCGAGACAAGATAGAGATGTGGCCTAGACCATATAGTGTTAAATGTACCCGCAGAGGGGGATGAGTAGGGTCAACCACCCAAGATGCACCAATAATGCCACAAGTACTTCCAACACAGCTGCCTTAGCAGAAGGATCAAACAGATGAGCCTCATGAGCCATAGGAACACCAGAAGGCAGGAGATGACTTAAATTATGAGTTTGATATGCAGCTAGACCTATAGGATCTCTTAGATGGATCAGCCTAGCCACTGGCTCATCTACAATCGCCTTTTAGACATTAGCGATCGCTTGCTAAAAGGATGGAAAGGTTCTCTCCCTATGGGCATCCCGAATTAACCATATCTATAGCTCATCCACCATCCATCCACCATCACCAGTGCATCTAGAGGCATCTCCATCCGTACCACCAACACATCTACCCTTAGCTCCTCCGTCTATTGATATTTCGAGGGGATTGGCAACACTGAAGGATGCCAGTAGGTATCAAAATTAGACCTTACAGATGATACTGACAGCAGTGCAGTCCTTACAGATATTGTCAGCAATGATACAGACTCTGTAGTCTGACATGAAGGGTATCAGACCTGATTTAGTAATTACAGGACAGAGGTTTGAGGCAACCCTGCTGGTGGTAGATAACTCTCTTACCCAGACTAGAGAGCAAGGCATTCATATTAAGGGAGAGGTCTTCAGAGGTAGGTAGGCCATAGTGGTAACAGACAAGCAGCTGAGGAGGTATATTGGGTATCTAAGGGGTGACATGAGGCAATATCTCGAACATCACTCTAGGGCTGTTATTGAGGTTGGCCAGGTTCAGAGCAACCGTTAAAGGTGATAGCTCAGGTTTTACAGCCCTAGATAGCCGCATTGCTAGGTTTCTAGTTAAGATTCATGCCAAATAATTATCAGCCACCAGTAGTGCCACAGGCCATGGCACCAGCCAGACCTTCTAGGCCTTCAGCATTCAGACCTTTATCTAGGCCAACTTACCATAAAGGACCGAGGGCTTTATAGTGATTCATTATTTTTATATTCAGGGAGTTCTAAAACCTTGTCTAAATATTTTGATGTATATAAAAATAGAATTTGTATTTAAATTATGTACTTATCTTATCTTTTTTATGCTTTATTTTGTTTATGTTCATTATTCCTGAAAATAAAAATAATAGAAAATGAAAAATGATGAATGAATGAAGAGATATGCCATGAAGTTAATAAGAAGACTTGATATTAATATACCATGACAAGAGAAAAAAAAATATAATAATAGACACACAAGAGAAATGAAAATAAATGAAAAAATGTGACAAGGTTAAACCCCATAAACAGAACACTAATATTGAATCCTTCTCAAACAGGTACCTAAAATCCCTACCAAGGGGCATATATTTACTACTCCAATGATAAGGAATACAGATACTCATCCTCATCACAAGAAGTTACCTGAACAAGTGAAGATAAAAGAGATGCACAGCAAGAAACTATTGGACAAGAGTCAAAATTCTGATGATAATGCAAGTTCGAGAAGAAACAGGGCGATAACTTTGATGATGATGGTTTTCCTTATATTGGTACCAATTTCCAAAGTGGCAACATAGTAATCAGGAAGTGTGCTAGAAAGGCTCTAACCATCTCAATGACTCTTCACAGATGCATATTTGTCAGAAAGGCTCTAAGTATCTCAATGGCTCTTCATAGATGCATATTTGTCGAAAAGGCTCTAAGCATCTCAATGACTCTTCACAGATGCATATTTGCAAGAATGGCATCCAGCACCTCAGTGACTCTTCACAGATGCATATTTTCCAAAAATCTCCCTAGAGGAACATTGCTTTAAGAGGGAATAGTGCACCCATCAGAAATACCAACCAACACGAAAGTCGGTGTATAGTTGACAACAATCTAATATTACTTAAAACTTATTTAGCTTTGTAGGCCAAACAACCAAACACTAATCAGATCCAATCAAGTCGTCTCAATTTTGCATGCCCCAAGTGCTAATCAGATGTATTCAAACAACCTTAATCTGCATGCCCCAAGCACTAATTAGACACATTCAAATAACCTGATTCTGCATACCTCAGTCACTAATCAAACGCATTTAAACAACCTGATTCTGTATGCCCTAAAAGCTAATTAGATCTAATCAAGTTGGCTCGATTTTGCATGCCCCAAGAGCTAGTCAGACGCATTCAAATAACCTAATTTTGTATGCCTCGAGAGTTAATTAACTAGTCCTAATTTTGCATGCCCCAAGCACTAATCAAATCCAATCAAGTCGTCTCGATTCTGTACACCTCAGGTGCTAATCAGAGTTAATGAACTCATCCTAATTTTATATTCCCTAGGCGCTAATTAGACAGTCAATCTAAGGTTAACACATCAAAAAACTAATGTTAACTACCCAAATTAGGGTTAACACATCGACAAACTAATGTTAACTATCCGAATTAGGGTTAACACATTAATAAATTGATGATAACTACCCGAACCAGGGTTAATACATTGACAAGCTGACTATAACCTAACTAAGAGACTCACTATCTCAGAAGGTACATATTTTAATCAACCAAGAGACTCACTGCCTCAAGTACACATCTTTTTCCTTTCACTCTGAATTTTGGCTAACTTTGGCACTAATGGACTAGCTTCGCAAAATTGAGGGTAGTTGTAGACACGGTGACCTGAGGCAACCTAAATCAGGGTTACCCAATGATGAAAAAACAATATATTGCTGATAATAGGTTTGGATCTCAAAGCTCCGATTGTGAATTTCTCACACTTTCTCAAATATTTTTATGATTTTCTAAGTGTTTTCCCAAGTGTTTTAACAAAATATGAATAAAAACCTTGATTGAAGCCTTTAGTGATGTCAGAAGCTCATCTATCATTTGAGAGGCACTCATCTGAGGCTGTCTCTCTCCTGCACAAGCCAAATTAGGGGCATTTTAGGAATTTTAGGACTTTTGTCTAAAGGACACTCATCCCTCAATGAGGGGTGCCCATTCATGGCTCGTTTTCCCTGGAATTCAAAAATGGAAAGATAACTGTTGAAAGAATTTAATTCGGACTTTTAGGAAAAATTTCTCCAGATTTGGGAAGTTGGAGTTAGAATCCAATTCTAACTCTAACCTAAGCATAAATGTAATGGCCTCAACATCGATTTAGCTGTGAATAGTAAATTTTGGTGGTAAATAGGGTTATCGAGCTATGAATAGTATCCAGAATAGAAAAATATTTTATTTGACCATCGAAAAGTATTGGTCATGGTGAGTTCGGAGTTAAAATTTGAAGTAAAATTGAGGTCAAATGGTTAGAGGCAAGCTTTCAAGGTTAGAGGCAAGGAAAAAGAGGCTTAGGCAAGCCAAAGCTAGGAGAAAAGGTTAGTGACTAATAAATCCTATTATTTCCCTAAGTTTCCTATGAATTTTCCTTTATGTAATTAGGAAAAATTTTGATATATATGTGTAAAATTTAAATTGATGTTATACTAATGCAATTAGACTTTAATTATGTATATTAGAAGGCTTAAATAAATTTTTAAATGATTATATGCTAGGGTACTCTTAGTGGCCGAATTGAACTCTTAAGGGAAACAATGTGTATTTTAGGTATTTTGATGAAAGTATGTTTTTAAAAGGTACTAGAAATGAAATAATACATGTATGAATTTTTGTAAAATTTATAAAAATTATTAAAATATTTTTGAGATAAACTTTTGATTATGTAAATAGTGAAAATATGAAATTAGTAGAAATTATGGCATAATTTAGTGAGAAAATGATTTGTTATGGAGAAATATGATGTAGCAATTCACAAAGTGTGTAAAAAGTTCGAATAAAAATTTAAGCATAATGAAAAGTAATGAAAATATTAAAGAGATGTGAAATTTTGAATAAAAAGAAATAAAAAGGGTGAATTATGGTGAGATAATTCACAATTTGTGTAAAAAGATTTGAAAAAGTTGACTGTTAAAGGAATTAAGTTGAAAGAGAAATAAAAAGTATGGAAAGAAAAGAATAACGGCTTAAGTTTAATGCTATTGTGCCTTTAGAAAATAGTCTGACAGTAAAAACTAGCTCAGGATATAATTGTCTGGCTATAGGGATATCTATACCGCGGTGCAATTCATGGCGACTTGCTTTGCTATGGTAAGATCATTGATCTCCATAGTAATTATCTGTATCTGTTATCTGTTCTGTGGAGAAATGGTCCATTGGGGTCATTTCTCAGTTTGTTGTGGCCCTGTGAGGTCCACATCACGTATATCCAGTCTGAATATTTCTGTCGGCACTGTACTAGGGTTATTAATTGAAAAATAAAGCTAAAAGAGTGAAAAGAAGATGAAAATAGAGGTTTAAAGTGAAAAAGGACCTAAATGAAAGAAATTAAAAGTTTAAGAGTAAAATGGTAATTTTATCAAAGTTATGGTTTAAAGGGTAAATTCAATAAAGAAATGAACAACAATGGTAAAATGGTAATTCAGCAACCTAATGGTATAAAAATGACCTTTTTAAGACAAAAAAGACCAAAAGTATAATTTTGCACCAAAAATGTTAAAACAAGGTAAAAATATAAAATTTGTAAGTAATTTAATGATTTAAAAGCAAAATAATGCAAAGGTAAGGGTATTTTTGTAATAATGTGTTAAAAAGAGCAAAATTATAATTATGGTATAATTTGGAGGACTTAATTGCAAAGTTAAAAAGTTTGTATATTAAGTATTAAGAAATATTATAAAAAATAGCTATGTGCATATTGCAATTAAAAGGAAATTAAGAAAGTTAAGAATTTTTAATTATTATGAAACAATATATAATATAATATTTTAGCCAAGGAAAATTTAAGGATTGTTGGTCACCACTGGGCATAATTTATACTCAGTACGTAGGTTTTGCTGCGTGCAGGTACAAAAGGTCAGGAGCAGTAATGCATATTTGGAAGAAGAAGAAGAGTTGAATAATTGTATTATTTTTGGGGCATGTATATATATATGTGTGTGTGTGTGTGTGTGTGTGTGTGTGTGTGTATGTATTAGTTTTGGATTTGTAGAATACTATGTTTAGGTTTATAACGATGAAATATGTAATAAGTAAAAAATTTGTTTGTTTGTGGCTTTTGTGATGATGATGGTATGTGATTGAAGAATTTATTATTTGTTGATTGTGGTGCCTCTGAGAGGCTGTGTTTTGCTTGCCTTTCAGGGGGCTAGTCCATTTTATAGTCGTTATATTGCCTGAAATTTTGTAAGATGAATAGTAACTTTGGACAGTTATAGGTCATCGGTAATATAACTTAAGAAATTGTTTAAGACTTAAGTAAGGTTGTATGTTAGGTTCTGGTGAAAATAAAATTTTTTTTCGACCAATAGTACTGTTTCGGTTGGTCTTTATTTTAAGGGTGTTACAATAAAACCTAAAAACCTAGGATTTTCTAGGTGAGGAATCACTTTTACAGATAGCCACTTTAGAAAAGAAAAAAAACTAATTTCTTTCTCTCACTAAGATTTCATTGCTCTAACAATCTCTTTGATTCAAAACACACACACAAATGAATTTCACTGGATTTTTCTGAAAAACAAGAACCACAAATCGGAGTTAGAATTTCTGAGGGTAATATTCTAGGCTCATTTATACTTTCTCTCTCTAAAATTTCTATACATGGTTATATGTGGTTATTTGTTACAAATAAATATGTTTAAATTCTGTGTTTGTGTGATTGGCATGTCTAGAATTCGTTGAGACAGAAATCTAGATCAAAAAGCATGTAAAGGTATGATTAGAATTAAGATTCCTTCATTATTATAAATGTTAAGCTTTTTTCTCTATTGTTGCAATTCTCTGTTTTGATATATTTTATTGAAATTCCTGCATGATTTGATGTTATAATATTATTTTGGCATGATTTAGCACCTAATAATTACATGTTTAGGGTCAAAATATACTTTGTATGATTTTTTTCATATTTTTGGCTTTAAGGCTTTGTACCATATTATTTCTAGCAACTGATGGATGGGAAGATGACTCAACGGACACCCGTTTATCAAAGCGACAAAAGGGACCTCATGAGCCTTCTTCTTGTTCCGTCCCTCACCTGTTCAAAGGCGTCCGTGACTATTTTTTGGGCATTTTTTATTATATTTTGAAGTATTTTATTATGTTTATGTTACTTATTTGTTTCCCATGGTATTTGTACATTATTTATATGATTTGGCTTTGTATAGCTTGGTTATGTACTGTGCAATTTGATTAAATGATTTTCTTTATTGTATTTTTATAATACTAATTTATATGCCTTTTTGTGTGTTTTTTTCGAGTATGTAAATCCTTTGCCTTGGGAGGATTATATGGGTTTTTTTGCATTGGGAATTGTGCTCTCGATTGGATAACCGCCTCAGCCCATCTGGTTACCTCACTTAACCATTTTGTTTATCATTTTATTTATTTATTATCTTAGTTTCATTTAGTTGTTATTTATTTTGTGTTCATTTATTTATTCGGCATGTTTGGGTGTATTTTCTTTCGAGGATGTAATAGGTAGTAAAAAAGGACTTTTTATGCACGTTAAAAAGAAAGGGCACTTAAAATATTTTCTATTAATCAATTTAGGTTTTTCTTCAAAATTTGGACCAATGTCCAATTTTTCTTTCGAAGCCAAACAAAAGAATAAAATAAAGATTTTTTTGTAAAATATGCATGAGGGAACGAATGACCCAATTTATGTATGTATGTTACTTTACTCTTGTTAGTGGATGGTTTGCTTCTGTAATAGGTTTAAGTAGTTGATTTACTTACTTATTTACTTATTTCTTTTCATGATTGATTGGGATGTTTGTTTAATTTTACGCTTTTGTATTGTGTGAGAGAGGAGCGGGGATTAAATATAAAACTTAGTTATAAAATAACACCTAACTAAAATGCCTAATAAAAGCGATGTCCTAAACACTAATTTCTGTTTGGGCATCAAAAGGTCGAGATTCATTTTTCGACATTCTATTGAGTGGCGACTCCATGACACCTACCTATTTTGGGCCCATTAGTAGACACCTTTATGGGTTGACTACCAAAAATAATTTGAGCTTGATCCCCTTTTATTGCAAAGTAGCCAATTTATAAGTTGAAGTGAGCCTTCTCTGGTCTCGGACCCTAAAAATGGGCCTCCGAGAGTGAACCCAAAATCAAGGGACGGCTTCGACGTGCGTCACACTATTAATTACCAAATATCAATAAAATTTTCTTTATTTTAAGTCCAACAAAGTTTGTAAATATAAAAAATCACATAAATTGTCTTAAGTAGTAAATATCTAAATAAATCCACATAGCATAAAAAACAAATAGTCAAATAAGTTCATTTAACATGATGAACAAATATCATTAATAATCAATCTTCATCTTCAATTCCATCTCCATCTCTTTCTCCTTCTACTCCTTGGTTAGATTCAATTAAATCATGCTCCATAGCATCTTGCACAATTGAAGCTCCATCATCTTTTGGATGTTCTTCTACAACCATCCTCTCAAGTTCATCAATTATTAAAATGAGAATAACTTTTAATATATATGAAGGTCAATTAAACCAATTCAACTAAATAAGCTACAATTGATAATTGTGGAAGATGGATCAACAGCATCAAAAAAGGGTTGATTTTTGCACTATTATAGCAAATAATGCCATATTCATGTTAATAATATTTACAGTTGGAAGAAATGGAAATTGCAAGAATATCAACTCAGCCTACTATACAGCCGATGAGTTTGCCCCATTAATGGCATTCTTCAACATCCTTAAGACCTCTCTAGAAGTTATCTTTTAGCAACTTTATTATTTTTAGCTGTAGATGTATTTGAAAATATAACACCATTTTCTTCCACCTCCACAGTAACATAAGCATTACCATTTATGCAAAAAAAAAATAGACTTTTTCTTTTTAAAATGTTATTTTTGATATAAAACTCACAATTTTGAAGTTGACCCGATCCGACTCGAGTTTCGGTCCAACTTGATTTTTCTGTCCAACTTGAGTTTTTTCTTTTTTTGAGTTTTATGTTGGATCAATCCAGTTTTCTTACCGATTCGTGGTCCAATCAGTTCGACTATCCGGGTGAAATTGAGTTTCAAAACATTACGCATGATAAAATATTTTTAAGAATATCTAATTTATAACTATTTATCAAATAATATAAAACTCATAAATCAACACCTCTTTTTATTTTACTAATTACTTCTCAATAAAAAAAAATCAATTTAGTGACCAATGTTCAAGCCTAAGCCCAGGGATCGATGTGGAATTTTTGCTACCTCAATATATTTACATATAATATTCTTCAGGGTTAATTACAAATTAAGGCCCAAACTATATGGTACATTACTATGTTAGACTCCATCTTTAAACTCTTACAATGTCATTCTCCAACTTTGACTTCTCTTTCAATTGAGGGACGTCGTCGCTATTCCAATAGCGATAGAATAGCGATGGAGTCCCTAGTCGAAGTTAGGAGTTGACGTTATAAGATTTTAAAAATGGAATCCAACATTGTAAGATATCCTATAGTTGAGAGCATTTTTTGTTATTAACCCTATTCTTTGTCAAATATCAGTCCAATATTTAATTAAATCCCATATTTAACTCTTTAAGTTTTGGGTTAATTACAAAAAAATACCTCAACTATAGGGTATCTTATAATATTGGATCCCATCTTCAAAATCTTAAAATGTTAACTCCCAACTTTGACTCAACTTTCAATTAAGGGACCCTGTCGCTATTCTGTCATTCCTCTTTCAATAGCGACAAAATAACAATGGAGTCTCTTAATTGAAAAGTGAGTCGAAGTTGAGAACTGACATTATAAGATTTTGAAGATGGGATTCAATATTTTAAGGTATCATATAGTCCAAGTCTTAATTTGTAATTAACCCTTAAGTTTTTCTACCTAAAAGTTCAAAATTAGTGGAATTAAATTAGATTATGATGGGTTATAAGAAAAAGATGAGTGGTAGTGTGTTGATATTGTTATCAATTTTCTTAGCTTTTTTACAAATCAAGGAAATGAGGCCATTATTAAGAGAAAAATGGGTGGAAAAAAATGTGGTGGATCGGTACTTGAGGTGCTTAAACAAAAAGTGACTCAACCTCACGACAATCCATGCACAAATATCCCTCATGAGGAGACCGAAATTTGTACTAAAAATCTCGCCATGACAAACTTATTATTGATGTGGTAATGGTTCCATTGCTACTTAGGCTCATCAATATTATGGATCAGCATAGACCGATTAATTAATCTATTAACAAACAAAAAAAATTAATCAGTCTATTGATATCAGTTTTTCAAAATAATTAATCATCAGCCAATCTATTAGTTTCAATTTTTTCGATTTCATTAATCAATATTTTTTGCTTAAATATTAAAATTTTTATCATACAATTATAAAAAAATTAAACAAAATTCAATTAAATTTCAAATGTTCAAAATAACTTAAAATAAAAATTACAAAACAAACATAATATACTAGTCAAAATTCATGTTATGGTTAATTATTTCAATAAATTAATAGCTAATATTATAAAGTGAATTTAATACTTGTTGAAAAGTAATATGTTTAATTCTAGGTAAAAAAAATTTAAACAAAATTAAATGTTAAAAAAACTATAAAATATAAAAAAATAAAATTAAATACTATCAAGTAATAAATAGACACTAATATATATAATAAAAAAAAACATATGTCATATATAAAGGTTAAATGATTACTCTATATAAGTTTTACTCCATATAATTAAAAAGAATGATATAATTTAAATATCCTTTAAAAAATTATATAAATTTTATAGAGAAATACAAAAAATTAACATATAAAATATAAATATACTTGAAAATTTAAAGCATTACTCTATGTAAATTTTAAAGAGAAATAAGAAAATTTTTAAAATATATAAAAAATATAATATATATTTACATCAGTTAACTATGAACTAATAATTAACCAACACTCAAAAACTAAAACTGATGACTGAAAATTAAAAAAAACGACATCAAATTGATTAATAGAAAAAATCGATTCAATTTGAAATCAGTTTTGTAATTAATGAAAATTTTGAATTTTTTTTACTCACCTTTAATATATAATATAGTCTTATAGATATAGATTAAATTAGACTAGAATTGTATGGATAACAAGAAAACAACGATTCCCTAATCAAATCTCACAATTAAGGAAGAATAATATGTATCTATGGTGTTTTCTTTTTCTTATTACGTTATGTATTAGAACCAAAGTTTTTTTTTTAATGAACGTAATATACAATTAGTAAATTTTATTTTTATTCATCCTATGAATATAGGATGTCATACACATAATGAATTTTTTTTTTTACTTTCCAAATTTTTTTTGTTATATATGTCAATTAGGTAAGTGAAAGGTCGGTTGTGAATTGAATGTTATATTTGTTATTTATTGAAGGCCTAAGGTGAATTTTTGCTTCAGTACTATTTAAAAGGGGGTAATTTTATCCTTATTTTTTTAGGGGCTCATTTTACCCCTAAACTCTCTCTCTCTCTCTCTCTCTTTTTGCAAATTTATCCATGGATTAAGATTTAAAGTGAAAAAATATCCCTAAAACTAATTAACTTGACATGTGGCTAACGACATTAACGTTGGCTAATTACGTTTTGACACGTCATCACTCTCTTCTATTTATCGATCCAATTAGCATTGCATGTGGCACTCATACTAAAAATATTAAAAAATTAAAAAAAAACAAAAAAAAATGTTTGGTTTATGAGAAAATGAAATTAAAAGAGAAAAAATTTGTTTGTTTCTCAAGAAAATACAAGAAAAAAGCAGTGGAGTACAGAGCAAGAAGATGAAAAAGTGGGAATAAGATCACTATAACCAAGATGGAAAAGCTAAAGTTTCTGCTCTCTTCTCTCTCCTTCTCTTCTTCTTTTTCTTCCACACACAGAAAGAAAAAGGCAACAAAACCTAGAAAAATTGGACAAAAACCAATAAAATTCAAAAAAAATCTAGTTTATAGCTAATTAAAATTACATAAAACAACCAAAACATGAAAGAAAACAAGAAATTAAAATATCCGGATGGGTATTTTCAACTAAAAAAAAGAAAAAAAAATTTCTTAGTTAATATGTTTAGGAGTTTATAATAAGAAAAAATGGTTTCGAAATAGGGCACTACGTTCTACCCTTGCACAAACCTCAACCTTCTTCGCTCTTGTAGTGACAGCAATTTGATGGAGAAAGAAGTGATGGAAGAAGAAGAACACAAGGAGAGAGAAAGATAAAGAACAAGAGGAAAAAGAAAGGAACTGAATTTATTTTTTTCTATAAGAAACTGCATCTTTATCTACTTTCATAGTTCCATGAACTAAGCCTCCACTGAAATTCTTTAAAGAAGAAGCAGAAGGAGGAAGAGGAGGAGGAGAAGAGAGCAAATCTTCCCTGCCTTTATTCAACCTGATTGGGGAAAAATCCCTAATTTATTGATACAAAAAATATTTTTTTCAATTATCGTTATCTAAGACCAACAAAAAATTAAAATGTTTGGATGGATATTTTTAATTGGAAAAGAGAAGAAGCAGAAGCCATGGAAGAAGAAGAAGAAGAAGAAAACGGGGAGAGAGGAAGATGAAAGAGAGAAGCAAAACCATTATTTTATTTTATTTTTTAAAAACTTTTTTGCCACATCATTTTTTTTAAATTATTTTTTGCTAATTGGATCGATGAGTAGGAGAGAGAAAGTGGTGACATGTGGCAATGAGATTGGTTATTATTAGTGTCGTTAGCCACGTCAGCATTCTGTTCATTTTTAGAGTAGAAAACACATCAAAAAAATGATTTCAAGAGCAGAATGGGCTAAAAAAAAGAATATGTGCAAAATTACCCCCTTCTAAATAGTATAGGGGCAAAAATTCACCTTAGCCCTTTATTAAATAATTAATTTTAGGGATAAGGGATTTTTTTGCCCTCAAACTATTGTAAATAGGGTAAAAATATCCTTTAACTTTTTTTGGTCAAATTATACCCCTAAAGTAACAAAAATAGATGGAAAATACCCTCATTTTGGATGGAATATACAGCTAGCAAAATGACATAACAGCACCCAATATGGAGACGACACGTTAGCACCACGTGGCAAAAATGAAAAAAAGGCACACTCTCTCTTCTCTCTCCTCCTCATCCTTCTCCTCTTCCTCTTTCTTCTTTTTCTCTTTCCTCATTCTGCCACTCATCTTCTTCTTTAAGTTTGATGACCCTGAAATTCATAGATGAAATTTTTGGTTTTTTGGGTTAATTTTGTATAAAATGAAAAATTTGAAAGAAATGGCTAATTTTCTTCATATGATTATCAAAGCAGATTTGAAAGAAAAATCAATTTTCTTGCATTTTCTCTCAAAATGAATAATATTTTCTTACATTTTCTCTCAAACCAAACAACATTTTCCTTGCAAAAATCATCTTTTCTTTTGTGATTTTCTTTATATGATTATTAGAGCTAATCGAAAGTGTGGCTGAAAGAATTGAAAGCAAGAATTTCGAAATGGCATCAAGCAATTGTTATTTGATGGAGAGAATCTGGAAACTTCTATCTAATATAGTGGATTTACATTTATAAATGGATCTAGATGATTTCTTGAAGCTCAAAAACTAGCTACTAATGCGATCGCTGGATGAAACTGAAGCTTTCTATTTCAGATCAAGAGCATTAGTGGAGATAACAAAATCCTATAGAGAGTTGAAACATAAGGTACTAGAGATTCTCGGCATAAAGGTGGATCCAAAGGGCCCGAGGATACAGGAGGCAGTAATAAGATTATACAACGAGAAAAGAGATTGTGATAAGATTCAATTACTTCAAGGCTTGCAGGCAGTGGAGATGGCATTGAAGAAGTTTTTCTATGGATATAAGCAGATGCTAGTGGTGGTTATGGGGATCTTGGAGGCTAAAGGTGTAACGTCCCTGAATGGCCTCTTGTCGATATTGTCTGTTTTGGGCCTTCAGCCTTCACGGTTTTGTTTTTGGGTCTCCCCAAAAGGCCTCAACAAGGGAGAGGTATCCATAGCCTTATAAGGACTACTTCATTCTCCTCTCCAATCGATGTGGGATCCTTTAACTGAATCCACCTGTATGTGGAAGCCTTTGATTGACTCCACCCCCCTAAGGAGGCTCAACGCCCTCGCTGACACATCAGGCCCGGCCCCATGTCCAACACACTGATCCGGCACCGGCTCTGATACCAACTTATTAAGTCACTAATTAACTTAATTAAATTCATATTACACACATTTCTATTAGGGTCACTATTGGAGCCTTACAAAAGGGAACTAGGTAATGGTGAGTCCGGACACTTGTGACTCACTGAGTTAGTTATTTTTGGAGAGAGATTTTTTTTAAAAATAAAAAATTTGTTAATGCTGACTAGGAGAGAGACTACCATATGGGTGTTGATGTGTCACGTCTACATTGGCTACCGTCAAGTCCATTTGTTAGCTAGAATTTCCTTCTAGAATAAGGGTATTTTTCACCTATTTTAAAGAATTTAGGGGCATAAACTGCTCAAAAAAAGTTTGAGCATATTTTCACCCTATTTCTAAAAGTTTGAGGGAAAAAAACCCTTTTATCCCTTAATTTTAAACAATAAAATTTCTTTTTTTTATTTTTTCTACCGGCTTTTCACTACTCATGACATGTATTTATTTGAAGTCACACTGAATTGACACGTCAACATTTATAGTTGTAAATAACCTCTTTTATAACTTGTCACGTCACTCTTGTAGATCTTCTCTTGATTCTTGATTAATATATACATATAGATATGAGAGAAGATTTGTATGCAAGTATACTTATGCTCAGCAAATGATGATTCATGGATTAAACTATATATATATATATATATTTGATAATTCAAATCACTGAATATATAGACCTAACAAATACGTTGGGTGGATTAATATAGATTAGATTACAAATGGATCGGATTATAAATAAATTATAAATGAATTGAATTACAAATGGATTGGATAGGTCAAGATGTTGGATTTCGAAATAAAATTAAAAAATCACAGCGAAAAATAGAAAAATACCACAAATCCAAGCGATCTAATTGATTCAATAGAAATAGTGCAACGATTACCAACCTCTCAAAGCACAGACAAATTGAATTTACAGGTGCAGACTCACGCAAAATGACACCCTCTACCGGTATCTACATGCGAATATGATAAACAGAATCGCCCAGGGTGCTAACTCCTTTCCTTGGCGGCTAAGGTATAATTAGGGTTTTAAAATATATATATATATATATATATATATATATATATATATATATATATATATATATATATATATATATATATATATATATATATATATATATATATATATATATATATAATTGACCTAACTCTAATTTAGAGAGAGAAAATTGTGCATCCACTTTTCTTATTAAAATAAGAAATACTTTATTTCTTATTTAAAATAAGAATAATAATATTAATCTTAAATATTTTTTTATTTATTTCAAATTTTAATTTATCACAAAATAAAATTCAAAATGTCCGAATTAACCCTTAGTCCATTAATCACATTTTATGTGTACGATCCAATAAGTTCATATTATATTGGCAGTGGGCCCCAATCCCATCACGAGCCCACAAGTCATAAGCAGCTTTTAACAAGACATTATGACTACTCAAATAACATGAATATCAATAATTCAATTTTAACCTAATAGAATATGTTATAATCCCTTTGTCACACGATATCTTGTTTGAACATAAGTTATGGTCCATGTCAAACTGATATAGTCTAAACATATAATTTTTCAATCACTAAGTAGACTGATAATATCAAATGATATTGATCGCTCAATCAATTCATTTGAGCACGACCATGCATTTTTCAGTCCTACTTATCGAGGGGCCCAATAGATATCTCTCTCATAAGAGAGGAATAAATTTCTTCTTAATTATTTACTATCCTCTGTATGATTCTCATCATGTCCAATCATAATCTTTATGATTATCCGATTGAAAATAATGTTTGATTATGTCAAAATATAATATTCATCATGTAAGATACTGTGATAATCTCAGGTTTAAGAATCGATAACATAACTATTATAAGATCACTAATGACATTAACCTATGTAGTATCTCATAGCAGGTCTATCCAGTACTCTATTTTCTAACAAGTACTTATAAGTTTAATTCATATCACCATATATAATTATTCTATGATTATCAATCAAATTTATACTAGTCTTTATTTATCATTATTCATTTAATGATAAATGACCAAGGATAGTCAAAATAACATTAGATTGTTATTTATAAATATTATTATAATGTAACATACCAACAATATAATAACATGAAAAAAATCTAATTTTATTCAATGAAATGTGACATTACATAAAGAACCAAATATTTAGTTTGGGGCATATACACTAACACATGAGTCATGGGTTGATCCATTTATTATTATTTTTTCCATAACTTAAAGTTTAAACTTATAAAAATTATATTTAAACACTTAAAATATTGGAATGTTAAAATTTGAAATGACCAACTCCAAAAATGTTTCAATAGATAAGGAGTGGTGAAACTAAGATTTATAATTAAAGAGGGCAAAAATATAAGTCATATTTAAAAGAAAACAGATAACATAAATAATATAAATAAAGAAAAATATTCATTAACATATTTAAAAAAAACTTACAATTGCTATATACGAGTTTTCATGCCTTAATAGCAACAAATAATGATTCATTGTCATAGCATTAAATACATCTTTTTTCAATACAAGTGATCAAATAATCAGACATTCATTGATATTTCATTTTGTTACATAATCTATTCTTCACAAATTTCATAACAGAAAATGCTTTTTCAACTATTGCAATTACAACGGGTAAAACAAGTGATAGTGATGAGTTTATAAACCAAATGATATAAAATATCCTTTTTTTGTTTGCACCATTTTTTCAGCAAGATCACCAATTCTTGTAATGTTTGAAAACTCACTACTAAACCGCATATTAATGATATATGTTTTCAATTCATTTTCAAGAATCATGAGTTCGATAGTAGAAAAATCAATATGATAAAATTGAGCAACACAGAGTAACTTGCCTTTGTCATATTTAGAGAAGATCCCACTATTGCCAAATATTCCAAATGGATATTTAATTTGTTCATGGGTTTTTAAAATTGGTCTAAATTTTACAAATTACTATTAAATTTAATTCTTCATGCCTCTAAAAGAATTAGAATTTGAAATAGACTCCTCAAGAATTAATAAAAATATACAAATATGAAATATTGTTAATACTTGATAAATATAAAAGCAAAAAAAATTGCAAAACTAAATTACTAACCTTTAATTAAAGATAAATTTTTGTTGTAATATTTAGTTTCTTCTCAAATTTATTTGATTTTTTTTTAAATTCAAAGAAGTAAGAATAGAGTTTTGTACTTTTGTTTCAATGGAAATGGGAAGATAAAAGGTTTTATTGATAAAAAAAAAACTTAAAAAATAAATTGAGGAGGTAAAAATAAAATTTTAAGAGGGGCAAAATTGTCTATCTAATATATATAATAAAAAAATTTTAAAAATTAAGGGGGGCAATTGCCCCCTTCCTCTCATCGTGGCCTTGCCACTATAGACAAGAAATTTCACATTAAGGCTAAAGCAAATAGCTTGAAAAAATAATTTTCCTCATTACTAGAAAAAAAATGCAACCGCTCAATATAATTGATTTGTCGATAGGCCATTTTGTATTATATAAAATTTCAAGGTACTATTGGCAATAATAAAAATAGTTTAAAATGCAACATGACTATACTTATAAAAAAAATAAAAATACACATAATTTGCATAAATTCATGTCAAAAATACAAGAGCAAATACCTAAAAATAATACAAAAGAAATAAAAAAAGAATACATATTTCATCGTTTTAGTTATAAATCATATGAATGCCCATGCTTTGCATGGGGTTTCTAATAAAATATTTAATTGATTTTATAACGTCCAAAAATTCTGACTGCATGAATAGTATTTCTTGGCCACGAATAGTGCCGCTCAGGACCGCTATGTATTTTTTTCTAAGCACTGGAAAGTAAAACTCATGGATAGTATTGAGACGAAATTTGAGATGAAATTAAGGTCAAATATGATCTTAAAAGTTGAAAATAAAAATAAATAGTGAATCAAGTACAAAGTGCACTAATTGACTCTGTGTTTGACTTAAGTGAAAAAAAAAATTTTGGGACTTCTAAAATTAATTTGACCCTAGAGGATAATTATAAATGGTAGAACAAAATTTTTGGAAATGAAAAATTAAAATAAATTTGAGACAGAAAAGTGAATTATCGAATTGAACCAGTAGAATTACCGTCAAACCGAAAAATTTACCAAAATGAGCTAATCTCGATCCAAAAATTTATATGAACGTAAAGGAATATATATATATATATATATATTTTTTTATATTTATGGACATATTTTATGAAAAATTACATGAAAGAAAAATTGAGTCAACAAAGAGATAATAAATGGATTTATATGAACATCCATTTGATAAAATAATAATTGATTTAATTATAGCCACCACTCATTTGAGTTTAAGCCGTGACTCAGGTGGGAGTGAGAAAGTTACGTAACAAATAGGAGGATGACAAAGGGTACATTAATAACCCTTAAATTAAATAGTTCTTGACTCAATTTTAGCCATTCATTTAGGGATATATATTGATACATGAGATTCTTACACAAAATGCTCTTGTTTCAAAGCAAAATTCTGGCTTTTCATTCAAGTTGGGACAGGGAGCCAGTATTTTCAAACTATTGGCATCCAACATGGCATTGCCTGCCTTACATGCATGGGTAAAATGGTACAATTGAAAGAAAAATTCATCAACTAGTTGACACAACTTTAAGTTTATTAGCTCATGACCATCTTTCTTTAAAATTTTGGAATTTTGCTTTGTAACAAAGTGTAAATTTAATAAATATTTTACCAAGTCATGTTTTTAAGCAAAAATTCCAATTTCAATTGCTTTTTCAAACAAATCCAAATTATCTTGAATTTAAACCTTTTGGGTGTGCCATCTTTCCTCTTCTTGGACCATATAACGGCCACAAGTATTTGACTTCAAATCCAATTTTCCATGGTCGAACAAAGCATGTTGAATTGGATTATCATTTTATTTGAGAGCAAGTTAAATTGAAAAATTTAATTGTTAAAATTATTTCTTCAGCTGATCAACTTGCTAATATTCTCACCGTTGGGTACAAAAGCCGTTCTTTACTTCGTGACAAGCTTCCCTTATGCATACCAAGAGCTGAAAACTTTTTACTTTGTGAGAAAATACAATTATTCTCTTCAACTTCAACTATCTTTCCTATTCTCTCTTAGACTTTACAAGCAATTCTATAAATATCTCAAGACCTTTAACTCTCGCTACACTGTCAATTCACAAGAAATGATTGCATATTAGTTAAAGCATACAAGCATTAGCCTCTGAGAACCAATGCTACCCTTCTATGTTTTGATATTTTGGCAGTGTCACAGAGTAAGAGTTTGGAGAGAATATTTTCTGTATATAACTTGAAGAATTTACCAGTATTTATATATGAAAGGAGAAACTAAGGAAACAATCTATAATCTTGTTCCTACGATTATGCTAATCTAAACAAGGAAAAAATATAATTTACATCTATATAAATCATATCTCCTCCAACTAGATTACAGATATTAATCAATTGTCAGCTTGCACATATCCGGTAGAAATAATATTATCCAATGACGATCGAATAAAGTCGAGCCTACCACCTGGGAGTAATAAGGTTGAAATTATCTTATTTGTAATTGTCGATTTTTTTACATGCATTCCATCACCATACATCAGGGCTATTTTTGTGACATGCATCATAAATGGCCACTTGTATTTACGGCCATTGATCGACCTTGTAAATAGAATTGAAAGAATACAGTATGTAGAAGATTAGCAAGAAGATCATTGACACCTGCACCCGTGAAGTCGATCAAAGACACCTACTTACACCAGTGTATATCAGAAGTGTTAAGAGTGGGAAGATATCACTGAAGAAACCTCACAAAGTTGCGATGATATTCAAAGACAGATACTAGTTTGAAATAGGATTTGTTAATTGGATCCAATTAATTAAGACGGTAACAAATGTTAGAAGAATAGTGATAAACGGGTTTAGAATAATATACCGATTAAACGTGTTGGAGAATAACAAGGGCAATTTTTGCAGGCATCCAATTTGCTACCACTGCTAGTCAAAATTAGAGAAAAAAAAAATCAATAATCAACGTCATCGCTAATTATTATTTTTTCCGTTTCTCTTTAAACGCTTCTTTTGATTTCTGACGCACAAATTAACATTTCAAAAAATATTGGTAATTGACTATAATGCCATTTTATTAATTTTTGAGAATTAATGTTATTTTATTAATTAACATAAAAAATTTCAACCAAAAAAAAATTAACATAAAAAATAATAACAAATGTGTCATGCATTTAGAATAAATGTAAAATAGAAAAAATGCATTAAATTCATTTTTAAATACTTAAAAGTAACATTTGAAATTAAAAAAATATATCAAAATCGACATTTAAAGTGTAATGGAGCGGTGTTATTCTATGCTAAGAATGATTAAGATTAATTAAGAATTTATTAATATTTTTAATTATATATAGTTTTGTAGGTTATGTTGAAGGCATTAGCCGAAATCAAATTGATTAGGAAAAGAATAAATTGGCAGTAAAGTATGAAAAATGTGACATTTATATAACATATAATTAATTAATGAAAGAAAAAGATAGAGATTAAAATAAAGTAAAATGAGAACCGTTGTTAATGGAGAATTAAAGTGGGAAAGGGATGAGATTGGTGGTTGTAAGTCTTGTCAAGCTTATATTTTCATTATCTCGAACAACGTCACATGTAGAATTGTCTTGCATCACATTCTTCAAACGTTAAGCTGTAATGTATATGTGGTTCAAGTTATACATAAATATTAGGAATGAACATGATTAATCAAAATTTAAATTAATCGAAAAATCGATTTGAAATCGAATCGATTTTTAATTTAATCGAATCGAAATTTTAGATTTATAATTTTTATTTTAAAAATCGATAGTTAACTGATCCAAAACCGAATATATATATATATATATATATATATATATATATATATATATATTATATTTTAAATTTTACACTTATATTTTTTAATTTTTATATAATTTATAAATATTATGATATATAATTTTGTAAAATATATATTTTTATTAAATAAACATTAAAATTATGTACATAATTAGCGTTTTAGTGTTAGTTTTATATTAAATATTTTTAATTTTTATAATTAATTATGGAAATTTTATTTTTATTTTGATTATTTTAATAGATATTATATTTAATTAGTATTTTTTTCATTTTTAAAGCATTTTTAACTATTAAAAATAATATTATAAATTGTATAATTTATTAAATTTATATATTAAAATTTTTTAATGGTTAACCGATAAATCGATATGAAAAATCGAGTTAAAAACCGAAATCGATATAGCGATTAACCGATAGTAATGGACTGATTTAAGAAAATTATTAATGAACCGGTTAATGCTCATCCCTAATAAACATATCAGCCGAAATCCTTGATTTTGATTGAGGGAAATGGACCAAATTATACTTTAAATTATGCAAATAGATTTATTTTTATTTTTTTAGGTTAAAAAATGTCATCTCGATATTAAATTAATTTACATTTACCTTTATATTATTAAATTGATTCACATTTATTTTTTTAGTGACCAATGTAAATATAAAACTTTTTTTATATTTGTCATTAATAAAATTATTCATTTTTACACTCGCCGTTATAAATAAGAACAAATATGTAAGTTGTATTAATAATGGCTGTCGGAAATTTAAAAATAAAATAAAATAAAATAAAAACAAAGGGCAAATCTGTATAGCTTGCGTAATCAAAATGGCAATTTTTTTCTCTTATTCTTTTGATTAAATAATAATAATGATGAAAATCATCATCATCTTTTAAAACATGTGTGTACAATTGATACAAATAAATTATATACGCTTGCAAATTTTGTCAAATATATAAAATATTTTCAACTGTTATGGCTATATATGAGAAAGCACAAACCACTAAATGAAATGGACTCTAATATGGCAGGATAGGATGCTGGTATTATTATTTAAAAGAAAATAGGAATTTTATGGAATAAAATCAAAGCTCCAAACAGGGAAAAACACACAATCACGTAATCCAAACTTTGAGAATAGCTTGACAAGAAATAATTCCAACAAAAGAGTGAGCTACTTCTTTTTAACACTAGAGTCATGATTTTTTTTAATTCTTTTATATATACCTGAAAACTATGAAAAATTATGACCTAAAAAAACTAAGAGAAATGATGAATGTTCAAGGCATTTGCTGCAAGAAGAATAATCGAATATGATCTTGTGCTTTTTTCTCTACGGCATAAATTGTTAGTTCAGACATTGTAAGTATTATTGTTATCTATAATTGTACCTGCTGACCTTTCAACCCATCCCGAGCAACTCAGATAAATTTCTTAATATTCATTCACATTTTTAGATTTGGAATTTTTTTTTTTGAGACTCGGTACATGATGCAAAAAGTAAATGATGATATATTGGTTATATATAAAAAAAAAGTTACAAAAATATTTTTTTCTATATATTAACATATTATTGATTTTGTATATTGCATTCGATGTATGAAGTGAAATCGAGAAACATTTTCATTGAATAATTATTTTTAACCAATTAAAAATCATGAATGCACACTAACATTTGGAATATATTTCTTAATGGAAAAATTGAGCATGAATATCAACAAATAATTTAAAGATGATCATGCATAGAATCTGCTCGGAAAGAAAAAAAATATATATAAAAGATACAACAAGAAGATGATTATAGAATTAATTGTATGATTTTGTTGTTGAACAAAGGAGAAATGCGTAGGGTTTTACATTAACATGTTGCATAAAGCTCTTGCTTTCTACACACACACACATATATATATATATGCATACAGGTTTTGCATGCTTTAATTTCAACTAATTAATATCCCTACATGTTACATATATAAGGTCTTTTTTTTAAATATAATATAATGTCAATGAACTTATATTATATTTCTAAGAGTAGTTCTATATATTTAGTTACGCTTACAGTGTATATCTAAAAGAAATGAAATCGTCACTGATTCGCCACTTAACAACTTGTTGTTACGAAGATTTTCCGACCGATAAAAAATCAATGAATGCCAAATTACCAGTCTTTCTCTGTTGTTCTTGATTTACTTCCTCATCATCCTTTTTCGTATTATCTATCACTTCACTTCTGCTAGAATCTGTGTTTACTTGTAGAAAATCATAGAACTCAATCGGCTGTTTTTTACCTGCATTTATTGTATATAGCAAAAGAACCATGCATTAGAAATCAACACAAGTTCAATGTTAAAATAAAATATGTAAACATGCATGAAATGCTTTTATGCATGTTTAACTCAACTAATGCGATGAAACCAGTGTAATACATTGCATGAAAAATCTTATCTGCATTAGGGTTCTATCTTCATTCATCAACTAAACCAATAACTAATTATCATCATATCAAGAAAGGTAAAATTTTATAAACAGATTCATCTTGTCTATTTACATGGCTTAGACTAGATCTGTAAATTAATTTATATAGCAATCTGATGATAAATTGCTATTTATACAAAACAGTTATTGATATGTATGCATGATAATTTTTTCTTAAAAATTTTCCATGATTTTATTAATATACCTGATGTAAAAAAAATACCAATTATTTTTTATAAATTATTTATAATACGTTCTAATATTCTAATAGAGAATAATACAGAAAATATGTTCTAAATAAAACATATGACATAAGAAAAATAGAATATCTTATAATATAAAATATATTATAAATTAGAAAATTCTATAATAAATAATTCTAATCTTATGTTAATTTAGGAAGATTTTTGAGCGTTAGAATTAATTGGAATTATAGAGTTATTACAAATACCAGCTTGAATTTATCCGTTATCTATGAAACTGATCTTAAACAAGTCGGTATTTTTAGCTGGATCGATGAGTGAAATAAAAAATAGGGAATTATAGCCAAAATGGTAGGATGAAGAAATTGTAGCAATACCTTGAAAAGGAAGAGTTGGATTATGAGTGGCTTGGCAAAGTGAAGAGTAGTTATGGTGAGGGAAAGGATGATGATTATTATAGTATCTTTCGCAGTATTTATCGACGAAAGAAGCAAGATTTGAAGCATCAGAATTCATGGAAAGATGATCATGTTTAGAGGAAGAAAGCTTGTGATCATGATGAACTAAAGATTGAGCAGCTCTTTTAGCTTGAAGTCTTGATCTTTCTCTGCATTTTCTTGCCATAATAACATGCCAATGGTTCTTCACAGCATTATCTGTTCTACCGGGAAACAGCCTCGCAATCACAGCCCATCTATTCCCGTGAATTCTATGCGAAGCTAGAAGTCTTTCTTCTTCTTCCTCTGTAAATGGACTTCTATTGATTCTTGGATCGAGCTGATTAAACCATCTCAACCTACAGCTTTTCCCTGTTTCAATTTTGTTTGTTATTAGTCACACTCATAAATTCTTTTGTCTTGTTCTTTTCTCACATGCTTTTAATAAATAATTCTGTGATTCCATTAAACCTAACCCTAACCCTACTTTTTCATTTTCAGATATGAACAGTTAGGATTGATTCTTTGTTCCTTTCTAAACAAAAAAAAAAAAAAGTAGTTTAGATTGTTGTTCTCTTAACAGAAAATAAAAATCACCTGATCTGCCTTGAAGCTTTTCAGCTATGGCGTTCCAGTTATGAGGACCGTACCGTTCAACCAACTCTCTAAGCTTTTCATCTTCAGCTGGTCTCCAATGACCTCTGCTACACATCTGATTCGAGCGGAAGTAATTCAAACTCGAAAACTCAAAGAAAGAAAGATAAGCGTAACAATTTTTTGGAGTAGAAGAAAGAATAAATAAGGGAAATTGTAAAAAATTTCCGTTAGAGAGTAGAAAGAAGAGTAGCAGAGATTGATGGAAAGGTGTAGGCTAACAAACAAACAACACTTCTAAATTATTAATAAGAAACAGAATTCAAGAAAGATTAAA
The DNA here is from genome assembly GCA_037975025.1 of Excoecaria agallocha. NCBI lineage: Eukaryota > Viridiplantae > Streptophyta > Magnoliopsida > Malpighiales > Euphorbiaceae > Excoecaria > Excoecaria agallocha. The sequence continues at coordinate 51,409,719 of CM075812.1, forward strand.
AGAGGTTGCTTGGTGGGGTGAATTCCGTTCTGCTTTCAACGTCTCCCTGCGTTTCTAACCTACAACGTCTACTTATAAACCACCTAGCTTCTTTCATTTTTCTTTTTCTTTTTTAATTTTATTGTCCATTTTGTACTCCTAAATACATTAAATAAAGAAAAAATATTCAATTAATTTTTAACTCTTTCATAACTAAATAAAATGCATGGAAAGATTTTTTTTTTGTTCTTTTTTATTTTTTTGCATTAATCTTTTTTTTTTTTAGAAATTTTGGCTGAATTAGGTCGATAAATATTTATTCTTAATTTACACAATTCAATTCCAACAAATTTTAGAGTTACCAAATCGTGATAAAAACGACATTAATTATCCATAATTAAGGTATAGTTGACAAACTAATAAATATTTTTATCTGTAAAACCTCAACTAAAGTTTAAATTAATTGCTTTATCAAAAAAAATGTTTAATTTAATTCCAACAGCATAGTTATATATATTTCACTTAGTTAAATAGCCAGTAACCGAACATTATAGGAAATAAAGTTATGTAAATGAGGGTTAAGGTTATTTATTTAATGTAAAGTACAGAATTAGGGATTATGTTAATATCGGTAATAGGGAGGAGCTAAGGTTGGTAAACTTTCTAAGACTAATTTTATTTGAATATAATATTGAGTTTTATAGGTTTTGATCAGCTTTCAGACCTAACTAATTAACATTTTAGTTATAGATTTTCACAAAATTAGAAGTGCACGTGGAGACTAAGCCATCTATCATTTAACTGTTTCTTTTGGGTCAAACATTTGGTCTACCCCTGCTAATTTTTTTTTATTAATGGAATCACTCTATAATTTTTTTGATTAATTCGCATGTCATTTTTTACCCAAAATTATTACAACGGATGGTATATCTATATCCATCTCTATTAAATTTATTTACACCTTTTTGTTATAAAACTTGGCGACCAAACTCAGCAACCTCTCTCTCTTTTATGCACATAATAATAATAATTTGTCCTGCCTCTGCAGTTAATTAATATTGCGCAATATTAATATTTTCAACATTAATTTCAATTAAAATGCAGTTATAATTATAATGATGAATAAAAATTAATCAAGTTGAATCCAATAAAATGAAATTTTTTGCTTTATGTAATTGTGGAATTAATAAAATCTATATGGCTGCCCATAATTGTGCATTTCTATTCTGTAATTTTGCTTTCTTTTGCAGATATATATATATATATATATATATATATATATATATATATATATATATATATATATATATATATATATATATATATATATATATATTTATTTATTTATTTATTCAGCAACTAGATGGAGCAGAAGCTGAGAAGTTAATCAGGAAAGCAGCTTGTTTGTTTGCTATTGGAGCAACTAGCCAGATTTTGCATGATTGAATTTGGAAATGTCCAAAAAAAAATCAGAATTTTAATAAACTGGGGAAAGGTGATTTTTTTTTTTAAGTTTAAAATAATTATTTATTTATTTATTTTTGTATATGGGGAGCAATTTAATAGGACATAGAGAAAGTGTCTTAACTCCATTTACAAACCAACCAAAAAATAAATAAATAAATGTAGCTTATATATGTCAATTTCATTTAATCTAATACATATACAGTTGCCTACATATTAGAGAGAAAGAGAGTTTGGAGAGCTGTTACTAACTCTTTGTCAACTTAAATAAGTTGGCAACAATGAAAATGGAAATTAATTAAACCAATTGTTCAGCTAGCCACTGCTCGATTAAAAACACAGTTTGTTTCGAATTTTATTTTTTTAATAATATTTATAGATGTAATTAAATATTATATATTTTTTATAATTAAAAAATTAAATAAAAGAAAAAAGTATTTTCGAACATCTTTTCCTTAAGAAAATTAATTTCAAAGAGTTTGGCCGTCATTTTATTAGTAATTATCTAGATTTAACTCACATTTGTGAGAATTAGGTAATTTTAACTTTAGGTGAATCCAAATAGGACGGCAAGGGGAGATTTGTCAGTGTGAAGATCGAAAAAATGCTACGTTTCACTTGAGAGAAATTTTACATTTTAAATGCTTATTTTTGGCAAAGCTTGAAACGTTTATATCATGATTATATAGTTTAATTATTTTCTTTTTTGACTTTAGTCTTTTTTTTTTTTTTTTTGAGGGCAAGGCTCTAGAAAACTAGATAACAACAAATGGAGGGAAAACGTTATTTTTATTGTTTTCTAATAATTAAATAAGGTATAAGTTATTCTATAATTAATTTGGTGTATAAATTTGGTATAAATTGGTATCCTCAAGTTAATAAAATTAAAATGCATCAGATATTTCAAATATAATATTTAAGAATAATTATTTAACATAAAATTTTATTTATTAAATTAGTCTGGTGCATGCGTCAGAGGTTAGAACATAGAATTACTGAGAGCTTAATGTAAAATCAAATTACATTTCATTTGAAAATAAAAATATATTAATATGTGGGGTGTGCCAATAAAACACCATAAATTTATTAATCTTCAAACAATATATCGGTTATTTATTTTTTGGTTGAAAGGAAATATATGGTACTCCAAAATTGAATTCTGAGCATTATAATACAACATTTATATAAATGTTACATTTCTTAAAAAAAAAAAATTGTATATGTTATAATAAGTAGTTTTGGTATGGAGGTTTTACGTGGAAAAGAATGCATGTGGAGGCATAAATAAAAGTTTATTCCGGCATAATATACCAGAAATGACTGAAATTACAAGCACAGGGTTGGATTTCTTGTGATGGAATATTTCCACTTAAATAGATTTGGTAGGACTATCAACATTTGCTGGTGGCCAATTATAACACTTCGTCTGAATTTCTTTTTCCCTTTTAACAACAATTTAGCAATTTTTATTTATTTATTATTACAATTGAATTTAAGAATTATATTTCAAGTGATTCATAAAAATACTAAAATTTAACTGTAACAAAGTATTGAATTATTCAATGACTTCAACAGCTGAAAAGTGTGGAGTAGTAAATTAAATTAAGGGATGATTAATTGATTATTAGTTTCCATTGAGACGCAATCTTATTGTACTTAAGATATAAGGATCACAATTACAATAATTAATTATAATTATGGTAAACTTATTGAAATGAAATGGTAAGAGGAGAGATCATTAGTCACCATCGGCTTTGCTGATGATTATATGCATATGCATATGCATATCTGGCTCTAGGAGGAATGGAGAAAGCTTTGACTACCAATAAAAATTGTTTACAAAGTACAGCTCATCATTAAATTAAATAATCATATAAAACAAATCAAATTTTAATATAAATAAAGTAAATTTGAACCAAAAAAAAAATTTATAGAGATAAGAACATATTTTGCTACTATAATTTTTGGTATAGTCAAAATATGCCAATATATATATATATATATACATCATTTTTTACCCTGTAATTTTTAAAATGTAGAAATATTTCCACTATAAAAAGTACAGTAGAGCGATTTTGCTATTACATTTTTCATAATTGAAAAAATTTACCATTAAATTTCGAAATAGAACAAATTTGTTCGAATGTGTAGCATTGCTATTTCAGGCAATAAAAATGACAAAAAAAATATTGTGACATATATATATATATATATATATATATTAAAAAAGAAAAGCAAAACAACACTAAAGACTTTTTTTTTTTAACTAAATAAACACAACTTTTAATTTACATCCATTTGCCTCATTCAACTGCTTCCTTTGTTGGGCTTTTTTTTGAGATAAATATGCACTATTGAAAAATTCAGGTCATACTACACTTTAATCTAGGAAATTTTGTCGCACCCTATTGTTGTTGAGAAAAAAAATTGAAAAGAATAAATGATCCGTCACTTAGTTTTTTATATATAAAAAATAAAAAATAATAGGGAAAAAAAAAGGAAAAGAAGTAGTAAAAGATAATGGAACAGCAGCCATGCATTTGGTAAATATAGAATATAGATGTACAATTTATTTTCCTGGAGTTCCAAATCTGGTCTACAATTCGTTGAGAAAATTCAAAACAATGATTTTATTTCTCATCAAATTTGCCACGTAATTGATAATCGTAGAGCCATCAAAATTGGATAACAATACGGAATTATAATTATCTTAAAGACATTTCAAACATCAGAACATCGTCCATATAAAATATTTAAAAATGCAAAGATGGGGCGTCTTCTTTTGACTGTTGGCCTACCATTCTCCAAGTAGGAGAAATTGCTTGTAAATCAAACAGTGAGAGAAAGCCATCTCCCATCTTACACCCACCATATCTCTCTAACTGTAACCACTTCTCCCCTTTCATGGTTAACTGTCATTGCTACCTCAGCCGTTTTCTTCATCTTTTAACTACTCATAAACCACACACGTCTCATAGATGGGGAGTCCCTGCAAACTAAAATCTTCGAATGTAATAAAATTGTAATTATCTGGCTGATGTGAATAAAAATGACAATGCAGGAAACTAAAATCTTAGATCACAAAGCCCATATTCATGGCATCATCAATATCTGGTTACAAGGTTCAGCTAACAATACGTCTGTTTCACACATAAAACTCTTCCTTGACTGTTCACCTGTTTTACCTACTCTTTAGCCGTCCCCTAAGAGTTAGTCCCTGTAGGGAAACATCATTAAGTCCTTTTATAATTCAGGCTACGTACAAAATGAATCTTCTTGCATCATTTTCCTCAGCCAAATACCATTCTCCAAATAAATAAATAAATCAAAAAATTTCTCAACAAAACCTTCACCTGAAATGGTAAAAAAATCTATACAAATATTGCTATATGTACAAATATATTTATACGTTGGATCTCCAGAAAGGTTTGATGTTTCTTTATCATGCAAATAGGAGTCGATTAATCATTCTAAACAAGGTTATTGAACTTAAGCTAATTGGTTGAGAAGATGCAAAGAATGTCCTGACTGACATCTAATTGGTGGAAAGCTTAAACTGTGTCATTCCAACTACCCGTAACTACAAAGACACAGGATATGCTATTTGGCACCAATATTTGCAGATCCATCCTGAAAAGTCATTTTCTGCTTGAGGTTTGGATGAAAAGGTTGGATCTTTCCTCAGTTGATATGGTATGATATGACATCTAGTCACCTAATTTAAGAATAAGGGGAAGCTGGGGCCACAAGTTAACTAAACTTCTCCACTGTATAACTGCTGAAAGCTAGCTTCAGAGCCATCCGAAAAGGCTTCTTTAGTTTCTTTAGCTTAACACAAAAAGACTACACCAACCTGCAAAACCAAGTATTACAAACATTTCCTATGCTATTGCTTCTTCTTGTGTATGCTTTACATCAATCATTTTTGTTTGCTATCCAATTGATATGGCAAATATCTCTCACCGCCATCTTGACTTTTCAGAGCATAAGATATAGTTTTTTGAAAAAGTAAATTTAGTTGTGGAAGTTAAAAAGAAAAAATAGAACACAAATGCTTTTTTGAGTATAATGCACTTTTTGAACTTGAGGGTATTAGGTAGAAGACAAGGATGCAAATTGTCAACTGTTGGCATAGACACATTCCTTCAAATGAATTTTTATACTAACCCTGATGTAATACAACACCTTTCATTCTCTTAACAAAAACTAGATGCATTTTAATGTATGCTTTTGGGATCAAAGCATATAACTTTATGTTACTTTGAATAGGGAAAACATATCTTATCTAACAGGTTCAACAACTATTTGTGTTTTCAGATATGCATAAAAAAGGTGCATTTGAGTGTGATCTTTGCAAAATAAACACATGCCTCAAATCATAATAAGCTGCTTTTCTAACAATAAATAACTCCCACTATGAACCCAAGAAAACAATTCTAATCTAATATGGTTTCATTAACTAGTTTGAAGTTATTAAACTAGCCATCCAAAAAGTGAAATTGAAGGGGATTTTTTTTTTCTTAAAAGAAATAAAAAAAAAAAAAACAATTGCCATCATCCACCAGTAGTTTTCAGTAATATAGAGCTCCCACTAGAATGTGAATCCACTATGACAATGAACGTGGAATTGAAGTAAACAAATTTTAAGTAGGAAAACTATATCAATAGCAAGAAGAACTAATGCACTGAACCATTTCTTTCGGCTCAAGTGTTGATTGACACAATAAACTCAGAAGTCTAAGTTGATTGCAATATTATGTGTATTTTAGATTTGATGACCGACAACCTATATCATAAAACAACCCTCTATAAGACAATCGCAAAGAAAAAATGCACCTAGAATCTTGAACACCACGCAAGTGCAGCAACAATCACCATGTAGCCCACTTACATGATTACACAATTACTCTGTATCCACAAATTTCAAGGGTTCCAATTGTCATAATCAGTGCAACAGTTCAATCCACAAAACCATAAATCATTATATAATGTCTGCGTATAGACAAAGGAATACTCAAATGCCTACTGTGCCTCACAATATCTTATTTTGATGCATACAAGTCAAAATTAAATGATCCTAATTGCAAACAAAAAAAGCCACAGCTGAAAAACTTAATACTCAAATGCCTACTGTGCCTCACAATATCTTATTTTGCTGCATACAAGTCAAAATTAAATGATCCTATAATTGCAAAAAAAAAAAAAAAAGCCACAACTGAAAAACTTAGTGGTGCATAGGAACTTTCATTTTACATTTGGTTGTTGGCGATTTGGAAGGATTAGAAGTTTGCTAAATTTTGGCATAGTATATTGTTTTATTAGCTTAATCAATTTTGACTAATTTCTATTTACTTCCCAGTTGCCTGTTAACATGAATCCACCCATGCCTCGAGAAGCCAACCATAAGAACATTTATACTATTCTATGTCCAATCTGTAAATTAATTCTTACTTTTTAAGTTAAAACAAGACCAGGTTGTAATGATGCTATAACAAAACGAAAGAGAAGAACTTAGAAATAGATGGATGCCAAACAATTTAAGTCAGTAAGGATTCATAATAAAATAGATATAACTCAAACACGGACAGATGCATAATCATTTTGTGAACTAAAGTGCTGGACATTTTAAATCAACTAAACCAGGCCCAGCAAGACAAATGTCCCGAACTCGAACAGCCTTGACTTGATGCTTTTGATAGAAACAGGGGTTAAAAAAATACAGTAGATATTTTGCAGGTTTCTTTTCTTTCTCTCATTAAATTTTCCTTTTTTAAGAAGACTTTTTCTGTTTTTACTTCTATTTTTTATTTTTTGTATGATTCTCCAAACTGATGCATAAAGAGGCTGCTGTTGATTGAAGTGAAGATAAAAAGGAAGATAAATGAAAAGAAGTGGTAGGGAACAGGTGGGCACTCCTTTTGTAAATTGGATGCCAATAAAGGGAAGGAAAGAATCAAATAGAGGAAATTAATGCTAGTTATTGAAGTTAACAATATACACACTCTGAAATTGATAGATAATTGAAAAATCATAATTTTTCATTTACTTTTTGAATTGTTGATTTTGGAATGATTAGTACTCATGGGACTAAGTGAAGGTAAGAGTCTATCTTCTCCTCCTTTTTTAATCCAAAAAATTTAGAAGGATAGTTCCCCTTCTACTGCTTCCCTACCCCACAATTTTTCCCCATTATCTACCTCTCCCTCAAAACAAAAACCACATTGATAAATGAAAAAAGATTCACAAAGGAAAGGGGATAATTTCCGTCAGCCTCACTAGGTGAGTGGGAATCAACTACACGTTTCTAGCGCAAGAAAGTCAAGTTTAACAATGATAAAAGTTGGATGAACCCGATAAACTAGTCAAAAAAGTAGGACAATGAAATGCTCCTGCCGACAATACCTATGGGTGAAAAAAGATAAAGCAGATAAAATTGCTAACTGATTTAAAATAAAATTCACAATTAATAAAATATGAAGCCACCGCCATATCCATGATATACAGAAAGGCAACAAAATCAATTGGAAATACATGAATAAGCTTTAAAACATTATTTTAAAACCTCATAGGTGGGGAACAAGAAGTGGTTATAGCCACAATTCAGTAATGAGAAATATCATTGTTTTTCAATTATTTTCAACTTCAACTGCACATTTTAATAGAACAATATTGAAGGTTTTTTCATCAGCTGTATTAGTACAATAGTGACATTAATTGTAGTAGATGCAATTACATCACAAACTGAGTAATTATATTCATCAATAAGGCAAAGAATTTCTGCATATATATAGCATTCATTAAACATACAATGCAAAAGTATTCAACAACGAGCAGTATAATAAACATTGAGGGTGTTTGGCAAGGGAAAAAAATAGCAACCGATAGTAGATACTTAATTATACACCTGTTCTCTCTCAATATCAACAAAACAAGATGGTCTATTGAACCAACTTCATATTAAGCTTCTTATGACATTTGATTCATTTATATTTGATTGACTTCAGCAACTTTTACTGCCTAAAAATATTAGCATATATTTATATCAGATCAAATTCACTTCTTTGCTCCAATATGATTCACATGTTCAATCTCAGAGTAAAGGAGTGAAAGAAAACAATTTTATTCTACCCTAAATTCATAACCTGCATAAATCAAACCAAGAGATTTTCTACAGTTTGAAGTGATTAAACAGAAGAAAATTTCAATCAAAGAAAATCTTCATTTTTTTTTCCATTTAACATCTCATGGCTAATATACAATAAAATGGATGCTGCTCTGGTTTTTGGTTCATGGTCAAACATGTAAGTAAGAATGTCTAATGTTGCAGCAAAGAAGATGGGATGTGAATGTAAAGGACTGTAAGAGAGAGATAGATGAGCAGTACCATATATCAGGAGTTGGATAAGGACTGAGACGGGAAGAAAATAGATGCTAAGCATTCTAATAGACTAGAGGAGCAACAAGCTGCAAAATAAAGTTCAAATCAGTTTGTTTCGTTCACTGATACATTAGCTCATGAAGGAAAAGGAAACAAATGCTAAAACTTGGTTTCTTCTCATCTAAAGAAGAAAGTGTAAAGCATAAATGACACTAAGTTTCACAGAGTAGAAGTGACATATGCGCCATTATGGAATTTAATGAAAAGTGCCAGAATTGGGTGACAGCTAAGCGTGTATCAGTTTCTAAAGCAAGTGCAAGATAATGCTTTTATTTCAAGTTTATAGTGATCACACATCAGATTAAATCAGAGAGACTAACCAGTAATGCCTAAAGGCATTCAGAATGTATAACTTAGATTATATGATAGAAGGCACCTGGAAAGACTGCTGATGGACTTGAAATAGTCAAAATGCCGATTGCTCTCATGTGTCCAAACACTATGAATCAAAGAATCTGAAAGAAGCCTAGATTCCCATTTTATATACCTGCATCATCCAAAAACAGAATAAATTGAAACAGCTATTTTCAGCCATTGATGAGATCCATATATTCGTTATAGTTACCAAATCTTAACTGTGCATTTAAGCAACTTCATTGAATTTACTAAAGTCTATTTGTTTTGGAATTAATATTGATGATAATTTGAACTAAATCCCGGAAAAAAAGGTTGAATATGTGAAAATAAAGTTTCTCATAAATACAAATAAGAAACCAAATTCTTATCACTAAAACAATTGAGAAACTCCCATGCCTCCCTACACCTGAAAACCCACCTTGCATTCCATCATCACTACCACCACTCTACCCCACGCAAACCAAGAAAAAATGAAAGGAAAAAGACGAGTAAGCATGTAATTTACAGCTGATGTCCACCCATGCACGTATGAAATATTGAAGCCCAGAAGAATAATACATAGCTTTTTGATACTTCAAAGCCACTTCAAGAATTTTCAAACAAAGAATTATGTTTTGCTTGTTCTTTCTTCTGAACTGGTCAATGCAAATAAATGACACAATCTCCTCTTTCCTTAGTATACCAACACCAAAAATAGGTAATCTGATGCAAGTAACTTCAGCAACTAGTCTTTTTCCTCTAATGGATCAAACACACATGTAATTTCCTTAATGACAAAGTAATATTTAGTATTTCTAAACCAATCAATTGGAAAACCAAAAGCTGAAGCTTGAATAACATCAATGTGAAGTGCAACATTCAGTATCTAAAGATAAGAGTGGGAAAAACATCATCTCAAGCAATCAATCACAACAATAACCAGTTTTAAAATTTCACTGTAGGTTACCTTGCATGAAAACAAAATATCCTATTTTGTTGAGTAAATATAAATTGGCATGGCAAGCTCAAGTGCATCAGATTTAACACTCCACATAGCATTGTTTAACATCTGTTAACCAACATATCTGTGTTGTGGTAGATTCTTGAGAACACAAGACTTGAACTGAATGTGTCTAACTTCTACAGAAAAACAGTAAGAGACTTCGCATAAATTTATTGTTAAATTATTAAAGTGTTATGCATTTTATTTTGGGAGATAGGAAGAAAAATTAAATTAGCTCAATAATTATAGCTGCACAGCAAGCAAGTATATATGAAAGCAAAATTAACTTGAAGGATGACTTTTGCAAAATTTTCACAAATAGGCTTCTTGATTTCAGAGAACTGTGTTGGGTGATACTTCATGTCCACTTGGAACACTGAATTCATATGGCAGTGCTCAGAGCAAGAATTATCAATTTCAAATTTTATGTCTCCACAAAGTTTTACAATGTAAGCAGAGTTAAGAAATATGCTTTTTGTGCATTTTGTGGGTTATGGCTGATAAATTTGAAATTCAACGTCTGTCAAGGCTGTTAAAGACAATTAGTTTATGTTAATGGAGTTAGAACCAAAATGGTTCATTTTTTTAAGGAGTCCTGCTAGCAGGGATTAAGATATAATCTATTTTAAGAATGTGATGAATCAGCAGATGGAGAAAAGGGTAGACGGCTAAGAAGCACTAAGCCTTTGAACATACAGTGTCATTTGGGAGGCATAAAGCAAGAAAAGAAGGAAATCTAGAATAAATCTCAACCCTAAAACTAAAATTACATTTTCATCATGATCATCAGCAACTGAAAACTTAATCCTTACACTCATATTTATCTTGTTGTTCAGGGATTAACCTTGATGGCGAGTACACAAAGCAGCTCAAATTAAAGAAAAAATGTTCTGTTTTCTTTTTTTTTTTTTTTTTTTTTTGCTCCATTCTATTTCTATTGATAAAATAAGCAGCGCCACCCCATAATAACAAATAACAATAATAATAAGAAAGTTGCGAAACTCCAGAGTAGGAAGAAAGGAACATACTGAGTTGGTTGGGAGAAAAACTGAAATCTTCAGAGAAAAGTAGGTATCAATCTCAGATGACTGACGTCGGTCCGGGAAGCTGACCTCAACAGCATCTTCCCCTTTTCAATCAACCTTGTTAAATGAAAAATCAAGAAATTGTATAAATCGAAGTATGATAAAGAAAAAAAAATGAAATTCATGAAGTAAAGAAATAGAAATTGTGAACTTTTACGGGAATGGGATTAAGGAGACATATAGACTCGACTTCATTGAAATTCGTCTACTTTCTCCTTCAATAAATCTTTGGTTTACGAGGGGGATTCCCAGTTGGCACTTTTGGCGCCGTATAGCCGTTGCCCCTGGTTTTCAAAAGCCAGTCCGGCCCAGCAGTTAGCCTGATTCTTTTGGGCCCGTTTCTTATTAGCGGTTTTAAGCTTATCTAGATTCTCAATTATTTGTTTTATATACAGGGAGTTTTATAAAACTAAAAAAAAAAAAAAAGTGTTAAACTTAAATATACTCCTTTTTTTTCTCTTTCAAAAATACCTTTTTTAAATTTTTATTTTTAAAAATATCATTTTTTTAATTTAACTTAAACTCCTATAAACTCTCTCACCCCTCTCTTCTACACTCACAACTTCTTTCTTCCACACAAACGGAGAGAACCTAAAGATTCAATCACTCAAAGCAAAGCTACTGCATTGGTGGGTTAATTTCAATCTCTAGTTCCTCTTTATCTTTCTATGGATTTAGGAGCTGCCCCAACCTTCGTAGTTTCGAAATGCAATGGGTTATCAGTGAGGTAAAAAGGAAATAAAGTTTGAAACGCTAAGCTTCTTTCTTCGTTCGTCATTAACACAATCAATAAACGACGATTTTCATATGCTTCTGCGGCATCACAGGCCGTTAAAGGTGGAGCTGCGGCAAGAACCGGTGCGACAGTTAAGAAACCAGGGGAAGAGAAGGTTAGATCAACCGATAAGGTCGCCTGGGTTCCGAATCCCCGCACTGGATTCTACAGACCCGAAAACGTTGCCGAGGAGATTGATGTGGCTGAATTGAGAGCTGCGCTCTTGAAGAAACATTGATTTAATTGATTGATGTTTCTAATCAAGCAAAGGATAGATATGATGTCGAAATTGATGTAGGAAAGATCTCTCGTTTTGTCTTTGTTGTGACTCTGTTATCTCTAAACAGTTTAGGAACAGAGAAATTCTTCTTCTTTTATGAACTTAATGATTATTCCATATTTAGCTTGTATGATTTGATTTTCTTTATCTAAAAAAAAAGCTAACTATTACATTGTATGTATATTCATGTTTGTTATAAAACGTATGGGACAGTCCCATGCTTGGTATAGTTAGATGCTCTGCAGGTTCTATGTTTGTTGAGAAGTTTGCGGACTCTTCTCCGGATCTCAATCCGTATCTCTGGATAATTTGTTTGTTTATAGTATCTCGTATTTTGAAAGTAATTAGCCAACAGTAACCTAATCATATTAAGCTCTGAAATAAAAATCATTAGGGACAAAGAGGAATATAAGACTTAATGTCGTAGAGACAAAATCAAATTATTATCAGTAAAATATTGGTATTTGTTTTATAACATAAACAATTTATATTAATCCATTATTTCTCCTAGTCACCATAGAGATAGATTAAATTACATACTCCTTACGCTCCCAACAAAAAAAGTAAAAGCTAAGATCTTATTTATCGCGACACTTAAATCAATGATTGTAAGTCATTTTTAACTATTTTTCATATTAAATGCTAACCATTTTATTCTCATGCATTCTAACTTGATGGATTAAAGTGCAATAATAATGCCATAATTTTGGGTCAAAATTGAAAATTGCAATTTAAAAAGGATCAAAACAAATTTCTGAATTTGTAAGAACTAAAATTATATTCTGGATTTTGGTTTATCAAACGGTATACCGGTATACCACCTGGTATACCAAATTTCAGAACTAAAATTATATTCTGAATTTTGATATATCAGACGATATACCGATATACCATCTAGTATAACAAATTCCAAAACTAAATTTTTATTCAATATTTTGATATACCAACTTAAATATATAGACCATTCTAAAAAAATAAAAGTTCTCTTTTTTTATTCACTTATCATGAAATATAATCCACTTTTTTAAGCTTTAATTAATAGTTAAAAATATCTATTATTAATATTTAATTTAACATTTTCAAATGTATAATATAATTTTAATTTTTTTAAACTGGTATACCAGTGATATATCTGGTATACTACCTAGTATACCTGGTATACCAACGGTATATCTGGTATACCAATGGTATACCATGTATACCGGTGGTATACCATAATCTAGAATACAATTTTTAATTCTGAATTTTGGTATACCTGGTATACCGATGGTATACCAAATTCAGACTGGCAATCTCAATTCTGGATTTTAGTATGCCGATGGTATGCCTGGTATACCGGTGGTATACCAAAATCCAAAATTGAAAATGCTATTCTGAATTTTGGTATACCAACGGTATACCTGTTTTACCAAAATAAAAAAATAAAATTTAATTTTGATTATCATTCAAAAAAAGTAAAAACAACAAATAAACATTTAGTTGTTTGCGTTGCAGGCTAAGTGCACTATAATTAGTACATGATTCAGTTGTAGCTTGAGACCACAAGATCCTACACATATTTAAACTTATTAACTAATTAATTATTAACTATAGAGGCATAGTTATAATCCCATATAAGAAATCGCAATCTTGGAAAAAACAAAAAAGTTACAATGAATTAATTGACTATACCCAACCTTTGCAAGTTTCCCTCATATTACTAAGAAACTTCATTGACTATACCCAACCTCTCTCTCTACCCACAATAAAATCACTCATTTCTTCAAATTCATTTCTGCTCTGCTGCAACAAAGTCCTAATCAGCTCCCCCATCTCTCTCTCTCCTTTAGGGGTAGGGTTTACTATTGTTGTGGCAGTGGAGATTAGATGGGGCAGGCAATCGCTGATCTACAGCTTTGTGGTGAGAGGGACGGTGATTTTGGCCGATTACACTGAGTTTACCGGCAACTTCACTAGCATAACTGCTCAGTGCCTTCAGAAACTTCCGGCTACCAACAATATATTCACCTATAACTGCGATGGCCACACCTTCAACTACCTCGTCGACAACGGCTTCAGTATATCACATATTCTCTTCTTTCTCTTCCTGTTTTTATCAGATTTGCTTGTTTAAGCACTTTTTGTGATCTAATCTATTTGTTCTTTTTTTATGATCTATCGTCTATGCTTTGATCTGTGTTCTTGCGTGTGTTTTGGATGATATCGAGCTACAGTGCTAACACTTGTCTTGGGGCTTTTGATTTTGTTGTACACAGTGTTGTTTTTGCGATTTAGTTCCGTTTTGTTTTTGCGATTTATTTCCGTTTTATTTAGTATTTAGTATAACTTATTATCGAGCTTTTATCATTGCGTCGTGATCTTCATCTGATCACTTTGCGCTGCTGAAATGTTCAAGAACTCTTACAAATCTCATTAATGCTTTAGTTGTTGGATCAGATCGGCATAGGACTCGAGACTTGAATAGTGTTTTGTTCATGAAGCGAAGTTTGACATTTCTCGTCTGTGTGAATATAATAGACTTCGATGCCTAATTGTTGTTTACTTAGTAGCTGTATCTTAAACTAAAAGTGGTATTTTTAAAAACATAAATTTAAAAAATGGTATTTTTAAAACTTAAAAACTGACGGAGGTATTTTTAAAAATAAAAGTTAAAAAAGTGGTATTCTATGTAATTTTCTCTTATATATATGTGAGTAAAGCTTGCAAAATTGGTCCAAATTCAAAATTGTATCTAAATTCGTTAAAAAAAATGACCCAAATTCAATTCAACCCAAAAATAACTCATTAAATATGTGATCCGTTTGGGTCTGGCCATGATGCCCAATGAGCCTCCTATAAAATGCCCAATCGATCTGGCTATAATGTCTATTGAACCAACCTAAAAATGACCAACTAAATATTCAATACATTTGGACTAATATTTTTTATTGCAATATTTTTGGTATTACGTTATTGTATAAAAGTGTTAATTTCATTAAAAAAAATAGGTCAAATAAGTTGACCCACATCTGGGCCACAATCCGACCCATCTGAGCCACCTTATTTATTTGGACCAACATTTTTTTATTTCACTATTTTTTTATCACGTTATTGTATAAAAATATTAATTTTATTAAAAAAATAGGTCAAATAAGCTGATCCACAAATAGGTTACATGCGATTCATTTGGGTCACAATATAATCCATCTGTACCACCCGATTAATTTGGACTACCCAACACATTTGGACCAACATTTTTATTGCAATATTTTTTGTATTATATTATTGTATAAAAGTATTAATTTCATTAAAAAATAGATCAAATAAATTGATCCATATTTGGGCTACATGCAACCCATTTGGGCCACAAATATGACCCATTTTCTCCATCTAATCCATTTGAGCTATCCAATATATTTGGATCAATAATTTTTTATTGCATAATTTTTTGTATCACATTATTGTATAAAAGTGCTAATTTCATTAGAAAAATATGTTAAATAAGTTGATTCACATCTGAACTACATGCGATCCATTTTAGCCCAATAGGCCTCCCCTTTCACTTAGTTTAGTTCCCCCCCCCCCTCCCTCCCTCTCTCTCTCTCTCAAAATCGTATGTCCCTTTTACTCTCACCTTCTATAATGCTCTGGAACCATTATCGGCATGAATAATACTTTTCGATGGTGAATAGTAACAGCAAGAGTGAATAATGCCACCCCAAGCCCATCGAGGTCTAGAAAAATTTTATGTTGCCATTAAAAAGTACAATTAATGACGATTTCGGTGGTATAATTTGAGCTGAAATTGAGGTTAAACGGTCCTTCAAAAGTCAAAAACAAAAATAAATCATAGGACCAAAAAGGAGTCAAGCTAACTTTGACATGCTTGAAATATTCCACAAACTTTCGAAAATTATTCAAATCACATAGAATATCTTAGAATAATTAATGTTATTTTCTAAAGTGAAAAATAAAATTTTGGACATTTTTAAAATTTAGGATTTTCGGACTTACTGAAAATATTTTAGCATCCTGAAACCTATCGAAACAAACTCTGATTGATTAATTATAATATTTAGAAATTTTTGGAATAATTTCAGTGGAAAAATAAAATAAGAATGAATGAACCAATGAGAAATGAACCAACATGCATTAAATTCATAGGTCAATCCAAATTCATTCAATCCATTTAGATATTGATTCATTTATTATCCATCCATTTATGATTCAATCCAAATTCGCCTATTTTTCACTTTATATGATAGTGAAAAATGAGAATTTAATTGATTATATAATTATTCATACATTTTTCTCAGTAAAGAAAAAAAATTCTCTTAGTACGTAATAATTGATTAGCCTTTAGTTGTTAAATGGCGGATGATTTTGAACAGGAAACTTTTTGGCCAAAATAATATATTAAGAAAATAAGTTAATGAAATCACTTTTTCTCATACATATGGATTGTTTTTGAAAGAATAAAAAGTTGATTATTTGATTAAAAGCTGATTATGAAATAAAAATATACGTCTGATAAATATTAATTTTTCAAAAATTAATTTTGTGAAAAGTGAAAATAATTTTTATTAGAAAAAGCTAGAAATTGAAAATTTTCAGAAAATTTGAATTTTGACTTTTAAAGGTAGCTAATTTAAAATTTATTTTGAATAAAAATATCTATTATTTTATTTTATAATTTCAATTATACCTAATATAAAAAAATAAAAAGGAATTAAAGGAGGATTTTTTTAAGTGTTTTTCTTTCTCTCAATTTTTCTTTTTCTTTTTTTTTATCTACATTTAAAATTTTATATTTTTTGTTTTTCTTTCAAGTTAGAAAATTTTAGATAATGAATAATTAAAAGGTTATTATAATCATTTATAATTACTGCCGTATGATTTAATTAATAAAAAAATGTCCATTGTTGAGTCAAGATAAATAAAAAAAATTAACAGAATAACAATTTAAACATTTATTATAAAAAATTATTTTTAATCATATCATTTATCAAACGATTGATAAACTGCTTTTAAATTATAAATTATTTTAAATTATAAGTTTTGTCAAATTGGTCTTTAATGAATTTTAGTTAAATACCAAGATTTAATAATTGCCAAAGGTTTCAAATTTAATTATTTTTTAATAAAAAGAGTTAGACCATATGCCCTTTCTTGTTAAAAAAAAAAAGAAAAAAAAAAAAGCACATGCATATTAAAAATAATAATGTCAACTTCTGGCTGAGAAACGGGTCCATTAACTGCCTTTCAACCTTATAAGGATTTACAGATGGCTCAGAAGTCGATCTGATCTCAAACTTTTGAAAGATGAATGAGAAGACGCACGGCTCTTGATGTTAACACAGAGACATCAAGCTTCTTGAAAGTATTAATTCTCAGAACTTTTACTAATAAATATGCATTTGTCAATTTGTACAATGTAGGAAGGGAAAAAAATTGAAATAATGAAGGCATACAATGCAGTAACTTACATCAGTCAAGAGAAATGATGAATTTGAAACGAAGATGAGCAACGCTCCTACTCTTCCTCCACTTGGAGACCAGGTACATACTCCAAACTAACGTCAAATATGACAGGGCTATTTGGAGCCACTCTTGGCCTCCCTGGAGCTGAAGTTAAACCTTTTGGGAACGCCAGCTAATTATAAGAATGAACCAGAATCCTAACAATTAGAAAGTGACAACAATAATTTCTTCAAAATACTGATTACTTATTGTTTTTATCAACAATTATTATTGAAGGATGAAGAAATGCATTGAGATATTTCTCTCACGTGTCAGCAACTGAACAAGCTAATGTAAAGATGAAACTAATGTCAGGTGAAGTGGAGAACATATGTCAATTTGAAATGTATCATCTGAACTGTTCTGCTACTTTATTTCTTAACAAGTATCAATTTGATTTTGATATAATGGATGATTTTCAGAAAAATGAGGGAAGATTGATCATATAAAATCCCCAGCATAAGTTTAATTTTGCATACCTCAAGGTAGAAGCACTTGACTATGGCAAATTCTATCAAGATAATTTATCGGAAAGAAATTAGACTAGGGGAAAAATCCCAGTTGACCACAGAGAGATTGGTTCATTACCAAAGATCCATATGGTTATCCACGGATATGGAACTTAAGCCAATAAAGTTCTACAATATACTTCCACTTATTCAACCAGGCAGCACACTAACTGTAAATAACAGTTATTATTATCCAAGTGGCATTATGCATTCATGTCTAAATTAAGCATTCAAATAACCTGAGACCTAGGGAACTAAATAACATTACACCTATCCATCTTTTTTTTTTTAAATTCTAGTAGAAAGTTGAGGATACAACAATTACCGGTCCTGGGATGTAGAGCCGACGCTTTCCTCCAGTTTTCATACTTAAGATCCCTTCATCAAGTCCCTTGATCACCTATTCCAGTCATTCAAATTGAAAGTCAGAAACAGAGCTCAAAAAGAATTGAAAAGTGGCACATACAATGTCCGGTTGAATAGGGCAGGTTTGATTCTGTATTATCAATATTTAAGGACTGCATGATATACCATGTAAGAACTTATCCAGAACAAGAATCAGTGCTATTTTATAAGATATTCTTTCTGCTCAATAATGTTGGCTTGGTAAAGAAAATCAGTGATCATTTCGTTAGAGGAACAATCACAGTTGCACAGATGCCCAGGCACATATTACAGCATAAAAGGAAAGAAGAAAAAACAAGCATGCCAATATCCACAGCCTTCTACTTATTAAAAGATAAAATTACAGTCCTGTCTATGGAAGCACCTAGGGTCATTCCTTGTACATTTAGGAAAAAGAAAAATCCAATTGCACAGCTGGTGCTATTAATATTCCTAACTGCCCCAACTATCAAAGTTTTACTGTGCCCATCTTCACAAAACACTACCCCTTACTGAAAGCTTCTTGTAATCAAATAATACTCTAATAATATGAGCCATGATTCAATTATTTAGTGACATAAAAATGGCGTTCACTGTCTAATAGGTTATGAAGAGAACCAAATTTAAAGTTTGAAATGTGGAGCAGCAAATGCAGGTAATAGAAAATACTAGCTTATATAAGTAAATTAAGCTGAATATGGACATCTCCCTAATTCATTTGGAGCTGTGAAGAGCTTTGAAATTTATATATTTTGAAATCTCATTTATTGGGAACAGGTATGGAGCTTACCTGACCAGAGCCAACACGAAAAATATAGAGCTGCCCTTTCTCCAGTGAACTGTAAAAGGGGAAAAAATGCTTGAATCTGTATATGGTTTCTTTAGTACCATAATGTAATGTGTATATAAGTGCAATAGGAACTTCCAAAAGGACAACAATAACTTGTAAAGAAAAAGATGATCATATTATTGATCATGGCTTCCTAGTCTGATGCTTGGATGGTATGAAATACTTGTTTGGCTTAATACATATTTTCCCCCTCAAACTTGGCAGCAAAAACCTTTTTACCATCTAAACTTTGCAAATGCCCTATTATACACCCAAACTTGACAAAAATATACACATTTCCCTCCTAATTAACCAAAAATCAGTAATATGGGTTTTAAAACACACAAACTACTTTTAATAGTTATTAAATTTATTATTATCAAGAGAAAGAAAATGAAATGAAAAATGAAAGGAGATAAGGTTAATGAAGGAGAAATGGAAAAAGACTAAAAGAAAGAGAAACAAATATAAAAATGATTTTTGATACCTTTTATTTTAATAAGGTGCCCAATACAAAAAAATTCTCTGTAATTTGTTACTTAAGGGGAGCAATAGGTACATTTTTGTTAAGTTTAGGTGTGTAATAGGATACTTGCAAAGTCTAGGGATGAATTAGGAGACTTGTAAAGTTTAAGTGAAAGATTTCAGCCAAGTTTGAGAGGCGAAGCATATATTAAGCCTACTTGTATCAAAAATAACAAATATAACAGAATCGCCATCCATAAATTCAACATCATGGACCTTTAACGCCATGTTGGCAAACCAATCATTACCAATCCAGTTATTATAACAGATTTTCATCAAGGCTTTCTTATTGTTGAATTTAGGTTCTTGTAGTTAACAAGTATAACCAAGGAATAAACTCAAATTTAGCACCATATCAAGTCTCCACAGATGATCATAAGCAATGTTTCCAATATGTGCCTGTTAAAGGTATACATGTTTCATTCATTGAAGGCTTACCTATCAAATATTTGTCCAGATGGAACCATCGCAACATAATTAGCAGCCACCTGTGGTTATGAATTATACTGGCATGAGATAGAATCAGACAGAAGATACTAGCATGAGAAATTTCAGTAAAGGCAAATGAAAAATTGAACTTTTCAAGGATTGGAGGGTCAAGAACGTTAGGCTGACTAGTCATCCATTTTCCAAAAGTCCCTGAAGGTTGATAGCCATAATCCGTGTACCACAATTTAAAAGTATATGTATATAGTCTTGCAGAAACCTAATCCAATCTACTTTAGTTTGTTTTATTAGAAAAGCAGGCTGCACATGTATATTGGCAAAGGATATAGAGTAAAAACACATTGACTTCTGGGACTCATGCTTCTAATCTTAAATTATGGATGTAACCCTCAACAGAAAAGCTTAATTCCAGGAGATAAGGAAGCATGAAACGGATAAAGCAACAAGCAGTTTCGTTTTGGAATAGTAAAGAGTGTAGGTGAAACCATGACTGATACGTACATCTAAGGTGTACCAAGCGAACCAGTCCCAAAAAGACAAAAACAAATCAAATCTCATCAATTAGCCACTATATTTTTAAGTCTCATTAAAGAAGGCTATAAACTAAGCATCTGTCCAAAATGATGAACTAAATCTTCCAATGGCTAGAGGTTAAAATAGCTAGAAATAAATAACTTATCTATTGCTTATGTATATATTGTTTTATTTTATTTTATTTTATTTTTGAGTAAGTTGTCAAGAGGTTGACATTTAAAGCTTGTCTTATTCCTTGTATACCCAATTTAATTCATAAAAACAAGAGACAGACATACCTGAAAACCAACTGGAGGACTAGGGCCTTCACCAACTTTAATATCCTTATATTGCAGTCCAGATTCTGTAGTTACCATAGGTACCTTCATGAAAGATAATTACTTCTGTGTTTAGTACTAAACAACAATTTTTGAATCTAATCCAATAGCAACTGTTAACCCAGACTAATGGTCAGTTACGTGCATGAGTGACATTATTATAACACTCCCTTTCCATTAAGAACCAAAATATTCCTTAACAACCCTCCAACTCAAGTAACAATATGCAGAATGCTTACTTTGCAATAAGGGATTAGCCAATGCCACAATACAGCCATTACAAGGTATATAACAATTTCTAGTATAATACTCTATTGATCTGAATTAGTGCAATAAGAAGCAAGTAAAATATTGTCATGTTAGGGTCCTCAAATACACCAATACAAATTACAAATTCTTATGAACGAAACAAATTAAAAAAATAAAATAAAATAATATAAAAATGAAGCACACGAACAGGGCTATGTAATCTCACCATACATTTTCAAGCTCCTTCTTACAAGCATTATCACATAATCTTGGTTTTTGTTCCGGAGGTAAGCCAGCTCCCACGGCATTATAAGGTGAAACGATCATTAGTATGCTTGAAACTCCAAAACTAAGCCCAATTATATCTCTACGCTTAACTAAACTAAAATCATCCTTATTCTCTCTTGTCCTTGAAGCTCTTACTCTAAGTTCCACGTTTGAGCATTCCACAGCTAAATATCGAACTTCATAGCGAGTGGAAGACCAAAAATTCACAGAAGCGGAAACTAAAATAATAATAAAGCAAATTCGTCAACAATTTCTTGAATTTCTGCTCCGAAGTTCATGATTAAACAGAAATGTAGCATTTCGAACTAATGTTTAATAAAAAAAAGAAGAGGTAATAAATTTATTTGTGAAATTGCTGGTAGAAAGTGAAGCCCATACCTATAGGAAGCAACAGAGAAGGAGAAGACGTCATTTTTCCGTTCAATTTCTTGTTTTTGATTCTGATAAAGCGGGCCGAGGAGTGGATAACGAAATACTGTTCGTAATATACCAAAGCATTAGGCCCTTTGGGGTCTTTTTATTTTATTTTTTATTTTTAAATTAAATCGGTCTACATATCTTAACATTTTATTTGTTTTGCTAACCCGTTGTTGGTCGATCCAAAACAAGAGTCTTTCCGCTTTCCTCTCACTTTGTCTGTGCCAAACTGGACAAACCCTAAAAAGACCTTTTATTTATCGTATAAATAAGGCAGGAGCTCCATTTTCTATTTGATTGAGCTTTTTCTTTCTCATCAGTGTTGCTTTTCACTTGTAAGTCTCTCCATCATAGAACTCGTTCCTCGTTAACTGCTGTTGGTTGGACTTGATTCTGCCGTTATTTTTGCTGCTGTTTGTCGCTTGTGTAAGTGGTTGCTCATTTGCTATCGCGCGTGTATTTGCAGTAACAATGTCCAATATTATTCTCTTCGAAGATATTTTTGTGGTTGATAAACTGGATCCTGATGGTAAAAAGTTTGATAAAGGTACGCTTTTTTTAATGACCTTAATTTCTCCAAAACTGAAGTCTGAAGTGATTATGTTTGTTCTTTTCTTTGTCACTTTTGCCCCAGTTTCTTCTACTATTTCTCTCATATGCCTATGTTCACATAAAACAACAATAAAGTAGTTTCTGTATTTCTGGACCCATAACATTATAATTTGATGGATTTTTAGGCATGTAGGAATTTTGTGGTAAATCAATTCATCATTCCAGTTTTCAATTTGATAAATATTCCCATTTTGAGATGAAATGCTGTACTTCGTCTAGTTTGACCAATGACTGGGAATTAAAGAGTGGAGAGAGGTTGATCTGTCACAGTAATGCAACCAGTGAGAAACTTGAGAAAAAGCAAGATGAGAGATGTATAAGTAAGTTCTATCTGTTCAAAGCTAAATTAATTTGTGACACAGTGTAATCAAGCTTAGCACAGTCTTTATTATGTTTAAATTTCAATAGTTTGCTTGTGATTCTAAATTATTATTGCAGCTTCATGTTCTGGACAGCGATCACATGCAATTACTTTCATTTTTCAAAATTCTAACTTGATAGAATATTGATGTGCCTGACTCAACTATGTAATGCATTAGTTTTTAAGGTGCACACAAGGTTAAGTAATTTTTTTCTTCATGAAATTATGACTTCCTAATTGGAAGAGAAGTTAGCTGAGTTGCAGTTCCTAAAAATGGGAGATTAGACCTATATAGTTAGGTATGATTTCCTGGTGACGGCAGGTTTTTGACCTTCATGGTATGACTTGTTTGTTAGAGGACTTAACTGTAGCTTTGGCTACCTAAAAAAAAATATTCAAGTACTCCAGTAAAGCTTTTTATATTATACGTGTAGAATTCTACTATATACAGACTTTGTGAACTTATTATATATGTTTGGGTTATGCAGTTTCCCGCATTGAAGCACATAGCCAGAACTGTGATATGTTCATGCACCTTGATGTTAACACAGAAATATATCCTATGGCAGTAGGTGATAAATTCACCATGGCATTGGCTCACACACTAAATTTGGATGGGACACCTGACACTGGCTATTATGTTCAGGTGAATTTTTGTTTTTTTTCTCTCTCCTTTCATATATGTTATGTGGTGTAATTGGTTCTGAGAATGCATCATCTCTTATCTGTTTGTTTCTGGTCATGATTTGTACTTTTCATATCAAGTCATCAGTCTACACTATAAAAATGTCTATTTTTTGGGCCCTTTATGCACCTAGGTATACAAACAATTTGGCTTAAGATGAATATCACAAGGTTGTTAGAGATTAACC
Source organism: Excoecaria agallocha (assembly GCA_037975025.1). Lineage (NCBI taxonomy): Eukaryota > Viridiplantae > Streptophyta > Magnoliopsida > Malpighiales > Euphorbiaceae > Excoecaria > Excoecaria agallocha. The sequence goes on from CM075812.1 coordinate 51,433,922, forward strand.
TTTTTTCTACTCATGAGCAATTGATCTAGCTTTGGTACTTTGTCAGGCTCTGCTTGTTTCTGATATTGTCTAGCTAATGCTTTTCTCAGGGAGCGAGGAAGACTCTTGCTGACAAATATGAATACATAATGCATGGCAAATTATACAAGATCTCAGAGGAAGGTTCAGGAAAAGCTGTTAAAGCGTATGTGTTCAAGTCATGGATACTCTACTTTTGCAAATATTGTGATTATCACTTAATTATTGCTACACTTGAGTATATGCGGTTGATATTCCACCACTGTATATACTTTTTTTTTTTTGTTCAAAATCAGTTATGTATTTGACATGATTTTCTCAATTGGCTTTGTTTTGATTTATGTTTGATTTCAGGGAGATATGTGTTTCTTATGGGGGGCTTCTGATGTTGCTAAAAGGAGATCCATCTCATGTCAGTCAATTCGACCTCGATCAGCGGCTATTCCTTCTTATGAGGAAGTTGTGAAGCGTTGTTGCTCTGGATTGCATCTCTAGCTGTCGTGCTTAGCATTATGTTGTAAAGATAAACTTGTTTTAACAGAAATTGTATCTTGCGGATTTTGCTTCCGTCATACATTGCTTATGGGAAACTTGAACATGGCTTGGTGTATGATTGTGACGAACTAGGCAGAAGAAATGATCCTTGACTTTTGGCTAAAGGCTTTTGTAACCAATATTGAGCGCCATATTTACTACCATGCCTTTCTATTCTGTGCATTCTGTGTTGGGTGGGTTGGCGTGGGTATTGAGTGAAACTGCCAAGTTTGCTTGCCATGCACAAAATCTCTCGGTATTAAAGTTATAAATGGATTAGTCGCCATGGCTTAACGGGATTAAAGCCATAAAAGGATTAACTGTTGTGACTTAATGTAAAGCAAGTGACAATTGAATGGGCTGGTTGCACCTACCATTAAGCTAAACCGTCATGGCTTAATGTAAAGCAACAAGTGGATGGGTCAGCTGCACCTAAGAGAGAATGTTGGAGAGAAATGGGATAATTAAAGGGAATTACAATGACATAATTAATGTTTTCTTGTAATATATATTATGGAGTCTGATGTCCATTACATAAGACTTTAAAAGCGCAACCATAGAATTATATCAGCACCCTTTCGAAGATCAATCTCATGTGGACTGATTTAATCACTCAACTAGGAATTGAAATTCATTTCTTAAGTCATCTTGGGAATTTCAAACCATGTCAAATATGTGCTTTTTCCGCTATTAACTCATCATTTAAGCCCGATAGCTTAATCCATTTGCTATCACCCAATTTCTCCATCCTGAATCCAAACAGTTATCCTACAGAGAATGGCAATCAAACACAGTAATACACAGATTCTGGCAAATTGCTTTATACAACCCTCATGTCATTAACATACGCTGCACAGCAAAGCATGTCTTGAGCTACACTCACAAATCTTTCGGTATTAAATTCAAGTAAAAATGGAAGATGTCAAGAACTTCAAACATGGGCTGAGGTGTTAAAATGCTGCACACTGATGAGTGAGGCCTAAGACATTAGTAAAAATGGTCTAGAATTTGCTTTAGAGTTATTGAAAATACAAAGGAAATGAAGGGCTTAGTGGAACTAACTCCATAGCTAGCTGCTCCACAACTCATCAAGTGATTTAGCTTTGATGTATAGCATAATAATAATCGAAGACGGTGCAAAATGCCAAACGAATAAATCAATAAATGTTTACTGAGGCGGCATTGATGGAGCTGAAATCAATGTGCTTCTTCTTTCTCCATTTGTTTAAATAAGTAACCCTTTTCTCAAATGCCACAAGAAAGGCCTTTCTCTAAGCTCATAGCTTTTCTTTCCTTTCAAACCTTCCGTAATCCCATCTCCATGGAGACAAATATTGCATTTGCAGTGTTGGCAAAAGTTTCTAATCTTCTCATTCAAGAATCAGATTCAGTGCTTGGAGTAGAGCAACAAATTGAATGCATCGAAACTATATTGCGCAAGCGTGCTGACTGGGCAACCAGTGTCAACAAGAAGATATTTAGAGAAATTATTTACAACATTGAGGATGTAATTGATGAATTGATAATCAGAGCAGCCAAGAGAAGAACGAGAGATGCTTTAATTCAGATTGTTTTGCCTTTTGTTACTCATGTACCGGAACATTTCTTCCATGTTTTTGCTATCTTGGATTTGATTGATTGTTATAAGCTTCATAAGAAGTTGGAAGTCCTCAAGGTTGAGATTTCCTCCTTATTTAGTGGTTTTCTTCCCTGCGCTGGTTCATGGGAGAAACCATTTGGTTTAAGCACAGGTAACGCAGTTATTGCTCCTGTCATAGCTCAACTGTCAACAATGGCTACTCAGGAACAGCTCAGTCCTGTGGTGAGAAAGCAAGCCAGGTGGTTAAGAGATGAACTCAAGTCCTTGCACTCTTTTCTGGAAGATGTTAAACCAGAAGATCTAACCAAAGATGGAATGCCATGGATGGAAGAACTTTGCAATGTGTGTCGCGCCACTGAGAATGTTGTAGGGCTCTTCATGGGCACGCACATGAGGAAGAGGAACACGGGAGCTTTCAAAAACATAATTTGGGCTCCCCAGAAGTTCATATCCCAGCACAAACTTTCCCAGAAGATGGCTTTGATTAAAGATAAGATCTCTAGTATTTCTCAGAGAAGATACTCAGTTGTTCCAAGAATGCCTTTTTTTGGGGGAGATGATTTCACAAAGGTTTACGGACATGGAAAAGCACATCCTTTCGCTGTTGACCAACTTGACATGGTTAGTTTTGTAGAGGATATAGACGGGGTTATGGCAAAGCTGTTGAAAGATGATCCTCGCTGCCTTACCATTTCAATTATTGGTGTTGCAGGCATTGGCAAGACAAGCCTTGCAAGCTTAATCTACCATAGCAAGGTTATTGCAGATCATTTCACTCACCGTGCTTGGATTTCTGGAGTCATGCCTTCTTTTGACATAATGAGTCAAATCTTGAATGACTTTTCCTATCCCCTCTTCAATGAAACAGCGGAAATCTATGAAAACAGGATGAGGCAGAAGCTTAATGCTTATCTTGAGGATAAAAGGTATCTTATAGTTGTCGATGGCTTAAGCTCAAGCGAATTCTGGACACTTATTGGAGGAGCGTTCAGAGATGTGTCTCATGGGGCCCGGATAATTTTCACTGCTCGCAGCTCAAGGGATGCTCCACCAGTGACCGACACAAACTTGATTTACAGACTGCATCTACGGAGTGATGATGAGAGCTTGGTATTGTTCTCGCACGCTTTGAAGAAAAATATTCCTCCAGCGTTGGAAGAAAGTGTAAAAAAAGATATCTTACGAAAATGTGGAGGGCTGCCAAAAGTCATAGTGAAATTAGAAGTACTTTCGCAGAGAGATGTTAGTGAGTGGCCAATGGTGCTTGACCAGCTAAATCATCAGAATGAAGAACATTGGTCACAAGTCTTGAAAGAGATCAACCAATATTTGCCTTTGTATTTGAGGCGATGTCTCTTTTACTTTGGGTTATTTCCTGTTGGCTACAGAATTCCTGCAAGAAGGCTGATCGCTTTGTGGGTTGCAGAGGGTTTAGGAAGACAACAGAATGAAGAAAAATCCCCTGAATATGTTGCAGAGTGTTGCTTGAAAGAGTTGATAAACTGCAACACGGTTCAAGTGACAGAGAAGAAACTGAATGGCAAGATTAAGACATGCTGCCTACCGGAGGCTCTACGAGTACACTGGTTCACAAAAGCCAGGGAAGCTAATTTTCTAGAAGGCCACAACCAGCAAACTAGCGTGGCTCGTCGTGTTGCTGACCATCTTAACCCAAATGATGCCATTTTTTATCATATACATGGCAACAACCAAAACACTGCTTTGTATTCTTGCTATAAAGATGTGGTCTCATTTTTGTCTTTTGATGCTCGTCAAGAAACTCGAGCTGCAGAAGATGTAAGCAACTTTATTGGTCGATGCATTTCTAGAAATTCCCTCCGTTTTCTATGGGTTTTGGATCTTGAAAACGTATACAAGCCAAATTTACCAAAGGCGGTGGCTCAGCTCACTCTCTTGAAGTATCTAGGCTTGAGATCAACTTACATGGGAATACTTCCTGTGTTTATTGACAAATTGCTGAACCTTCAAACATTGGATTTGAAGCGTACCCACATCAACACTCTCCCTACTGCAATCTGGCAGATGCAAAAACTTAGGCATTTGTTTTTAGACAAGAGCTTTCAAAGCATGTTTGCCCCTCGACAAGGAGATGGCGACTTATCGGAGCTTCAAACATTGTGGGGTGTATTCGTGGACGAGGAAAGTCAAGTGAGAAATGGCCTGGACACTTTGTTGAGTGTCACAAAATTGGGATTGACATGCAAGATATCAAGGCAATCCCAACATGTGGCAATGTCCTCACGGTTGGATGCTATTGCGAATTGGGTTCAAAACCTGAAACTCCTTCAATCATTGAGGTTGAAATGTTTCGATGAATCAAATCAGCCATGGGATCTTCACTTGGAGTCTTTATCAGGCCACAATGATCTCACAAGTTTATATTTGGTAGGAAAGCTAAAGAATCAGCATCTGATATCTGAGTTGCCCCAAAATTTAATAGAAGTCACGTTGTCAGCATCTGAATTAGCAGAGGATCCCCTGCAAACACTGGACAAGCTTCAAAACCTCAGGATTCTGATACTTCTGCAAAGATCATTTACAGGAAAGGAAATGTTTTGCATGTCTGGAGGATTTCCTAAGCTAGAAGTTCTTAAATTGAAGAAGCTGGAACCACTTGAGGAATGGAATGTGGAAGGAGGAGCATTGACAAGTTTGAAAGAGTTGGAGATTGAATCCTGTAATAGTTTAAAGATGCTGCCTGATGGTTTACAGACAGTTAAAACACTCCGAAAGTTGAGACTAAAGAAGGTGCCAGTTCTATCATTGAGAATCAAGAATAAACAAGGAGATGAGTGGAATAAAATGTCACATATTCACCATATTTGTATAGAAGAGTTCTAATGCTAAGCCGAAAACGAAGTGGTATTGCAATACCAATTATGTTTCTTCAATCTCCATTTGATTTTGTAGAATTCTCTCCATCAACTTCCTGATATGCATGGTTTGATTTCTAAATCTTTTTGTTGGCAATCTGTACTTGTGTCGTAGTGTTGTATAGTTAGATCTATTGCAGCAACATAAACATAAAGTAGTGTAGAATACTATTAACACATCCAAACCTCAGTGAAATACTTGACATTATTAGTCAGGGATGACTTGCCTTTATAGACAAAGAAACACTTTTCAAGTCAATAATAACTTCCTATAAATTTAGGAAGTTGTTTCCCTGATTTCAGCTTAAACACCCTGCAACCTCAGAATTCTGATACCACTGCAAATGTCATATGCAGGAAAGAAAATTATATATATATATAGTTCAAGAAAGTCATGCCAAGAAATGAAGGGCTCATAAGCCTAGTGGGCCCAAGTCCAAATATTCTCCAAACAGTGGGCCGAGACCAGCCGAACTGGAAGCTCAAAAGGCAAACACTCTCCCTTTGAATTCCCCGATCGTCCCTACATTTTCAATTGACAGATATCACCATTCTTCGCCATTGAAGAAGATCAAGTTAGAAATCTAATTTATCTTCCCTTTCAGCTTTGCCTCGGCTACAAAATTCAGACTCCCAGATACTGCTTATTCCATCAAAATCAGGGAAGCTAAGCGCATTATTCAAATGAAGAAATGGCAATAGCCGCAATAGCAACAGCACCACGGGCAACTAAACTCAGACTCTGCTTCAATCCAACATTTACCTACAACTTCCTATCTCATATTAGAAGTATCCAGAACCTTATTGCCCCTCCATCTCCATGGCTGTTTCACAATATTCATTCTTCTGCTTCACAGCTAATTCCCCAACAACCTCCCTTCTTCTGTGGATTTAATCATTTTCAACTGCACCATCCCCTTCTTAGACAATTTTGCTCTGCAGCAACAGACGAGAATGAGACGAAGAAGAAGACAAGCACACTAGTTAACTTCTCTCTCTCCGACTCCGATTCCGATTCAGAAACTGATGAGAACAATACAAGAGATAAAGAAATTGACAAGACCAAATTTCCTCCGCCTTACGATCCATTCAACAAGAAGCCAGCCATTGAGGAGCCGGAGGATCCTAAAGACCTTCAATCAATCTTCCACAAAATGCGGTCCGAGGGCCTATTTAACAATGCAGTCAGGATGTTCGACGCTTTGTCCAAAGACGGACTGACTCATGAGGCCTTGGAGCTTTTCTCTCAAATCAAAGACAAAGGCCAAATGCCTGAGGTGGTGGCTCACACCGCTGTTATTGAGGCCTATGCAAATGCCGGTGGCCAATCTAAGGAGGCTCTCAAGGTGTTTCTGCGAATGTTGGCTTCTGGTGTTGCGCCAAATGCCTACACTTACACTGTTCTCATCAAGGGGCTAGCTGCTGATGGGAAATTGGCCGATGCCAATAAATACGTATTGGAAATGATGGGCAAAGGGATGCGTCCCAATGCGGGGACTTACACAGCTGTTTTTGAGGCATATTCGCGGGCACAGAAGGTGGAAGAAGCCAGGGAGCTTCTCCAGCAGATGAAGGAGAAGGGGTTCGTGCCCAATGAGAAGGGTGTCCGCGAGGTTTTGAAAGACAAGAGAGGACAGGTATTTAGAACTGTAATCAACATTCTATTCAACAAGTAATCTAGGAATCATGTGGAACTTTGTTTTTGATACTGTACTCGTGGCAATGTAATGATCATCCGGTTCTTTTCCTTTTTTTATTTTCTTGGTTGTGTTGAATGTTACTTTGACAGGGTATTGTGAAGAGTATAACTTTCTTTTCTGCATGCTGTTTTTTGCATGAAAGGGTACTTCCAGTTTCAGATTTTGAACTAATTACCAGTTTGACAGATTTATTGATCTATATGTGAGTTGCAGAATATTTTGCGTAATGATGATGAAACAATAATATTTCTGGACTAGGGAAAAAATCTCCCTCTCTTAGATTGAGTGATGAGTGATGGTAACAGTTTGATGTCTCATAGTGAGCTCCGGACTGCCTTTAGTACCGATCATGGCACTGCAAAACACTGTTTACAGAATTAGTATAATTAGATTTCGTGTCATTCGTTTTCTTTATTTTTGTTTCCAAAAATGGGAAATGAATGCCATACTTTAAATATTATTATTTTCATTAAAGTTACAATTGCATACAATAAGACCATACAATAAGTATCATACAACTTTTATAGGCTCCAAATTGGAAGGTCAATAGAAGTACCTTTTGGGATCATGTTTTGTTAACTCAGTTGCATACCAGATATTATAATACAGGACAAGCTAATATAAATAAGTCATGTTTATTTCACTGTATTATACAAAAAATAATATAATATAGTAGAGGCTAATACAAATTAAGTGTTTTGAAAGTTTTTAAAAAAACTAATATGAGAATAATATAATATACCATAAATTCTATTTTTTTTCTATAAACCATATAAAATAATATACAATTTATCCCTTAAATTTATGTAATACGGTATTGTGTAATATAGTAAACATTGTAATATAAAATAGAGAGATAAATTTTCAGTATCTTTCTATCTTTAGTGCTGCTTTCATCTCCGGTATTTTTTCAGATCAATTTTCCCTAAATTTTTTTTTCCCATTTTGGGTTCATAAATTAAAAAATAAGAGAAAAAAACAAGTTCAGTGGTTTACTTTACTTTGGAATTGCATTCTATTTTATTCTATTAATTTTTATTTCAATTTACTAAGTTTTAAATTACCAATTTATATTTTTTTATTGTAATGTTATTTTTTCGTTTCTATTTTTATTTCTGATTTTCACAATAAAATTTATTTGGATTTTATTTTTTAATAAGAAATTAATGTATGTATCAAAAAATTTTGTTTTATAATTATAATTTTTTTTATAAAATTTAAATTAATAATAACACAAATAACTTAATTTTACTTATTTTAATTTTTTTACAAAATTAATATACACCAAATACAGCATAAAATATTACAAATTAATATAATAATTTTGCACCAAACATCATATATAATAATACAAGTTAAATAAAATAGACTAACACTTTACATATTAATACTATGCATATTAACACTAAACAGTTGAATACAATATAGCAATGAAAAAGTGCGCATAATGTTTTATATATTCATGAAACTTTTGACTAGTTATAGATACGAATATAATTGGTTAAGATCTGGATTCACTTGTTAAAGAAAAATAAAAAATAAAAAGTAACATTACCGAGATATTCGTAACACAATAACAATTTTATTTATTTTATGAAAAACTCCTGTTTTTTACTATAAGATCCTCAACAATTTTCCATTGATAATATAGAAAAACAAATTTTACCATCTTAAAAAGCAGAGTTATCTAAAAGTAAAACTTTTTTTTTTTGGTTCTTATTTCTGTACACGTAACCATCATGCAGGATTTTTCAGTTTCCATCGCAGCCAAAATTCTCTCGGTTCGTTCCCCTCTCGCCCTATTGTTTTAATATACTTGTTTGGTAGCTGAGAAAATTAGTTTGTTTTTCATTTCTTAATCTCGTCGTAGATTTGTTATTGGTGCAGTTTCTCGAATAGGAGGACGAACAGAGAGGCTTGAAATGTACATGCAAGTTGATGTGATTTACCCAATTAAAAAGGAAGACAAGTTTGCATTGCATAGCGATGGAACTTGTGACACTGCCTATTGTAACGGTCAGGTAATACAAATATTTCTATTTTTAATTTATTCTTTTTAGTTATTAATTAACTCTCCATTTTAATTTAATTAGGGTAAGCAAGGCTCAATTGCTGACAAATATGAATACATAATGTATGGGAAATTGTACAAGATCCAGGAGGATAGTTCAGGAGCTGATCTTAGAATTAAATTGAATATTCACAACATGCATAATTAAGAATTGATTGTTGTTGGGTTTAGGGAGCTATTTATATCTATCGGTGGGCTTCTGTTGTGGCTGAGGGGAAATCCTGATTATGTGACAGAGTTTCAGCTTGACCAAAGGTACTATATATCTTTGTATGAGGAAGTTGGTTGCATAACTTTATACATATACAAACTTAGTTGATATAATGAAGATTAAGAAAAAGATAATGATTTACAATAAAATTAATATTTAGATTTTAAAAATGGTTAAACAGTTACGGGTAATAAATGGATATTATTAATATATGGATACTAATGTTAAACGAATTCAGGTATAAATATAGCGCGACCTAGCTATATGCATGTATAATCACGTGCCAAGTATAAATTAATTTTATACATTGCATTAGGAGAAGAAATCATTGTTAACCTTAATTCTTGCATTTGTAATTTTATATGGTCAACTAATTAAGATTAGAACACCAAATTATGCTACTCTAATATATGTTTTTAATGAAGTGAAAGTAGAACGTCGACCAATGGAGCAGCACTTCATTCGGATTCAATTCCCTGTAATGCTACATCTTTCCTGTAACTTTAAGGCTTAACTAAACTTATTTGTAAATTTGCATCAATAATTAATTAAACTTTTCATGTTTCAACAGTGCTTTACATTTGGAAATATTAAAATTAAACAAAAATAGGCCTTTAAACAATACAAAAATGCAATGTTATTAAAACCGGATCGGATAGAGAACCGGCAAGGCTGGGGGTTCATGGTTCAACCGGATTCAATAGGGTTTTTTTCTATTTTTAAAATATTATAATTATTATAATTTTTTGAATACTATTATATAAAAATTAAAAAAATATTCATCAAATTTTAAATATATGTCACAAATATTTTAATAATAAATTATAAAAATAATTTTAATTTTATTATTAAAAGTGATTAATTATGGATTATTAAATATCATATGCTAGAAATATAAAAATATAATCATATCATGAAAATAATTTTATGTTTAGATGGAGTACTAATAAAGTGAACACAAAAAATATTAACCTTGCATATATGAGTATAATTATATTTAATTACAATAAATTCAAATAGATAATAAGTATATTAAATTATTAAGTGATATTTTTAGAATTTAAAATACTAATTTTTTAATAAATAAATAATAAAAATTTAATATATATATATATGTATATTTTAAATTATTATTATTTATTTATTTGAAAAAATTAGTATTTTAAATTCTAAAGATATTATTTAATAATTTAATATACTATTAAAATAATCTAAATAGATAATAAATATATTAAATTATTAAGTGACATATTTAGAATTTAAAATATTAAATATTTCAAATAAATAAATAAATAAATATATATATATATATATATATATATATATATATATATATATATATATATATATATATATATATATATATATGGGGGTGGGTGGGTGAAAAAATTCAAAAAAAAATGATTTTTCACATTTTTAGCAAAAAATCCGGTTCTGTTCGGTTCGCCGGTTTAATTCGGTTTTTTATCAATCCGGTTTTCAGTAGTCGAACCAACCGACTGGCCTGCCGGTTCGCGGTTAAACCGGTTCAACCGGCCGGTCCGGTTTTAATAACTATGCAAAAATGAGTAAATTGGTCCTAAGATAAAATGTGTTGCATATGTCTTTCACATTAACATGTTTCGCATCATGATTTTTTTTTTCCTAATTAACAATTTCAACCACAACTTCAACTGTTGAGTAATTCATCAATTAAGCTGAATATGAGATGTTAAGGGTGAAATTGGACTAATCAGTTCAATATATGAGTAACTTGCTTGACTTTTGATACAAACTGATGAAGAAGCTTATTTGACATTTTGTTCTTCTTGCAATTAAAACGAAAAAATAATCATTTTTTAACTTACTTCGTTTTCCTCTTCAAGTGTCATTTTTAAGGGTTTTTTTTTTTTTTTTTAATTTCACTTTGAAGAGTGCGAAAACATGAAAACAATTGGATCTTTATCATCAAGATATTAATAGCAATATTAATGGCGAAGAAAGTTATGCCTCTCGTAGTGCGGTAAAGGAGGAGGCTGTGGCTGTGGCCGCGGTGGGCGTGAAGTAGGCATAAATGGCGATAATGGAGCAGAGCCTAAAGATGAAGAGAAGAAACGATGGTGATTCTATTATAGTTGTAGGGCTTTTGATAGAGCTATTTTAGGGATTAATGTAGAGGATTACATGTCACTCCAAATAAAAAATAGAGATCTTAATGCATAATTTTGTCAATAAAAACAAGCTTTGAGGGTGTAAGAATACTATCTTTAAACAATTAATTGCCCCCACTACGAATAAATTGCTGCAGGGTATTAGCAATATTCCTTCAGGATACAGCAAAGCCTATAGAAATCTTTAGGCAACAATCTTCGAAACTTCCCCTCAGAACTTCACATCAAGAACGTCAGAGATCACTTCTTGATTAATTACTTGTTAATTTATGTTGTTAACCAGTAATTACAATTTACGTGCAACTTATTTTCGAATTTAATCAAAATGCAGACATATATGCTTGTTTAATCAAAAAGACGGTCCATGTAACTACGAGGGATCATGCTCTTAAATATATGATTTCTGCATTATATGAGTAATTATGTTATTAGTTATTTACGATAAAATATTATTTCATTTTAAAAAAGTTATTAGATTACCTTGATTTTGGATGTTAATAAACAATTTGAAATTATTTTAAAAATTAGGGTATTTTAGTAAAACTATTACTTTAAGCAGCGTAGCTCCAAATTTTTTAACAAATAGATTGAAAGGAAAAATATATATATTTTTCAGGTTATTCAAAAAATATTAACAAACAACTCGAAAGAATTTTCAGAATGTTTTTTTAATTTTATATTAATCATTTTATATTTTAATTTGAAAAATATTTCGGTCTTATCTTAAAATTTTTTATCTGAATCAAGTTAACAAATATTATCTTATAAAATAGTATCAGTTGCATTGGCACACCTGGCAAATTATGTTCATTAAAATATTAATTATTGATTTTATTGAAAACAAATTAAAATATCAATTTAATTTGTTATTAGTCTTTGATAATTTTGAGTCCCTTCAAATTATTTGAACACACACATAGAAGCTCTTGTAGAAAAGTGATTTGGGATGAATGTTTTTTCATTGCTTTTCGTAATTTTACAAACTCCACCGACAATTAGCACCTTGTTATTCCCTTGTGAAATTTAATATTTTTAATTTCAGATTGGTTCGACATGGAAATTTCTTATTGACTAGGAAATTTCTGACTACCTTCTTCTATCCTTCTATTGCAACGGTTAAATTTTTCTTCTTCGAAGTGGATCATCACATGTTCCACTATAATTTCTTTTCCCAAATTCTAAAGAATATACTTACCCTCTAATTTTAACTATATCTAATTTCAGCTGTTCAATAATTATTTAAAATTTAATATACAACGATTTAGATCACCTTAATTGAAAATTGGATAGCAAAATGTAAAGTGTATCAACCTGCTGCTGAATACCCACTCGTGAAAAGCGGGAAAAAAAAAATCATGCATGGGAAAAAATTAGAAATATAAGTTGGCCCTGGTGTGTTGGAACCATGTGAAGTCAAAAGTGGGAAAGTGCCCGCGAAGGCAAAGAAACCTGTAAGAAGAGGTAATGGCAATTTCCTTCAAATCATATTATTGGCATATTCGTGGGAAACATCAAGTGATCAGGACTTTGCTTGAATTTTTCTTATCAACTCATCCCATTTGTCTTTAAGCATCAATGCTCCTGCAGCCCATCTTTCAAAAGCACTTTTGCCGGCATCTATCTGTATTCATAATTCTCTAATTATTTATGTGGTTAATGTTTATAATTAATACTCAATTAATTGTATCTAACTAACTAATTAATATAAGGTATTAATGTATTAGATCATAAAAAAATGCATAATTCGAACCATATCGGTACCTTGTTAAGTAACAAAAATTGCATATTTTTACTTTAATTTTACTTATTTTTATGCGTTAATTTTCAGTAATCTTGGGGATTTTTTACTTGTTTTATGGTTTTGATCATTGTAGAATCAAATGCGTAGAATGAAAATTTTTATAGCTAATTGGAACTTATTTGGAGCATTCCTGCAGAATTGGAGTAATTTTGGTGAAAGAAGAGAAGTTTGAACATAATCTGATGTTAGCCTCGTCCAAGGCTAAGAGGCAAGGGTAAGCTTTGGCCTTGTCCAAATGCTAAGGGGCAAGATGACTGGGCAGAGGACTTAGCTAATCTATTCTGTGCGCCTGAGTTGTCCCAACCGCAAGCACCACTCCAACCGACTTTTGAGGATTTTTAGCCTATATTTTAGTAATTTGAAGGCAGAAATTTTAGATTACATTAAAGCATGTGCCAGTTCTATCTTTAAGAATCAAGGATACACAAGGTGAGGAGTGGAATAAAATTTCACATAGAAGAGTCGTAACGCTGAGCAGAAGTTGAAGTGGTATTACAATACCAATTATGTTTCTTCAATCTCCATTTGATTTTGTAGATTTCTCTCCATCAACTTCCTGGTATGTATGGTTTGATTTCTAAATCTTTTTTTTGGCAATATGTTCCCGTGTCGTACGTAGTGTTGCATAGGTAGATCTATTGCAGCAACGTAAACACAAAGTAGTATAGAATATGAAAAACAGGATTCTAAAAAAATATTAAAAAGTGAAAGAATTTGCTGCAATTACTGAAATTCCATTCATAAAAACAGATTACATATTTTTCTTTTTCTTCTTCTATAAATTTAGACTATTAACACATCCAAAACTCAGTAAAAGACTTGACATTGATATTCAGGGATGACTTGCTTTTATAGACAAAGAAACACTTTTCAAGTCAATAATAACTTCCTATATATTTAGGAAGTTGTTTCCATGATTTCAGCTTAAGTTAAACTTCACCACACAGTTCAACTACTTTCTCAAATTCTTGATATCTAAAACTCTAACAAATATATAGGCTTTACCAAACCTCCCTTTGGCTAGACTTATAGCAAATTAGTGACAATTGGCACCAGTTCAGATAAATTATGTCTATTAAAATATTAATTTATTTATTTTACTGAAAATTTAATATTCAAAATAAATTGAAGTATTAATTTAATTTATTATCGTATTTGATAATTTTGACTCACAACATATCCAACTTGAAAAACATCGAAAATCCGATCGAACTCAATTTCTGATTGGTTCGGATTGTGCATTGACTAGGAAATTTCTCATGTCCTTCTTCTATTCTTCTGCTGCAATAGTAAAATTTTTCTTCTCCGAAGGGGTTCATCACATGTTCCACTATAATTTCTCTTCCCAAATTGTAAACATTAAATCGTGAGGGCGTCAATTCGGTACATTGACACATTATAGTGCGTAACATGTAATTTTAACTACATGTGATCTCAGTTGTACAATAATTAATATAAATTTAATATTATATGGTTCAGATCAAATTAAATGAAAATCGGACGGCATGTACAGTAAAATATAGACTGCACCACCGTAACAAATATTCGCTCGTAAACAAAAAAAAAAAAAGAAAAAAATAAAAATTCATGGGACAAAATTAGAAATATAATAAGTGGGACTTTTGTGTAGGGCCGATGTGAAGTCAAAAGTGGGAGTAAAGGCGAGGAAACCTGCAAGAAGAGGCAATAGCAATTTCCTTCAAACCATCATATTATGGGGTCTTTTGATAAAATGATTATAGCAAATCAAAATGCATTTTGCCAAACTTTCGTAAGAATATCAAAGAAATCGTCTCTTTTCTTTCCTTTTAAATTTCTTGTAGCTTTTCTTTCATTTCCCATTGATTCTGTCTGCCTCCCTTTAATTAACTTTCGTTGACTAAAAAAAAAATGATTTGAAAAACACGTTTTCAGTACTGAAGGATCAACTTGACGTGCGCTGTAGGATAAGAAACTTTTGAATTAAACGCCTATGCTTTCTCACCATACTCCCATTTTACTGAGGGCTATTTTCACTAAATGTCCGATAACTAATCCTATTCTAGTATTATTAACGTCAAGAAATAATTGGCCGTTGATAAGGATGTTTGATTGCAAAATTAGCCATACATCCATGTGAAACAAGAGCAAACTATTCGTCACTGATATTTGAAAAGAAAGTCTGGTATGTTTTGACTTTGCACGTACATCACAAACATCAACCACATAACTCTTATTTCCTAACATGCTATTTTAATAAAGCTGAAGATGGATGCCCTAGTTTCAGGTGCCAATTTGGCACATTGGAGACATCATATTGCATGTATCTTTGTATGTTAAGTTTTCTTTTTTTAACATCATCATCTAATGGTATTTCTGCAACATTGGCCTGTACCCTAAATCCTTCCTTCTTCCTTCAATTTTTCATATAATTTCAATCCATAATCTTTTATGTGTCCTTATGTAATTTTACGTACAATATGCACACTGTTTATCTTTCTTTTTGATAACACCCAAAAATATAAAAAACTGAAAACCCAAAAGCTCCAAAAGAAGGCCAGAATAAATGTCCATACAAGTCCCGTCAAATGAGAGACCAATACAAGGATCGAGGCTATCCGATAGGACTCGATCTCTCCCTGACAAGCATAAATTGTTTGACACACGCTACCATCTAATCGCCGCAACCTGTAAAAACAAGTCATACCTGCTGCAAAATAGAACGACTATTTGACACACTGTTCAAAACTTTTTCGACTGTATAAATAATAGGTTTCGTTTTAAGAACACACATTTTCTCTCTAAATAATGCTAATTATTTATTTAAAGAATTTTCAGGCCTATCACTAACTTAAGTATCGAGGTGTCGAAATCCGACACAATCGGGCTAAATACCTTTTTTACAAGTTCTATTAATGACCTTCCGATTGTATCGCTCCTAGTTTTCCAAACCAATACTCTTATTCATCCCAACACGGAAATACCCCTCCCTATAAAATTTTGTGATTTATCACTTTTTATTTCCATCCTCTTACCAACTCCACTAGTGTCAACACTACAAGTCACTTCCATACTCATTTGTCTTTGTTTTTAGATATTTAAAATGATAGAATACCCCTTGTCAAACGTTAGTTATGTGATCCATCATCAATGCCTTGCTCGTTACATTTAATTTTCTTGAATAAGCCATATTGGCCTATCACTATCACTTGACTTCTAAAATTTATCAACAAAATTTTTGATAAGTAATAATGACTAAATGCTAACGCCTAAATGTTGCCCAATGGCACTTTAATACCAAAAATTAAATCAAGGTGTAAGGTCTAAATTTTATTTTAAATTTTTTTAAAAAGGTCAATTTTGTCTTTTAAAAAGTTTATAATAATTTAATTATGTATAGGTGACAAATATGTTGTCATAATTTAACTACAATAAAAAGATAATTACTAAATACTTTTTCTATATTTTTTTTTCATTATTTGCATGCAGTGTATCCATTTGGTATATTATAGAATTATATATTTTAATTCATTTAAACACATATCACATCATGACACGCTCGGTACGATAACAAAAATACTGATTCTTTACATCGATTTAGGGGTGAGCAAAATAAAAATCGAAAATATAGTTAACCGTAAAATCGATCTAAAATTGAATTGATTTTTATGGTTAATCGATCTGATGGATTCGGTTATGATTTTTAATTTTTATATTTTTTATTAAGGGTTACGATTTATATTTTTAAGTACCAATTAACCGTTAGTTCACGGTTAATTAGTTCACACATATATATATATATATATATATATATATATATATATATATATATATATATATATATATATTATACCTTATTTTTTATATTTTTCTATAAAATTTATATAATAATTTAAATTAAATTTATATTATATTATTTTCTTTAATTATATAGTAATATTTATATATAATATCAAATTAACTTTTATATATGTTTTGTTTATCATATATTAGTGTTTATATTTTACTTAATAGCATTTAATTATATTTTCTTATATTTTAGAGTTTATATTATAATATTTAATATTATTCAAAATTTTAATTTTACGGTCCATGCTTACTGCTACATTGATTAGCATGTAATATATCATGTGATAAATTGTATAATTAAAGTAGTAACCATACTATATGATTTAAAATTAGGAAATTATAACATGAAACTAAACTTTTTAATCTATTTAAAATTAAAAATAGAGAAATTTTATTTTATACTTCCCAAAATAATAAGTAATTTATTTTTTATTTTAAAATAATCGAAATGAATATATTTTTATGTAGTGTGGAAAGCTATGATGAGCTTGGTTGCAGTAAATGTAGGGCATGGTAGTGAATAGTAGAGGCCCCAAATGGTAATGGATAGAGTTACCTTCATGGAATATGAAAAAGAAAGAGCGAAGAAACCCCCCAGAAAATGTGTAGCGTGTGATGGGTGGCTGATCATGACTCCAAACACACAAACAAACCAACAATGACGCCATTAAAAGCAGCTTAATTTCCTTTTGTGAATCCCCCAAATTAATTTACAATCACCAACCAAACCAACTGATCCTCACACTTCTTGCTCCCTAACACTCTGTTTCGCTCCTCCACGCCTCACCTCTTTTATCACTCTCTTTTTATTTTACATTTTTCTTTCTCCTCTCTCAGATCATTTCTACTTTCCCCTGTAAGTTTCGCTTTCTCCCTCTTTCTCTCTCTTGTTTGATTGGAGCTTTGTGTTTTCTTTAGCTGAGAAGTTAGAATATATCCTTATATGCTGTTAAATGCTTCAATTTAATTCCTGGGTTTTGTTGGTTAATGTAAATTAAAGCTTTTGTTTTGCATTTCTTTATGTAATAGATTTTTTTTCCCCTCTTTAGTGCCGTTTTAGTGTTTAGTTTAGACAAGTTTATTTGATTATCGTAATTCGGACTCTTGCCATCGCAATTTTGTGAATTCAGTGAACTTTTATTTATGTTATTGAAAGTTACTTCTCTGTTTGCTCGCCGAGAAAATGCTCGGAAGTGAATCAAGAATATCTAATGAGTTTTAATTATGAACGTTTATGTGAAAAAAAAAATTTGTGAAATTGAAAATTATCCTATTAAAGTGGCTCGTCTCCTT
The DNA here is from genome assembly GCA_037975025.1 of Excoecaria agallocha. Taxonomy (NCBI): domain Eukaryota; kingdom Viridiplantae; phylum Streptophyta; class Magnoliopsida; order Malpighiales; family Euphorbiaceae; genus Excoecaria; species Excoecaria agallocha. The sequence goes on from CM075812.1 coordinate 51,452,022, forward strand.
TGTATTTCGTCTTTTTCTCTCGCCTATTTCTTCTTTTAATTGCTGAAAATGCTAGAAGGTGGAAAGTTAGAAACTGCAGTGTTATTTCCTAGAGAGACTGTTTGTAGGTTGTTGAGAAAAAGCCTCCAAGTGGATCCAATATTTGTGCATCATCTTGATGGTACAGAGTTCTGTTACTTGGACAGTTCTTGAAATTTAAACTTGAGTCTTCTTTATCATTCTGCACCCACTGTATTGGTGGAAAAGATGAAGAAGAGTCAAGAATTGAATTTGGGTTCAATTTGTGCTGTTTAAGTGTTTTGGGGAAATTGGGTCTGCCATATCTGTCTTTGATGATAATATAAGCTCTTCCCATTTTGATGATCTAACCCATGTTAAGAAAATATATAGTACTAGGATATTCTCATCTAACTCTGTTGCTGTGTAAACCTTTGTTGGCAATTTTAATTGGCATGAGATCAGCAGATCTTATATCATGGCTAGACAAATGCGACCTACCTTGTAATCATAAAGGATATATATACACAGCAGAGTGTTTAAGATGGAGCTAGCAAGAGTTTTTCCATGAAGGGAACTGCCTGAATTATCAGATATTTCATGATAATTTGACTGTTCCATTCAAGAAAATTGTTGAGGTATTGTGTTCGTATCTCATTGGAACCAAGTTGAATTTTTTTCTTTTTCGTGCTGTAACTTTGTGATTGGCAGTTTAGAGCTGAATGTAGGAAAATATGAACTTGGCAACTTGTAATGGTGGACTCGGTTGGGATTTGAGCCCTTGGTTGTGAATTTTTGATTGGTAGTTAATATCACTACCGTGTTCTGTTGTATGTTTGTTAGATTTGTTTGTGAGCGATCCATGATTGAGTTGACTATAAGCTAACTTAACCGATTTTGTCTCCCTAAAGAGGTGATGCAATTGAGCTTATTTCGAAAATTCAACTGCTCCAATATGAATTTGCTTTTATTATAGAGATAATATTTGCATTTCTTACTGGTAATTGATATGGCTTTACTTTTGTGCTATTTCTGCTGCTGCATTATGCATAGGACAAAGTTAGTTTATAGAGTTTTGCTCTTTGTTTCTTCTCCTTCTTTTAATGGTTAAAAGTGGAATTGGACTTAATCTAAGCCATATTATGTTATGACCTTGAGTTTGTGATTGAGTCACTGGGCGATTGACACAAAAATCAAGACCAGAATAAGGGTCTTTACCCATATTTCGGTTCCTGACTTTGCCTATGGTTGTATGAAAGTTGTAACTCATTAAAGAGAGCCACACACCTTGGAAATCTTTGGGAGTTTTCTACCTTTAATTTGCTGGAATTTTACTTGCTTTATTGACTCATTCTGTCTTTACAAATAGAGACTACATATCTAAATAGGAATCCTTTTCTAACTAGGAAACTATCAAAATAAATCACTAATTAAAAATCAAGTCCTATTATAACTAAAATACTATTATTACAAATAAATCTTATTATAATTAAAATTAATTAAACCGTAACTTATTATGATATGATATCCCTCTTAGATACGGTTTTAAAGTTCATGAACAATTTTATTCAAAATAAGTGTTCTATGTGTATAAGAAGTGTTATGTGCTACCTGTAAACCAATGTGTGTTATGAACTGTCACAGCATCAGACATGGGAGATTGTTGTATCACCACAGAGTAGATCCAAATTTAGACGTCAAGGCAGGATAACACCAGGAAACTGATTTGAGCTTTCTACACAAAGGGAAGAATATACAATGGGAAACAAACTGCAAAAGCCCCAAGAAACAGACCAAGCAGAAGAACAGGAAATACAAGAAGATGAAGCTTCAAACTTCACATGTGAAATATGCATTGAACCTACTCTAGCTAATAGGAAATTCAAGAATAGTACTTTATGTAGTCATCCCTTCTGCTTGGATTGCATATCCAAATACATTGAAGTAAAAGTTGAAGGCACAACTGGAAACATCAAATGCCCTGGACTGAGCTGCAACCTCCCACTAGACCCTCTCTCATGTAGGTCTATCATCTCAAAGCAACTTTTTGTAAAATGGTGTGATCATCTATGTGATTCCGTTCTGTTAGAGTTGGAATGGTGCTATTGCCCATATAGAGATTGCTCTGCTTTGGTCTTGAATGATTGTAAGGATAAACTGAAGAAAATAAAGTGTCCTAACTGCAAGAAAAACTTCTGCTTCCGATGCAAGATTCCCTGGCATGCTGGATACCAGTGCAGTGAGAGTGCACAGTTGAGAGATAGAAATGATATTCTCATTGGGGAACTTATAGAAGAGAAGAAGTGGACCAGATGTTATAATTGTGGTCACTCTGTTGAGCGAGTTAGTGGTTGCAGAGATATAAAATGCAAGTATGCTCTCTCTCTCTCTCTCTCTCCCTCCCTCTTTTATATGTACACAATATTTTTGAAATTGTACCTGTCGTTTCGCTGAACTATAAGAACATAAATATAATCATATGTAGTCACACTTGTGGTTACATAATTTGCAAAGCATTTTAGCACATGAAATATATTACCTAAATATTCATATTTTAGTGTTCTTATGATATCTCAAGAGTATAAAACTACTAAAACTAGTGTTTTGATCAAATTTTATTGAAAGATATACTACTTATTTGAGCTCTATGTTCGGCCAACTAATTTCTTGAAATCAAAGTTCCACACAGTCTGCTAATTAAGTAGGGTATGCCAAAGGTTCTATGCACTTCTCATCACAAACTTTCAAGGAATGGTAAAAATAATTTTGGAAGGTGGCAGAGGTACATTATGCCTCTTTCTTTATATCTCATGTCTCCAATTACCATGTGCATTGATTATGAGCAGCTTCAACAGCAACTAAAATGATTCATGAAGTGATTATCAGTTGAAATAATAGTCAACTAATGGAGAAAAAAATGTGCAACTGAAAATAATATTTTCTTTTCGTATGACAGGGGATGATGAGAAAAGCTATGTGTCTTGAAACTATGAGGCATCATATTATGCACAATTAACGATCTAATCTCTGATGTTAAATTTATTTTGATGCAGATGTGGCGTTCGGTTTTGCCATCAATGTGGAGGACGGTTTCATTTGGGACCCTGTAAGCACAAATGCTGTGGAGATGCTTTCTTCATGCTATTATTCTTGGCAATATTGGTAGCTATTTGCTACTTTTTTTATCATCAAGTAAACTTACTTTAGTCATATGTATAGCCTACTGGTACAGCAGAATCGCCCTGATGACCTTTTGCTACGTGAGAAAGTTTAACAAAGTGGTTGTAAATGATGCCTTTCTATGTACCGATGCAAAGGTGAAGTTGCTATTACTATTACCATTATCTTTAGCAGTGTTCTTATAGTATGCATTTACTTGCACAGACAGAGACTTATATGTATAGTGACACTGAAGTCGAGTAGATCTACAAAGTTGCTCGCAGTTTTCTCCTTTGTTTAGCATCTGCATTTTGATGGGAGAATTTTCAAAATAATGTTATTTTATTAAATATTTTGGATAAGTAGTTAGAAATTTGGAGTAGCTTGCATGTTAGTAATGCCGATAGTATTAAGTAATTAAGCTCGGTCCTAAATCAATATACTTTATTTTGAGTATAGTTGAGGTTGATTTAGGAGTTCTTTGTTGCCGTTGCACTGAATTCCAGCTAATATACTTTATTTTGAGTATAGTTGAGGTTTATTTTGAGCTAATATATCAAAATTACCACAAAAAAAATTGATATTAAATTCTATTCTCAAATTTCAAGATAATTAATATTTTTGTACTTGTTTGGTTTCAAGAAACTGAAAATGTATTTATCAAATTAATCAAAATTTCTTTTCTTTTTTCTTTTTCCAATAAACTACTGATATCTGTCATTTTGTTGATTAATGTGGTCTAGTAAATAGAGTATAATTTATTATACGAATTGTATTGATTACAATTTTAGTAATAACATGCAGTAGATTTGGTAATAAACTCTCTAAGAAGTCTTCAATTTGTAAATCATTTTAGTCTGCATTTTATTAATTTGTTATCAGCATCTATAGATTGGCTTAGGTAAAAATGGTTTAGGTTGAAACGAATCGTGTTATGAACAGATCGGATTACAAATCAATCGGCTATTTGATCAAAATTTCCTTTTTTTTTTTCTTTTTTGCATAGAGTGAATATGCAAAATCCAGCTCCCTCTCATCTTCTGCCTCTTTCTAGTTCTCCATTTAAAGCTTCATGTTTCTGTTGAAAGTAAACCGAACAACTTTGCTATTACAGTAGTAGAAAATTTAATTCGTCCAGAGATGATAACAACATGCATGAACCGTCATGCTTTAAGTCAAAGCAAAACTATGTAATGGAAGTTGGAAAACTTATATAGATATATATATACCATATGCGAAACAAATCTATGGGCTGAAGAATTATAAGAGATTATGCAACTACATAACCATGTTGTGCTTCAATCAGCTCACGATTTAGAGAACAATTTACAAGGGTTCATTTTTTTTAATATTTAATTACTATTTTTCTTTTTATGATATTATACAAAATCCATCAAAAAAATATGGTAGGTACGTCTAAATTTGCAATTTAATCACTTGCATTAAATCAAAATATGCTTTTGTTTGTAGGTATTAAGGTCGCATATGTTGCTTGTTGTGGTTATGGGACAAATCAAGTAACTAGTTTTGGATTAAAATCTTATAACTTATGTATTAATCCAAATGAGTTTGTATTTTTATGGAACTCATTCTGCTGAACGTTTGTATGTTTTTAATTATTTAATTTTCACCTTCAATTATAATATACTAATTATTCTCATAAAATTGATTCTTAGTCCAAATTAGGGGTGAGCAAAAACCGAACAAAACCGAAAAACCGAACCGAACCAACCGATTTTTTTAATTTGGTTCGGTTTTTCGGTTCAGTTTTTGGTTTTTAATTTTGAGAAATTTCGGTTTTTCGGTTCGGTTTTTAAAGGAGAAAACCTCATAGAAACCGAACCGAAATTTATATAATTATATATATTTTTTTGATTTTTTTATTAAATAATTATTTTATACATATAAATTATTTTATTTTTAGTTGTAAATTATATGAGTACATTTATCAATTATTAATATCTATTTTTTAGGTGATAATTTAAAATTTTGACGATTAAATTGAAAATCGATTAAATAAAAAAAATTTAATGGTTTTGTTGTATTATTTATTATATATTTTGAGATTATTTCTTTAATTTGAACTTTTATTTGTACAATTTAGATGTTTTTACTTTAGTATATTATAATTTATAATTTTTTATAATTTTTAAACACAATATTTTTTATTTTTTAAAAAATAATTTTAAATTTTGGTTTTTCGGTTAACCGAATCAAACCGATCGAAAATTTTGGTTCGGTTTAAATTCGGTTATTCTAAAATTTCGGTTTGGTTCGATTGATAAAAATAAAAGAATTTCGGTTTTCGGTTATTTCGGTTCGGTTCGGTTATTGAACCGAACCGACCGTTGCTCACCCCTAGTCCAAATTTACCCTCAAATCTCCCAACTCAACTACCTAAATTTACCATTCTAATTTTTATAAACTACAATGGAAGACCAAATTAATGCAACTACAAGTAATGTGGCTTCTCATATATGTTAGACCTCTCAAGTACTAAATCCAGAAAATCAAATGCTAAGCCTAATAATAAATTATAAGATTAACAGGAAATTGGAAATGAAGATTATTGTAATAACATTGCATTCAAATTTTGATCAAATTAACAATGGTATGGTGGAGAACAAGCTGCTGAACCACGGCATATTCTTTTGGGAAAGGATTAGCTAGTGACATTTCCTTGAATAGAGATTTCTCCCATTTTTATTTCAGAGAATGGTTTGATTAGACGACGCCGTTTAGCTACTTCCAACTGTGAACAAACTTGCCTCATTGTTGGCCGAAATTCGTGATTGCCATTCAAACATGCAAATGCAAGTTTCACTGCATTCGTTACTCCTCCAGCGATTTTATTACGGTGAAGCGGGAGTCGTTGGTCTATCACATCCTTCAACAGTGTTTGTTGGCCAATTGGTGGAGACGATGACGATGAAGCTGATGATTGTAAAGCTGACAAAAAGATCTCCTGGATGTTTTCCCATTATTATCTCAAGTGTCACGACTCCAAAACTATATACATCGCATTTTTCATTGACTTTTATCGTATATGCTAGCTCTACAAAACAAATTTCAAATCACAATGCATCCCATCAATAATTATCAGCCAAAGACACACGTGATGTAAATAATATATAGGTGAAATCGTATTGGTACCTGGAGCAGCGTAGCCAAATGTGCCGGCAAATGATGTCCAATTTGATGATTCAGGAACCAATAGCCTAGCTGTGCCGAAATTGGAAACATGGGCCTTATACTCTGAATCCAACATAACATTGTTACTAGTAATGTCTCGATAAATAATTGGAGGAAAGTAATCATGGTGCGTATATGATAATGCATTGGTTATCCCTTCTATTACATTTAGCCTTTTCAACTAATCCAACTCCATTGCTTCTTCTTTGTCACTTAATGCCTTTCTCAAACTTCCTCTTTCAATGAAGTCATAAATAAAAAAATGTGACTTTGGGATGGGAACAAAACCCACGTAATTTCACAATGTTTCGATGACGGATATTTGTCAATGCAGCAATCTCACTTATAAATGCTTTCAAATCATTATGAGATTGGTGGAGCTTCTTCACAGCAACCACTCGACCTGGTGCTCCATAGCTTTGTACACAATGCCATACCCTCTTTCTCCAATGCAATACCTGGAATTGAATTCTTCTGTCGCCTCTATGATTTTTTCATATTGCAAATCAAGATCATGGCCCCAAATTGTATAATTAGATTTATTGCATACCTCTCTAGACTTGGCTTTGTTGATTCTTACTCTTCGATAGAGAATGAAGAAACCACCCACTAAGAGAAATGATAACAGCAAACCAGCCAAGAGAAAAAGATGAATTTTCTTGTCCATTTTGTTTTCCATTCTATGAGAAATGCATGCCTTGAGCATTGTATTATTTCCACATAAGTCCTTATTATTTCTAAGTGCTTCAGATGGAGCGTCACGAAAAGCATTAATATTGGGAATTCTTCCTTTCAATTGATTGTATGAAATGTCCACTGTTGTCAAGCTTAACAAATTATCAAAACTAGTTGGAATTAAGCTTGACAGCAAGTTGTGGGAAAGGTTAAATGTCTCTAGCCTTTGTAGCTCTCCAAACTGTTGTGGAATCTCATTCATCAACAAATTTTGACTGAGATCAAGACCTTGAAGAGAGTGTAAGCTGCTTAACTCTGATGGAATGCTCTTTGTCAATTTGTTCCTATTAAGATTCAAGAATATTAATGTAACACCCTACTAACATATTGGTTTTTCGTACATGGTGTATTAATGTTGCAAATTATAGATTCACGCCTTAAGTTTTAGTGTAAAATTTCAACTCGTGTTTGGTATTGTTAAGTTACTATTCCTTTGGTCAAAATTTAGGCAGCACGACTTAAAAACCTTGCTACCTAAACCTGCAAAATCGAAATTTTACACTCCCAATAATCCATCTCCACCTCCAATACTTCAGTCACATACAAAACACTTCTATATTTGTCCAACAATCAACCACACAGCATAATATATATTCACACACAAATTCTCATCATACACACAAATATGTATATATATATAATCATCCCAAAAAAATTTTCTTTAACATTTGATACATCAAATAGACTACACTACAAGGCCTATCATAAGCTAAAATAAAAATAAACACAAAGCCGATCCTAATTGTTTCGTCGCATGTACATGCCTTCGACTTCGCCTTCCTCCACTTTCTTTATGTACCTGTCCCTGTGCGCAGTCACAAAACCACGCACTAAGCAACAATGTTGCCTAGTAGTGGATACAACTCCAAAAAATTTCATTTAATAATATAAATTTTATTAAATTATCATATTGCCCTTTTTGTTACTTTTTATTAATTCGATTCCCATTAATGTGATTAATTCATAAATTAATACCTAAGCCTTATTATATTAAATTTTCTTGTTATTTGCCACAATTCTCTTATCTAATTGAAAAATTACGATTAGGTCTCTAAACTTTTTATTTGCCCAATTTGACCTCATTTGACTTCCATTTTGGCTCCTTTGACTTTCCTTTGACTTTTAATTCACTTTAAATGAAAAATTTTCTTTTTATTCCTTATGATGTCCATTAAGTGGATAATTACATTTTGATCCCTAAACTTCTCATTAATTACAATTTTGCCCTTTTTGTTTAAATTGACCTTTTTACTTCTTTTGATCGCCCCTTTTATGCCAAATTACTATTTTATCCTTAGTTTATTACATAATTACCATTATACCCTTTTTGAACTTATAAATTTCATTTTTCACATTATTACCTATTTATTTTCATCTATGACTTCTTTTATGCAAAATTTACCATTTAATCCCTGTTTTCTTGCATAATTATCATTTTGCTCCTAGTAGTCACCAATGGAAATCCTCGAATCAATATGCAAGATAAGGATTGTATGACTGTATGAGATTACTGGATGACTGTATGGGTGAGGTGATCACGAAATAGTAGTCATACCTCGATAATAATTCACTGGATGATTTTACTGCGGTATATGGGTCCTTATGGCTAGCTATTATATCCTAGGGTCCTAGATCAACCACTGTATACTAAAGGCAACTATATTTTATACTTTATGTTATGTTTTTATTATGTTTCTAAAAGTACACCCATTATGTAACATCTCATATATCATCATTTTATTGAAATCATATATACCATATATGAATTCATAATATAGGTGAAAAATAACAACTAAACATAATGAAATTATGTCATTTTCACTAGGCATCCCATTCGGCCTCCTATAGTCTTCCACCATACCATGTGATTTCTTACTCCATTTCATGCCATCTATGTTTCTAAGGTTAAAATATGCATATACATATTAGCTAGCATACATTTTACCTTAACAACATTATGTTATCTATATAAATACCATTATGTATACATTACAAATGTACAAATACTAATTCAAGCTTAAACCATTCCTAACATGTTTATTCATCATTGAATTAGTCAAATTATGTTTAAAACTTCAATTAGTATGAAATTAGTTCATGGTACCCTTTTGGGTACCATTCGGCCTCCATTGGTTCTCCACATAAATGTTTGTTTTCTTACTAATTTCCTACTTATTCTATATTGTTTCATCATTCTACAAGGTTCTATCAATTTATTTTCCATTAATCCTTAGTTTTCATTAGTTACATAATACAATTTTTGAGAGAAAATCCAAAATTAAATGAAATTAGGTGTAAAGTGAGTATCCACTAACCTTTATGGTGCTAGAAATCACCTAATCTTGCCTCCTTTGGTCCTCTTTCTCCTTGTTCCTTCCTTCCTCTTGTATTCCACCTTTAGGCCAAAATTTAGGGAGAAGAATTCATGAGTTTAAACTTTAATTTACAGCAATTAAATACTACTACATGATCACCCTAGGGATGCTCTACATCCCCATATAAAAATTCCTAATTAAAACCCATTAAAACACCATGGCTTACCTACCAATACTTTCTTTCTCTCACTTAATTTCTTTGTTTTCTAAGCTCTCTTTTGCTTCAATCAAGATTCTAGGATGAAGAGGATGTCTTTTAGTGTCTTTGAGTGAAATTAGGGCTTATGACTTGGTGGGAGGAGAGAGAGAAGAAGAAAAAATGGTGACGAGGAGAAAAAGAGTAAGGTTCGGATTTTTGAGGGAAGAAGGGAGAATATGATAGACTTTTGGGGTAAGTTTTAGAGGATTCTATACCCCTATTATCAGCCTCAAATTCCACCAATTCTAAGGCCCAAATTCACTCAAACACTATTCCATCTAATGGCTTGTTTTTAAGCCATTTGTCATGGTTTCCTTAAGTTCTACCCTTCTTTTTACCATACCCTAAATGTAGATGATTAATAATTCTTTTATAATGACCTCTATGCCCTTGGATAAATTAATTATGGCCTTTAAGCCCTCTAACAAATTTAACCTCGATTTTTTGCTGTTTTTCTAAAATTAATGTTCTGCTTGTCAGAATAACATGAAATTTTTTCCTGCATGCACTTACATATTCAGTAGCATGTGGTTAAAATTTCAAGTCATTCTGATATCGTTTCGGCATATTTATGGTTCAGGAGGCAAAATCAGCCGGTTCGAAATTTCAAAACCGTCAGAAAATTTATTTTTCAGTTTCAAAAGGTAATTTAGGTCATATCTAATATTTCCATGTGCTCAGAAAAATTTTTGGAGGTCTTTAGGGTATTTTATGACTCGATCAAACTTTTAGTCAATTGAGTTTACGGTATCGAGTAAAACTTTTCTATCTGATTTGGAGGTCTATTTAAGCCCAATTTCTTCTCAAATCGCACCACCGTACTCTATTTAACACTTATTTTCATATTCCAGTGTTGGTTCAAGCTGCCTGCTAGGTCACCCATCCTCAGATTTTTCCTGACTCGAGCACGTTTAACTTTTATCTACTTTTAATGTTTCATTGTCTTATTCTACACTAATTATCCTGAAAACTGTCCTAGAATCACTATTCATACTCTAAACACATGTCATGCATGTCAAATGCAACTTTTGGGGTGTTACAATTAATTTTGAGCACTCTCCAAGTTGCTTTAGAATTGCTCCACTTAGATTGTTTGTTGACAGGCTAAGGCTTTGAAGATTAAAAAGCATTTCTATTTCCTTAGGACTGTCACCTGACAACTTGTTATAATCAAGGTGAAGTTCAAACAATCTTAGCTTCCCTAGTTCCTTTGGAATGACCCCTACAAGCTGATTGGATGAGAGATCTATCGAATGCAACTTAGTTACCTTTCCGATTTCAGCTGGTATTATGCCAGTGATATTATTCTTGGAGATTTTAAAGGTTGATAAACTGACAAAACTTTTTCATTTCAAAGAAAGCTCACCATAAAATTTGTTATCACTTAAATCCATGAAACCCAAGTTTGGATGCACGCCAAAGGTACTAGATATATTTCCCATGAGGTGGTTCTTATCAAGACGAAGTCTTACTAAGATACTGCAATTTCTTACGGTTTTTGGCACATGACCACAAAAATAATTGTTACTAACACCAAAATGTTGAAGTTTCCTACCAAGGCATATGTCTTGTGGCAAATGGCCTTTAAACTTATTAGAACAAATTGTTATTTGTGTTAAGTGAGTAAGGTTGTTCAACTGAGAATGAAGAGTCCCAGTAAATTTATTGGAACTTAAGTTCAATTCAACGAGTGAAATCAAATTTTCAATTTTTTTGAGGTATTGAACCATAAAGTTGGTTGCCATCAAGACAAAGAATTGATAGTTTTGTCAAGTTACCTAAAGAACATGGAATGGGACCATTGAAGTTATTATTTGACAAGTCAAGCTCTGATATAGATCTTAACAGTCCAATTTTTTTAGGTATTGAACAAAAGAATTTGTTATCACAAAGATAAACAACAGATAGTCTAGTCAAGTTGCCTAGAGAAAATGGAATGGAATCAATGAGGTTATTATTTGACAACTCAAGCTCTGATATAGATCTCAACATTCCGATTTCACAAGGAATAGAACCAAAAAGATTATTATCAGACAAGTCAAGAATTTCAAGTTTTGAAAGATTAGAAACATGTGAAGGGATATTCCCATGGAATGAGTTGTTACTAAGGTTAAGCTCCACTAAATTTGGAAAGAAAGAGAAGCTTAAACTTTGAAGTGTACCTTTCAAAGAAGAATGTGAAAGGCTTATATTGGTGATGTTGCCAAACTTGTTGCAGGAAATGACATACCAATGGCAAGGACTGGTGGTTGGTTCCCATGAAGATAAGACAGATTGGCTTTGAGTGTCGAGAGAAGCTTTCCACCACAAAAGAGCACTTGCCTCATTTTTAACAGCAGACGAAGAAGTATTGTGAAAAGCAAAGGAAACAACAAAGAGATGAGGAATTAGAATCATAAGGGAAAAGAAGTAAAAGGACAACATGGGAATTGGTTTCTCAACAAACAAACTACGTTACTTAGGAATTAATGGGATATATGTTTATGAAATCTTCAGTTACATTGTAAAATCCTTTATATAGTGCATGAGCTACTGCTTTAATTAAAGAAGAAAATCATATCATATAGCTGTCTCCACCATACATAGCTGAATCTTCAAATTTTGGTTGGCTCATATCTTATTTAAATAAAGATAATAAATAGGAACAACCTCATCGATGTCGTATACGTTAAAAAAGTAATAAAACTATAAACTACCACAAATCTGGCATATGGCAACGATAAATAATTGTTGCAATATATAGTAAAAATAATGTAATTGTTCAAGCAATAGTTTGAATATCTTAATTTTTACAGTTTAAAAATGTTATAAATATGTTGTTTTAATAGATAAAAATTAACCATTTTACGTCGCTTTTAAAAATGTATTGCAATAAATCATGCATTATTTGATAATGATAATTATGTTAAAATACTACTCGTATTATAAATAAAAATACTTATGCAGTAAGAAATTATATGAATTCAGTTTAAACATTATGTGAAGTAATTATAATTTTGTTGATATGTGGAAAGAGTACATCAAAAAACTTTACATGTTTACATTGATTTCATTATTATTAAACTCTGTTATCTAAAAGACGAGATCATTGACTTGATAGACGTCATTTTATTTTTCTTTTGATTGAAATAGTAAATTTGCAAAGCTCCAGAATTGTCCACGAAGTCATTGCAAAAGGAAAATGAGAGAATTGGCTCTTTGCTGTCTGTCTTGTACATGAATATGGATGTCCGGATATTATTAACATGATTTCTTATTTGTATTTAATTTCATTATTCTTAGTGAAGTGTAAACTTTTAATTTAGTCACCATCCTTAATGGCTCGTCTTTAAGGTTTATTTTTTTTTATCCTTCAAAAAACAAATTGTGGTCAGAAAGAAAATCCCATTAAGAAATTAGATGTTTTTATATCTATTATTTGTCTTTTTTCTTGATAAGAAATAAGATGGAAAGTGGGTAGAGATGAAAGTTTGAAAAATCAAAGCTCCAATAAAAAAGAATATGTGATTATTTGTTAAAAGTCTTAATCTACTGGTAATCTTTGCTCATTCTAAGTAGCCAAATGGCGCTGTCATGCAAGGATTTATAAATTAGTATTCATATATTATATCGCAAGTATATTATTATTTTAATAGACATATGAATATTTTTGAATACTTGAATTACATGCTAATATTATTTACATATAGTGATAAATTTAACTACCTCCTAAAATTTTCTTTTTTCCAGTAAATTAAAAATTTATTTTATGCTTATCATCCTTACTTAAAGTTCGATATGATATATATAAGTTTACCATCACTAAAATTATAGCATCTATAAAGAATATATATAGATATATATAGAGAGAGAGAATGGTATTTTACAATGAAAGCACTCCATATGATTGATTCTAATTTTGCAATATCCGCTAAAATAGACCATATAGATCAAAATTAATTAAAATACAAAAGAATTATTTAACCTTAAATTAAAACTTTAAAGATACAAAAGAAAAATAAAATTGAAATATCTTCTGCCTAACATCCACTATCAAAAATCCAACTCTAGAGTATCTAAATGTTTATACGAAAATAACTTTTTTCATTATACTTACCTTGACAAATGATTAAGATAATCTATTATTATTAATGTAAAATAGAGAAATTAATATCCTAGAACTATATGCCCTAAAAAAAACGATCTTAATTACAAATTTAAATTATTTTCAAAAGTTGAAATTTCTAGTTATCAAAATTTAAGGAATTTTAATTAAAAAAATTAAAATGTTACTATTAGATTTATCAATATGACCCAAACGTCCTAAAATTTTCTTTTAAGTTGTCGCATTATTTTTTTTCCACTAAATTAAAATTTTATGTTATGCTTATATATATGTAATGTTGATAATGCCAATTATATATATATATATATATAATGTTTTTGTGAAATTATCATAAGGATTTTAATTTAAACAACTTTCTTTCTCTTCCTTTGTTGGAAGCTTGGACTCCCCCTCCAGCGGATACATTAAATGCAATACTGATGCGGCTTTATTCCAATCTGAAAATCGTGTTGGCTATGGTTGGATTTGTAGGGATTCTTTCAAGAATTTTATTGTTGCTCAACATGGTTCTTTTCCTTGCCCTCTTGATCCACTCATTGTGAAGGCAATGTCAGTCAAGGAAGCTATAAAATGGTTAAAGGAAGAAAGTTTTAATCAATTGCAAATTGAAACTGATAGTTTTATTCTCTATCAAGCACTGTCATCTTCTGCTTTGAATAATTCTCACTTTGGACTTTTAGTTCATGATTGTATTTCTTTAAGTTTTTCTTGTCAAAATTGTTTATTTTCTTTTGTAAGAAGGTCTGGAAACGACCTTGCCCATTTGTTAGTTAGGACCTCTATTGCTTTTTAGGGAGTTAGATTTTCATCTCCTCCTATTTGTATTCAGCAGTTGCTTTAATGAAAATGTTCATTCTCTTTCAAAAAAAAAATATTCTTATGATTAAATTTTATTTAATTAATTCAAAATAAAAAAATTATTATGTCTTAAAAACAAAGTTTAATTGTTCACTATATCAGTTATGAATTTATAAAGTAAAATTTGAAATCCAAAATTACAAGTAAAAAAGCAAACATTAAAGCAAAAGTAATAATTGAAAGAAACAAAGCAAAAAGTGGATCAACTTGTACAATAAGCCATTTTAAATTCGACCAAGTTTTTGACAAAGGTAAATTCACTACAAAACAATCTCATAGCCAAATAAAACCCTCCTCCTTTCTCCGGGCTTGGGACCGGCTATGTGCTTCGCAACATAGGCGGAGTTGCACAATTTAAGGACCAAAATGTCAAGCAGTCAAAACCCGCTAAAGCAAATAGATTATCCGAGGAAATTACATGAAATACCACCCTTTTTTATTTTGTAATCATAAATACCCCATCCTATTTTACAAGATTTCGTCATTACCTTTTTATATTTTATAAATACATTAAATCAGATTTATTTCAAATATGCCCCTTTTTCAGAACTCTCTCAGTCTCTCTTCATTATAATACTTCTTTAGCTTGATTATTGAAAATAAATCTTTTTTTTTTCTTTATCTTAAAACCATTTTTAATACCCTAAAAAGCGAGCCTCTATTATCCAAGCCTTTGACGCCATGGTTGAACTAGGGGAAGGTATAGTTACCACCGGTTCTTCACTTTCTTCAGCTACTTGGCAGTTGCTATGGACCACGGAGAAAGAGCAGCTTTTCATAATTGAGAAAGCGCCGGTGTTTGGTACTCAAACCGGCGACGTTTTGTAGGCAATAGATGTCGACAAAAGGACTCAATAATGTGATCAGTTTCCCACCTGATGGAGTTTTATTTGTGCGGTCAAGCATCGAGACTGCTTCGTCTCAGAAGGTGAACTTCAGGTCGTCAAATCCTTAATTTCAATCATTACATGGAATTCATTTCCAATTTGGATTCTTTAATTCCTTTCCCTCGTTTGAATGATTGATGTGATGGGTAATTCTTCTTTGTTGCAAATATCTGCCGCGTCAGATTCACTACTGCGGTTTTTGGATTTCTATAATGCATGTGTTTTCACATTCATTCTAATGTTTAATTTGACTAATTTTTTGTTTTTTTTTTTTTTTTTTTATACGAGTTTGCAGCTTGCTGTTTTGCCTTTTGGTGGTGAGTGCTCTTTGATTTACTGTTTATTTTGCTTTGTAATCTATAGCAATAGCAGCTTTGCACTCCAGAAGCAGCAATAGCCTAAGTCCAATATATTCTTAATCAACAGAGTCCAACAAAATCAGCTCCGAAGCTTTAGCTTCATCTCAGCAGCAGTTAGCATATTGAGCATCAAGATCCAAATGGCAGAGATCCTGATGATTTATTTTTCCTTTTAAAGCAAGCTAATTAATTAAGCATTTTTTCCTGTATTTGTAGCTTTCTGTATTTTTCTTTTCAAGTTAAGCTGAATCAATAAAAGTTATTTCGATTTCTCTCGTTCTATCATTTCTTCAACCTCATCGATCAGTTCTATCTGATAAATATATCACATTACCATACTAATTGGCTTGAATTCGTAGGAAAAAAGAAAAAAAATATATACATGCCCCTCATGATACAAAAATATTACAGCCAGAAAAAAATAGGAAAAAGAAAAAAAAAAAAACAGAGAGAGAGAGAATTATGACTTGTTGCTTATAGTGCTATATATATTATTTGATATAACAAGATTTTGATTTTGATAGAGGGCATTACCTTAGCACAATAGTACCTAGGAAAATTTTAGGTTCTTCGGTTCAGACTTCATTCATGTTATGAAATGTCCACCACAAAACTCATTTTGCAATGCAGATTGAGATTTGAGATTCCTTCTAAAGCAGAAACTACTACATTTTATCTAAACTAACCTAAAATTTAACTGCAACATGTAAAGCAGCATGAACTACTTGCTGTTGGTAAACTTGTTCTTGGTTGCTTTTGCGATAAACCAGAGGATAGGCCAACAATGATCGATGTGGCTAAACAACTCATCTTGATTCACCAGTCAATGCATTAGCTAAAGGTGTTTAAGTTTTGATTAGTGTTCGTTAACTGCAAAAAGTATCAGAGTTTTATTTACTATTTTGAGTTGTTTATTTTTAATAATTTTTTTTCTTTTGACTAAAATATAATATATTTACTTTTGTACAGAAATAAATACATTGTATCTTCTTTTGACGAAACTCAGTACAGTGCATTTTTTCTTTTGACTAAAATACAATATATTTACTTTTGTGCATAAATAAATACAGTATATTTTCTTTTGACAAAACTCAATACACTGTATGTTCTTTTCTTTTGACTAAAATACAATGTATTTACTACATAAATAAAAACAGTATATTTTCTTTTGAAAAAACTCGATACACTATTTTTTCTTTTTCTTTTAACTAAAATACAATGTATTTATTTTTGTAAATAAATAAATATAGTATATTTTTTTGACGAAATTCAATACACTGTATTTTATTTTTCTTTTGACTAAAATATAGTATATTTACTTTTATATATAAATAAATACACCGTATTTTCTTTTCATATACATCATAATATAATGTATTTTCTTTTGAATATAAATAAATATAGTATATTTTCTTTTATATATAAATAAATATAGTGTATTTTTTTGTACATAAATAAATATAGTATTTTTTCTTTTGTACATAAATAAATACAATATATTTTCTTCTGCCAAAACTCAATCACTATATTTTCTTTTCATGTACATCAAAATATAGTGTATTTTCTTTTGTACATAAATAAATACAATATATTTTCTTCTGCCAAAACTCAATCACTATATTTTCTTTTCATGTACATCAAAATATAGTGTATTTTCTTTTGTACATAAATAAATATAGTATATTTTCTCTTGCCAAAACTCAATACACTATATTTTTTCATATACACCAAAATACAGTGTATTTTCTTTTCTACATAAATAAATAAAGTGCATTTTCTTAATTTGAGATTTATAGATAAACTAATTATAAATGTCAATATAAACAGTAAGTTTCATCTTGCAATAATGCTAAAAAAATGCAAAGAGTGTTTAATAAATAATAAACAAAAGTATTTCCATGTTGGGTAATTAGGCAAAGCATTAACATTTAGGCAAGAAAAATGTCAATTTGGTAGTAGCTAAGAAGGCAATGTCAAATATTAGGTAAACCTTTAACTTGCAGAAACATTTATATTATACATATGAACCATCAATTAATTAGAAAATAACTCTATAAATTGGTGGCCTACCATTTTCGATAGAAGGGTCTCCTTCCAATATTGAACAAAAAATAGAATATTCAATTTTATCTAGATTTGATATCTCGATGCTCAAACTAGCATGATTATATATTAATAAATTCTATTTTGGCAATTTCTCTTTGCTAATTATTACCACCAATCAATTCTTAGTTGAGTGTTTAGATTAGAAGGTTTGCTTATTGGCACATCCTTTTGCCCCTAGTTGTCTGCATTACCAATTCGAGAGATCATTTTACTGGCTCACTTTATCACTTATTAACATTAAAATATCATTAGTTTAAAAAAAATGAAGTGTGTGTGTGTGTGTGTGTGTGTGTGTGTGTGTGTGTGTGTGTGTGTGTGTGTGTGTGTGTGTAGCATGTGGTAGTGGCTCCTACTTGGTCTAGGGAGATAATGACTTATCAAGCTTTGTGATATTTCCCTTAATGTTGTGGAGAATGGTTCACAATCAGTTATGGATTAGCCTTTCTCGGTGTTAGCCCAAGGCTACATTCAGCTTTTGATGATAATTAAATCTTATATAAACTCTGTTGTGAATCCTACTCTAAGCTTGTTTCCGCAGGTATTTCTATACATCATTCTGATGTATATGTGGAAAGCTAAAGAATCCAAGACAACTCAAGAGGAGAAGATCCTAGTATATAGAATTTTAAGTTATTAAATTTGTAAGATCAAATTGAGGATCAATTTGTCATTCATGCATACATCTTATAACTTTAAATTTGCATAAAAGTATTTTAAAATTATCAAATAAGTTGTTAAGTCAAACCTGAGTTCTATTAGAAATTGAATTAGAAATTCAGTTAGAAACTTAATTAGAAATTGGATTAGAAATCTGAACACTTTTCTAATAAAAAAATCTATCTGACGCTACAAGACAAAATAACTGCTAATGAAGGTAGAATTATCTCTCTTACCCTTCAAACGGTCATAAATGGCTATATTTGGATTTCTACACTTAAATCTAAGTTTTTGTCTATAAATACAATTGTTAGAACTCATTAGAAGGTTAGATGTTATTTTGGAAAGAATTATAACTCTTAAGAGAAAGCTTACATCTTTAAATCTCACTTTCCATCTTTACACTTCATCATTTCATATTATCCTCAATTGATTATAGTTTTTGTTGTAATCTTTAGTGAGGAAATTCTATTGTGAAAGATTGTGAGTTGGGTTGGCTAGAACCTAAGGAAGAATTCTAGTAAATGTTTTAACCTTTTACTTTGGAAAAAAATTGTGGGTAGATATACATAGGATTGTATATTGGCTTTGACTCTTGCCCTTAAAAGAGTTAAGAGTGGAGAGAAAATCTCAAGAGTAATTCTTGGGGAGTGGATGTAGATAAAGAAGCTGAACCATGATAAATTCTGTTTGTGTTTTAATTTCTACTTATTATCTTGTCATCCACTTTTCTATAACACATTCTAAAAAATTGCATTCTCAAATTTCTGTAAAGATTATTTCAAAAACAATTTTCAAAAACTGTCCACACACATTTTCTATGTAAGTAAAGAGACTAAGTATTAAGAAAAAGGCTAAAATTTTATTACTCATATTGTCTTGCATACATAGATTTTCGATTAGAAAATTTATTAGAAATTTACATTTGCCTTCATTTTTGTTACATTAGAAATTCGACCAGAAAAGTTTGAGATACCTTATTCAGCCCCTCTATTAAGTGTCTTTCAGGACCTATATTTGGTATCAGAGTGGTTCTCTATTCCCTAAAATATAACAACCTTGAGTGATCTTACAAATGGCTGAATCTAGTAGTTCTACTATTACTACTCCATTCAAAGAGGGATATTCTATCCATCGTCCTTCTATGTTCAGTGGCAAAAATTATCCTTTCTGAAAGGTTTTCACGAGGTATTTCATCCATTCTCAAGATATAGATTGCTGGGATATTATTGAAGATGGATATGAGCATCCATAAAAGAAATCTGCAGAAGAAGATGCATCAGAAACTGCTATAATTCCAAAAACAAGAAAAGAATTCACAGAAGCATAAAAGAGAAAAGTGCAGCTAAATTCTAAAGTTATGAGTATACTTTTCTATTCATTGCACACAAATGAATTCGATAGAGTTTATGGATGTTATACAGCAAAAGAAATTTGGGACAAACTACAAGCTACTTATGAAGGTACAAATCAAGTGAAAGATACCATACTTCATGTTCTCATGGTGGATTATGAAGCATTCAAAATGAAACCAGAAGAGTCCATTTCTGAGGTAATTAATAGGTATGTTAAGTTAACTAATGAAATTAAAGCTCTTGGTAAGAAACTTGATGAACATAATAAAATTGCTAAGCTTGTTAGAGGTTTAACACCTAGATGAAAAGTAAAAGCATCAATTCTATTAGATAAAGATCTCAGCACTTTAAATTTTGATAATGTTTGTGGATCTCTTATTTCTCATGAACTTTACATTAAGTCTCAAGATGCAGAAAAAGAAAAAGACAGAAAATTGAAAGCTATTGGTCTCAAAGCAAAATTTAGAAGTGATTATTCTATAGATGATGATGAGATGACTTTAATTACAAAGAAGTTCAAAAAGCTATACGGAAAAGGCAAACAGTCATACATAAAGCAACATCAGAAATTCTCTCATCACAAGGCATAAAACATACTAAAATCTGCTGGAGATATTTTTTATGAATGTAACAAACCCGATCACATCAAATCAAAATGCCAAAACTTAAAAAGAAAGAGGAGAAATTCAAAAAGAAAGCAATGAACGCCACTTGGAGTGATAGTGAATAATCAAGTACAAGCAAACTTAAATCTAAAAATTATGATGATGACAGGTTGATGGCAATTTCTGATCATAAAGAACAAAAGTCAAATTTCGATGAAAAACAGAAAATTGCTGAAGATAAAAAACTGCCAAAAAGCGATTTTGAAGGTTCTGAAGTGAGTAATTCTGATTCAGATTCTGACTCAAATGAAAATGGCAATTAATATGAAAAAATGCTTGAATGCTTTGAAAATTTGCATAATAAATATCGCATGCTTAAAAAGACACATATAGACATGGTAAAAGAATCTAATGCATTGCGTGTGGACATGAAAATGTAAAGGAAACAGAAATCAAGATAAGAAATGAATATTCTAATCTAGAAGGTAAATTTATTTCTCTACAAGAAAAATGCAATTTAAAGGAAAAATAAATTTGTGTATGCAATGAAAATTCTGTTGGAAAACAAAATACAAAATCTATTCATAATAATAATAATGTAATTACATCGAGAAACTATCACAAAAATTACACCCAGAAAAGATATAAGAAATACTCATCTGATAGAATGATAATTAGCTCTTCTGCTACATGTTTTTATTGCTGTAAAAAGGGACATATTTCAAAACACTATTATTATAAGAAGAATGTTAATTTTGCCAAACATAAATGGATTATTAAAAATTATGCAAATGTGTCAACTAATACGGAAGGACCTAAGAAAAGTTGGGTACCTAAAAACACTTGATTTTTTTATAGGTTTGTCTAAGGAGCACCAAGACAAAAAAAAATGGTATATGGATAGTGGCTGCTCTAAGCATATGACATGGGATAAAACTAAGTTTTCTAAATTGGAAGAATCTGAAGGAGGTTCTGTCAGTTTTGGTGATAATAGAAAAGAAAAAATTATTGGTATTGGTTCCATTGGGACTAATCCAACAATTGAAGATGATTCTCTTGTTAAAGGTCTAAAGTATAATTTACTGAGTATTAGTCAACTTTGTGACAAGAAGAAAAGAGTAATTTTTGAAGTTGATCATTATTGAGTGGAAGATGTGGAAACAGAAAAATTTATTCTAAAAGGACAGAGATCTGGAAATATCTATTTGATTAGCATAGAAGATATCCAAAAAAGTAAAGCTAAATGTCTAATTTCTAAAGAAGATCTAAGTATCTTGTGGCATAGAAAATTGGAACATGCAAGCTTTCATGCATTAGAAAAGCTAGTGAGAAAAGATTTGGTAAAGGGAATACCAAAAATGAAGATTGACAAAGATTATGTATGCAAGGCATGTCAACTTGGAAAGCAAATTAGAAATTCACATAAGTTAAAAAATGAAATCTCTACCAAGAAACCATTAGAGCTTCTACACAGAGATTTATTTGGACCAATAAGTCCTTCAAGTATTAGTGGAAAATCATATGTGCTTGATGTGGTAGATGATTACACAAGATATACTTGGGTAATGTTTCTTGCTCATAAGCATAAGCATTTGAAGCATTTAAGAAATTAAGTAAGAAAATTCGGAATGAGAATGGATACAAAATCACAAGAATTTGAAGTGATCATGGAAGAGAATTTGAGAATCAGAAATTTGAAGAATTTTGCAATAATTTTGGTATAAGTCATACCTTTTCTGCTTCACGAACTCCACAATAGAATGGCATTGTGAAAAGGAAGAACTAACCTCTTCAAGAAATGGCAAGAACAATGCTAAACGAAAACAACTTGCCAAAGTACTTTTGGGCTAAAGCTATCAACACAGCATACTACATTCTAAACAAAATTCTAATAACAGTGCTAGAAAAAGATACCATATGAATATAGAAAGGAAGAAAACCAAAAATCAACTACTTTCAACCTTTCGGCTATAAGTGTTTCATTTTCAATGATAAAAGTAATTTAGCTAAATTTGATGCAAAATATGATGAAGGTATATTTTTAGGCTATTCTTTAAATTCTAAAGCATATAAAGTTTTCAATAAAAGAACACATAAAGTAGAAGAATTTATAAATGTTAAATTTGATTTCTCTAACGAAAATTCTGGAGAAAGGAATTATTCTGATAATAAAACAGGTTTTGAGTTTGAAAATAACAAAAATCAGAATGTTGATGAAAAAGGAAAATCATCAGATCAACAAACAGATAACAGCATTCTGGAACAACAAATCATTGCAGAAAATGATCTAGAAAATCGATAAAAAAAAGGAGCCAGAAATTCAATCAAAGAACATACCAGAAATTCAAGATGAACAAAAAAATGCCAGATTTGCCTAATGATTGGAGATTTCATAAGTATCATCCTAAAGATGATTTACTAATAGATCCATCTAAAAGAATGATGACAAGAAGAGCATTAAGAGAATATTGTGGTAATGTTGCCTTTGTCTCTCAACTTGAACCTAAAACTTTTAATGATGCTAAAAATGATGATAGTTGGATTCTTGCAATGCAAGAAGAACTTAATCAGTTTGAAAGAAATAAAGTATGGAATTTAATGCCTAGACCCTCAAACTGTTCTATCATTGGAACAAAATGGATGTTTAGAAACAAGTTAAATGAACACGGCAATGTTGTTAGAAATAAAGCTAGATTGGTGGCCCAAGGCTACAATTAAGAAGAAGTTATATATTTTAATGAAACTTTTGCACATGTGGTTAGATTATAGGTCATTCGAATTCTTTGTGCATATGCATGTTTTCAAAATTTCATATTGTATCAAATGGATGTCAAAAGTGCTTTTCTAAATGGTTTTCTGATTGAAGAGGTTTATGTAGAACAACCCCTTGGTTTTGAAAATTCTAAAAATCCTGATTTTCTTTATAAACTTAAGAAGGATTTATATGGTTTAAAACAAGCCCCCAAAGCTTGGTATGAAATATTAAGCTATTTTTTACTAAATCATGATTTTAACAGAGAAAAAGTAGACAATACTCTCTTTGTTAAACATAAATTATCTCATATTCTAATTTTTCAAATATATGTTGATGATATTGTTTTTGATTCTACTAACGTTTCTCTATGCAAGGAATTTGAAACCATTATGAAAAAGGAATTTGAAATGAGCACTAATATTCTTTTTGGGTCTTCAAATTAAGCAATGTTCAGATGGAATTTTCATAAGTCAAATCAAATATACAAAGGAACTACTGAAGAAATATAATATGAATGAAGCAAAGTTTGCTAGTACTCCTATGAGTGCATCTATCAAACTGGAAAAAGATGAGAAAGGCAAAAATTTTGAAGAAAAATTATATAGAGGAATGATTGGATCTTCGTTGTACCTAACTGCAAGTAGGCCGGACATTCACTTTAGTGTATGTTTGTGTGCCCGCTTTCAATCAACTCCAAAGGAAACCCACTTGTCTGTAGTAAAAAGAATTATCAGATATCTTCAAGGAACACAAAATTTGGGATTATGGTATCCAAAGAAGACTTCCTTTAATTTGGTTGGATATTCTGATGCTGATTATGCTGGATGTAGAATCGACAAAAAAAGCACATCAGTTGCATGTCATTTTCTGGGCAACTTTCTAATCATGTGGTCTAGTAGAAAGCAAAACTCTGTAGCTTTGTCCACTGCTACAGCAGAATACATTGCTGGTGGTGGTTGTGTTACTCAAGTTATGTGGATTAGACAACAGCTAAAAGATTATGGAATAGAATTTGACAAAATTCCAATATTCTGTGATAATATTAATGCCATAAATCTTACTAGAAATCCTATTATGCACTCGAGAATAAAGCACATAGAAATTTGTCATCACTTCATTAGAGATCACGTGCAAAGAGGAGACATTCTTCTAGAATTTGTCTCTTTAGAAAATCAGGTAGCAGACATCTTTACTAAGCCTCTCAAAGAAGATTAATTCTGTGAATTAAGAAGAAAGTTAGGAATGGGTTATCTATGATTAAGTTTTTAAATTCTTAAGCAATATTGATATTTCTTTCTCAAAGAATTTCATAGCTCTTCAAAACTCAGCTATGTAAAATTTTTTCAAATTGATTTTATGAGAGAAAAATTCGTGTATGTCTTAAAAATATTTTAAATTTCTTTTATTTTATTTATTTTATTAAAGAAGAAGTCAAAAATTCAAAATTTTGAGTTGATAATTTCGTGTAGTTGTGGCTTAATTAAGTCAAGTTAAAAAAGTCATAATATATAAAAAGACAATATTAACCCTATATCAACATGTGTGTTTTTAATTGTGATAGGGGCAGCCCTGTCCTTTTATTTTCTTCTCTTATTCCTGCACATAAGTAACTGCAAAATTGCAGTTTCCCATATCTGCCATAATTACTTGTACATGCACATCACTCACCCCATCAAGTCACGTTATTTCATCTGCAATTTTGAACATCCTTGCATTTATTATTATTTTTTGCTAACTCTCTTTTAATGATTTAGTTTGATTTTAAGTCCTTCGGTTTCTCTCATCAAAACCCCATTTATGCCAATCTCAAAACAATTTGTTCTTCGTTGCTCTCTTAAAATCGACGGCCATTTCTTTTTCATCCTATCACTATGGGTCATTCAAAAACCCCAGAAAAAAGAAAACCCTGCCGCACCTCATCATCGCCTCCGGCGTCGTCACAACCAATACCAGTCACCACTGCACCCTCACCTAAATCGATAACCTCCAAATCGCTAAAATCAAAATACCACCAAAATCGTATCCTCTGCTTCCATCCAAAATCATTTATTGGGGCGATCTCTCGAAGGTCGCACCAAATGTCGGTCACTAAATCAAAAAACAAGGATGGCACACATTCTTCACCTACTGTTAGAAGCGATTTTACCTAGATTTAATCGGTCAGTTTTATTCGTCCCAATTTAACATTGAAGAAGAAAGTTTCAAAGTGATGATTAATGACTCCGAATTTACTGTAAGTCCTTATCTGCTTACACAAATCTTTTCCATGCCTCTCAAAGGGTCAAAATGTATTAAGAATAATAGCAATATTTTGGAATTTGTTGATCTTGATAAAAACAAATTTTTGAGTGGTATTTTTAGTACGGGTAGTGTTGCATCTAAAAACCCTTTGGCTTCCAATCTGTTGGCTCACTATCGGATTTTAACTAAATGTATGTGCCTTTATGTGACTCCTCGGTCTGGTAGCACTTTATACTTGTCCGATATTGATATTGTTTTTCTGTGGCACTATCATATAAACAAAGATTTTAACTTGCCATTCCTTATTTTCAATCACATGGCTGTCAAATCTGTCGCTGAAAAGAAACCCTATAGTCTCGTTCTTACTGCCTTATTTGAGCACTAGAATTTGATAACTGATGATACACATTTTGTGTCTTACAAAATTGAGAAGATTAATTTTATGTTTTATAAAGAGGCAGGGAAAAAAGTGCATAACAACAAAAGAAAGTTTATTGAAGTTTCAAGTCAATCTCCTGTACCTGAATTAGCTAAAGGAAAAAAACTAATGCCTGTTGATACTTTGCCTTTAGACCCTACTGTATAGGTTCAAATTGCACAGTTGTTGGCTCTTCTCCAATCATCTAAAGGTGATAAAATTGAAAAACCTCAATTTGCTGCTCAAATTTCTGATAAAAAAATATACCGAGCCTTCTGAAGGTGTGTCTAATAAGGAGTCTGAAAAAATTCTGAAGCCAACTCTGATGCAAAGTCTGACAAAAAATCTGTCTAGAACTCTGAAGCTTCCTCCGATGAAAAATCTACCAAATCTTCTGATAACTCTTCTAATTCAGTTTCTAAAGAGAATTCTGGTGAATCCTCTAAGGAAAAGTGTGATACAAATTCTGGGAAGCAATCTGTTCCACCTACAGCTCTTATCTCTGATTCTTCTAGTAGCTCCTCTGAAACTGAGGATGGGAACAAATCTGCAGAGCACGCACCTTTAAATCCTGTTGCTTTGCCAGTTAAGAAATCTGCTAGTCACTCTGCTGCTCCCTCTTATAATCTCCCTTTTTGTGGTTGATCAATAGAAGCTATTGGAATTGCAATCTCTCTTTAGTAAGCTCAGTGAACTATTTGTTGAAATTTCTAACATATTTCCTATTTTGTTCACTGCTTCTACACCATCTATTCCTGCTCGCACTTCTCCTATTCCTACTATCAAGCCTTTACCTCTGCCAAGACAAAAATTTGCTCGCACCATTTTTCTTGACAAGAACCCTCCTAAGTCGGGTCAGCCAGGCAGCAACAGTTTACCTATGGATGTTGATCCATGACACACTGTTTGTCTTAGTTTCCAGAACTTTTATTTTGTCTATTTTATCTATGTTATGCCTCTCCTTTTTGGATGCTGACAAAAGGGGGGAGAACATATATGTTGGAAATGTTGGAATGTTTATTTTAATGTTGGAATGTTTGTTTTAATGCCGATGTTATTGGATAATGTTATTTAATATTATTCTTGAATCAAACTATTTTCTAATTCTATATAATATACAAGGGTTAAATTCCTATTGTTATGTATATACCCCCATGCATATATTTAGGGGGGAGCTTTTGTAAAGACTAACCTAGAATAGACTTCTAAGTGGAGTTTATTAAGGTTTTGTCATCATCAAAAAGGGAAAGATTGTTAACTTAAGGCTACATCCAGCTTTTGATGATAATAAAACCTTATATAAACTTTATTATGAATCCTACTCTAAGCTTGTTTCTGCATGTATTTCTATACATCATTCTGATGTATATGTGGAAAGCTAAAGAATCCAAGACAACTCAAGAGGAGAAGATCTTAGTATATAGGATTTTAAGTTATTAAATTTGTAAGATCAAATTGAGGATCAATTTGTCATTCATGCATACATCTTATAACTTTAAATTTGCATAAAAGTATTTTAAAATTATCAAATAAGTTGTTAAGTCAAACTTGAGTTCTATTAGAAATTAAATTAGAAATTCAATTAGAAACTTAATTAGAAATTGGATTAGAAATCTGACCACTTTTCTAATAAAAAATATATCTGACACTACAAGACAAAATAACTGCTAATGAAGGTAGAATTATCTGTCTTACCCTTCAAACGGTCATAAATGGCTATATTTGGATTTCTACACTTAAATCTAAGTTTTTGGCTATAAATACAAGTGTTATAACTCATTAGAAGGTTAGATATCATTTTGAAAAAAAATCTAACTCTTAAGAGAAAGCTTACATCTTTAAATCTCACTTTCAATCTTTGCACTTCATCATTTCATATTATCCTCAATTGGTTATAATAGTTTATGTTATAATATTTAGTGAGGAAATTCTACTGTGAAAGATTGTGAGTTGGGTTGGCTAGAATCTAATGAAGAATTCTAGTAAGTATTTTAATCTTTTACTTTGGGAACAAGATTGTGGGTAGATATACATAGGATTGTATATTGGCTTTGACTCTTGCCCTTAAAAGAGTTAAGAATGGAGAGAAAATGTCAAGAGTAATTTTTGGGGAATGGTTGTAGGCAAAGAAGCTGAACCACGTTAAATTTTGTTTGTGCTTTAATTTCTGCTTATTATCTTGTCATCCACTTTTCTATAACACATTCTGGAAAATTGCATTCTCAAATTTCTGTAAAGATCATTTCAAAAACTTCAGAAAACTGTCCACACATATTTTCTATGTAAATAAAGAGACTAAGTATTAAGAAAAAGGCTAAAATTTTATTACTCATATTGTCTTGCATACATAGATTTTTTATTAGAAAATCTATTAGAAATTTACATTTGCCTTCATTTTTGTTACATTAGAAATTCGGTCAGAAAAGTTTGAAACACCCAATTTACCTCGCTCTTGAGTATCTTTCGGGACCTACACTCAATATCAGACCTCCAAAGGGAATAACATGATTGTAGACAACGACATTGAATTTGATCAAGTAGACAGAGAAAAAAATTGGTCTGTGTTAGTTACTAAACATATATTATATGTGCATATATGGTTTGTTAATTTTTGCTTTTGTAAAAGGAAAAGTAAATTCATGGATGATGATGATGTTTTGGTAAATATTGGCATGCAGGGATGATCAAATATTACTGAACGAGAATGGGAATGAGGGTAGGCAACAAGCACATGGATTCCATTGATATTTTAATGGGATATGGGGAATTTTTGAAAATAAAAATTTAACAAATGGTATTTATGAAATAAAAAATTAAAAAAATAGTATTTAAGAAAATGAGAAATAAAAGAGTGCAAATATAAAATGTGTTTTATTTTTTGTGGCATTTGTGAAAAGACCCCTAGATATCCACTTCTGCCACCGGCATCAACCCAAAACATCTGATCTATCTAAACATTATAGCAACCAGTATGCAGCCTCCACCAGGAAACATCAAAATCTCACATTCCTCAAACCAACAATTTCTCCAATAAATAGACCGCGAAAATTGATTTCAGATTGCACTTTATCCATGCAAAACCAGAGAGAAGAACGCAGCCCCCAAGAATCACAACATGCACAAGATCCAAAGTCCAAAAGCATAACGCTAACACACAGCAAAAACACACAATTCCCGACGAGGAAAAACTTATCTAAAAGCAAAATCAGACGGGAGACTCTTGAATGAGCAGAAAGTATTCAGTAATCACTAAAAAGTAAAACCACATTCCATATTTAAAATTGCACAGAAGCAAATTTTCAGAAAGACCAAAACAAAAGATAAAACAAAATATTACATGGCATAAAAAATTAAAAAAAAAAAAGATCAAGAATACATAACCTAACAGATGTGAAAGAGATGTTTTAACACAAATTCTCAAGAAAATTTAAAACAAAAAAGAGCGAGAGAAGAAAAAAGAAAGTGGTCCAAAGAGAAAGCTAAAATCTTGTAAGAACAAGAAAATTAAACTACACAAATACATATTTCAACCGGTCAATAAATAACCTCAAATTGACATAATGAACACAACTAACGAGAGAAGGAAACACGTTACAAACAAGAGAGCATGAACAAATAGACCATGGAAATTGATTTCAGCTTTCACTTTATCCACACAAAAGCACATAGGATAACACCATCCCCAAGAATTCCAACATGCACGAGATCGAAAGTCAAAAGGCATGAAAGAACCACGTGTTGGCTAGTAGGCTAAAACTTGGACTTTGATGATTAACAAAACAATCCAATTAATAAAGTTTCAGCCTTTTTAAGTTTGATTTGTGCAGGTCCATGAGGTATCATTTTCATCAAGAGCCCTATCAAATATAAAATAAGACCAGACATGCTCTACTTTCATAATAGAATTGGACCTGATGCTTGAAATTTATTCTAAAAATCAAGCCATTTTAGGAAATCTGTAAGATTATCTCTGAGGATACACACTCACACAATCGTTATTGCATAAAAATATTTTTTCAAAATCATAGTTTAACATATTTAAATTACATATCTTTTCAATAATTAAGTTTTCCATATTTGTTCAAGGACAAAATTTTTGAATGATTTTTTTATTGTTGCATTTCAACCAAGCAAAGTAAAAGTTAGATCTTTTCAAAAAGATAAAAGAAACATTTTTGTTGTTCATTCACATTCACACTTAAAATGGCTAGTTTTCTTCATATATTTTATAGGGTTATTTGAGCATTGAAGCGGGTTAGTAATTAAACACATTTGTTTTTCAATTTTACATTTTTGTAAGTTTTACCTCATCATCATGAGCATTCACGATCATATATTCTCAAATAATTATACTTTTTAATTGTAATAATATATAGTAAGGCTTATCAAATTAAAAACCATGTGAGCTAATGTTTTGGGGAAATTGGGTCTGCCATATCTATTTTGAGGATAATATAACCTCTACCCATTTTGATGATCTAACCCATGAAAATATATAGCACTCGGATATTCTCATCTAACTCTGTTGCTGTGTAAACCTTTGTTGACAATTTTAATTGGCATGAGATCAGTAGATCTTATATCATGGCTCGACAAATGCGACCTACCTTGTAAATATAAAGGATATATATACACAACAATTGTTCAAGACGGAGCTAGCAAGAGTTTTTCCATGAAGGGAACTGCCTGAATTGTCAGATATTTCATTACAATTTGATTTTTGCGTTCAAGAAAATTGTTGAGGTATTGTATTTGTATCGGAACCAAGTCGAATTTTTTTTCCTGCTGTAACTTTTTGATAGCTAGTTTAGAGCTGACTGTAGAAAAATAAGAACTTGGCAACTTGTAATGATGGAACCAGTTGTGACGTTTTCATTGGTAGTTAATATCACTACCATGTTTTATAGTATGTTTGTTAGATTTGTTGGTGATTGATCCATGATTGAGTTGAGTATAAGCTAACTTAATTTTGTCTCCCTACAGAGGCGATGCAATTGAGCTTATTTCAAAAATTCAAATCCTCCAATATGAAATTGTTTTTACTATGGAGATAATATTTATGTTTCTTACTGGTAATTGATATATATGGCTTTACGATTTTTTGCTATTTCTACTGCTGCATTATGCATAGGACAAAGTTAACTTATAGAGTGTTGCTCTTTGTTTCTTCTTCTTCTTCTTCTTCTTCTTCTTCTTCTTTTAATGGTTAAAAGTGAAATTAGACGTGATCTAAGCCATATTATGATATCCTGTTAGATATAGATTTAAAATTCATGAACAATTTTATTCAAAATAAGCGTTCTATGTTTATAATGTTGAAAATATAAACTCAATAAATATTTTATCATAACTAAGGAGTAGAAAAGGAACTTGGCATAAAAGGGGTGGCAAAAGAGCTTATGTGCAATGTTATAATTGTGAAAAATATGGTCATTATGCCTCTGAATGTAGAAATAGAGTAGAAAAGGAAGACAAAGCTTGCTGCTCAAAAGGAGAAAATGAAGAAGAAGAATCAACCCTATTGTTTGATGGAATATGACATGGTATGATAATCATGATGGCACAGCGAAAAAACAAAAATTTTTATCATACATACCATACATATCCAAAACTAGGAACGAAAACATGCAATTTTAGGTTGTAGAACTTACAAGTTAAGATGCCTTTTAGATATTGATTTCGGTGATGGCCAGCAACTAAGATGACTTTGTCCGCCTTAGTTCTCGATCACCAATGCCAAGGAACAGCCTTTTGCGCCACTCCCTCTATTCTCACACACACACTTGCACCGACGGCTTAAAATCGAGATTGCTAGCTCTCTTTTTCGGTATTGTGTAATGGTTATAGTTTGAAGCTACAAAATTTGATTTTGTACTTCTCTTAGGTTGCTATTACTACCCAAGAACACAAGAGAATGAGGAACTATCCTTTCTCCTTGTGAAAAATTGGGCCAAAAGAATTGAGAGAAGAAGAGATGAAATTCACGCCAAAAGCATAGAAGATTAGGGTTTGCGCCAACTTCATCTCCCTTTGCTCCTAGGGTTTTATTTCTTTATATATCATTATCTTTTAGGCAAGTGTTTTCATCTGAATTTACTACCTTAAGATAATTAATTCAAACTCTATTACTTCCTAAAGATAAGTCATATATTTTGAATTAAACTCCTTTGAATTTAAATTCAAATTTGAAATAAAACATAAGTCATTTAATTAAATGAAAACACTTAATTTAAATAAATAGCATGTGCCGAAATTCCTTGATTTTCCTCTTGGAATTTCGGCCACATCATTAAATAAATAAGTGATTTAATTTAATTTAAATTCCTTTAGGCTTTAATACTCAATTAACTTAATTAACACAAGATAATTAATTAATTGAAATTAAACCTTGTGGGCTGAATTTCTCTCTCTCATGGACCAAAGCCCAATAGCAATTTTATAACCCATTACATACATTAATTTGACTTTAATTAAAAGCTCAAATTAATGTCCAATACTTAATTTAAACATTTTAAGCCCAATGCTTTGTGTGCGATCCTATAGGTCCATTTAATGTTGGCAATGAATTAATAAATTAATTCAAAGGCTATATATATTCTCTAGCAAGATATTATAGCATTCCAAATTAAATGAAAATGCATATGGCATTTGGTGACCTAATGCAATTTTGCATAGTCCCTTACCCATAAATATCAGAATTAATATAAGGCATGGAACTAGTCATCCTTATATATATTAATTCCTTTCTTGATATTCCAGTGACACTGAACTCTCAGATAAATAATGATTACTCATTATTTCATCTCGGTATGGCCATACACTTCTCAGTTCACTGATCAAGTGGCCGATGATATTTTCTCTCTTATTGAGAGGGGTAATCCCTTCACTTCTCTCAAGCTCTCTAACATGAATTAATGCTACCCAATCATACCCATACTTGTCACTCTGTTACGAGCACGTTAGGTGTATGTCAAAGTACACAGTAATTCATAAAGAGTTTCATAGAGATTTTAGGTCTAAGAACTCCGATACAAAACTTGCATATGAGAAACACTTATGACTTGTACCATGTAGTGTTCTCATGAGCGGATCGTATCCAGATACCATGTTCTTTAACATGTATTTATGATCTCTGATTGACACTCTTGTCCTAATGATCCGTAAGACAGAACTCATAATATCAGAGAGAGCATACTAGTCTTAATTCATTTAACAATGACTGACTAGGGATATTTAGAATGAAGTCTCATTTGTTTCAAGGTCTTACAACCATGTGCCTCACACATGATAACTTAAACCGAAACGACATTCTTGGATAGTTTTATCAATTGATACGCACAGGAATACAAAAGATAAAACTAATGCCTCATTTTATTAATTTCAAGTGTTTCGTTACAATTCATTGGGGCTAGGGCTTACACTAACAATCTCCCACTAGCACTAGTCCCAATTGGGCATAGCCCTAAGATCGAACGCTCTCAAATGAGCTTCATGCAGATTTGGACGTAACTGTTTCGTCAAATGATCTGCTACATTGTCTTCACTTGATATCTTGCTAACCTTGACATCCCCACGATCAATGATTTCTCTGATAAAGTGGTACCTCCTGAGTATGTGTTTGGATTTCTGGTGTGACCGGGGCTCCTTGGCCTGTGCTATGGCCCCGTTGTTGTCATAGACAATTTCTAATGGATCTAGGATGCTTGGGACCACTCCTAATCCAGTAATGAAATTTTTAATCCAAACAGCCTCTTTTGCAGCCTCACTTGCTGCAATATACTCAGATTCTGTAGTTGAGTCGGCAACGGTTTCTTGCTTCGAGCTTCTCCAGCTGACAGCACCACCGTTCAAAACAAAAACAAACCCAGATTGCGATCTAGAATCCTGAGTGCTGGTCTGAAAAGCAGCATCGGCATAACCTTGTATGACGAGCTCTTCTTGACCACCATACACCAAGAAGTGATCCTTAGTCCTTCGCAGGTACTTCAGAATCCCTTTTACAGCAGACCAGTGCTTCTCACCAGGGTCTTGCTAAAACCTACTGGTTATACTCAGTGCATGAGCAATATCCAACCTAGTACATAACATAGCGTACATGATAGATCCAATAGCAGATGCATATGAGATTCTGCTCATGTTGTCCCTTTCCTCTTTGGTTTTAGGGCACTGTTCTTTAGTCAAAGGAACTCCCAAAGCCAAAGGTATGTACCCTTTCTTTGAGTCTCCCATACTAAAACGCTTTAGTACTTTGTCTATGTACTTTTCTTGACTTAGTCCCAAGAGCTGATTCGATCTATCTCTATAGATTCGAATACCAAGTATTGTCTCAGCTTCACCTAAGTCTTTCATTGAGAAACATTTTCCCAACCATTGCTTAACCTTTTGCAATGTTGGAATGTCATTCCCAATGAGAAGGATGTCGTCCACATATAGGACTAGAAATACTACTATGCTCCCACTAACCTTCTTGTACACACAAGGCTCATCTTCATTCTTGATGAAGTCAAATTCTTTGACTGCCTCATCAAAATGAAGATTCCAACTTCGGGATGCTTGCTTTAATCCATAAACGGATTTTTGAAGCTTGCAAACCTTCTTAGGATGTTTGGGATTGACAAAACCTTCAGGCTGTGTCATATACACATCCTCAAGTAAATTTTCGTTGAGGAAAGCAGTTTTGACATCCATTTGCCATATCTCATAATCATGATATGCAGCTATGGCAAGTAAGATCCTAATGGACTTGAGCATGACTACAGGCGAAAAGGTCTCGTCATAGTCTACACCATGAGTTTGTCGAAAACCTTTTGCTACTAGTCTACCTTTGTAGGTCTTATCAGCTTTGAGTTTGAATAGCCACTTGCATTCAATTACCTTAGCACCTTCCGGTGGATCAACCAAGGTCCAAATCTGGTTATCGTACATTGATTGCATCTCGGATTTCATGGCTTCAAGCCAATTTTCCGAGTCTGGGCTCTCAATAGCTTCTCGGTAGGTAGTAGGATCCTCACGATCTACTAACTCAATAGTGTCACTGTCAGTGATTAGAAATCCATATCTCTCAATCTCCTGACGTACCCTACCGGACCTTCTAGGTTCTTGTGTAATGGGTTCTTGTTCCACAACTGGTTGTGAACTTGATCCCATTTCCAAACCATCTTCTATAGGAGTTTGTGGTGCTTGAATTTCTCCAAGTTCTACTTTACTCCCACTGTCTTTCTTGAGAAGGAACTCCTTTTCCAAGAAAACAGCCTTGCGAGCAATAAATACTTTGTTCTCGGCTTGTGAGTAAAAGTAGTATCCCTTTGTTTCTTTCGGATAACCCACAAACAAGCAGATAGTGGATTTGGACTCTAGTTTGTCAGATGTTAATTTCTTAACATGTGCTTCACAGCCCCAAATCCTGAAAAAAGACATATTGGGTTCTTTCCCAGTCCATACCTCGTATGGTGTCTTCTCAACTGCTTTAGTTAGAGTACGGTTTAATAGAAACGCAGCAGTTTCTAATGCATAACCCCAAAAAGAGATAGGAAGATTAGCTTGACTCATCATAGATCGAACCATGTCCAACAGAGTTCGATTTCTCCTTTCGGACACACCATTCCATTGAGATGTTCCAGGAGGAGTGAGCTGTGAAATAATACCACACTCCTTTAGATGACTGTCAAACTCTTGGCTTAAGTATTCGCCACCTCGATCTGATCGAATGGCTTTTATACTTTTGCCAAGTTGGTTTTCTACTTCATTCTTAAACTCTTTGAATTTCTCAAAAGTTTCAGACTTGTACTTCATTAGATAGACATAGCCATATCTACTGAAGTCATCTGTGAATGTCACGAAGTAGCTAAAACCACCTTTAGCATGTGTACTTAAAGGTCCACATACATCGGTATGTATTAGTTCCAATAAGCCATTAGTCCTCTCGCCTTTTTTATTAAAAGGACTCTTTGTCATTTTTCCATGCAAACATGGCTCGCATGTATCATAAGACTCTAAGTCGAATGACCCAAGCACTCCAGTTTTGTAGAGTCTTGAAATGCATTTTTCGTTTGCATGTCCTAAGCGACAATGCCAGAAGTAAGTAGGGTTCAATTCGTTTGATTTAACCCTCTTTGTATTAATGTTGTATATGGACTCTTTGTTTTGTAAATCAAGGATATAAAGGCCATTTTGCAACATGGCATTGCCATAAGAAATGCCTTGGCGACGAATATGAGCATTGCCATTTTCAATAACAAAATCAAATTCATCATTATCCAAACATGAAATTGAAATAATGTTTCTGCTCATAGCAGGCACATAATAGCAATTATTCAAAACAATACAAAGTCCGGAAGGTAAAGTGAGGTGATAGTCGCCTATCTCCATGGCAGCAACTCGTGCTCCATTCCCCACACGGAGGTCCACTTCATTCTTCCCAAGTAACCGCCTATTTCTTAACCCTTGCACATTTGAACAAATGTGAGAACCACAACCAGTATCCAATACCCAAGTGGTAGAAATAGAAAGGTTAACTTCAACAACAAAAATACCAGAACTGGATGCCTTGGCTCCATTCTTCTTTTGTTCTTCCTTAAAGAGAGCGCAATTCTTCCTCCAATGCCCTATCTTATTGCAATGGAAGCAAGTGCTCTCACTCTCTTTGAGTTTTGGTGCCTTGGGCTTGGATTGGGCCTGAGGTGCACTCCCAACTGACTTGGGTTTTCCCTTTTCCTTTCCCTTTCCCTTAATGGGTCCCTTCTTAATTCCCTTTTGAACCATTAGTACGGGATTGGTCTTTCGAATGTTTTCTTCAGCATTCTTAAGCATCCCATGAAGCTCAGTGACTGACTTGTTCATTGCATGCATGTTATAATTCATCACAAATGGATCATAAGCAGCAGGCAATGATCCTAAGATCAAGTCAGTGGCCAATTCCTTTGGCACTAGTACCTCAAGCTTCTCAAGAGTATCAAGATACACTTTCATCTTGAGTACATAGGTACTAACAGGAGTACCCTCAGCCATCTTGCAAGAAATTAAAGCCTTTGTTGTCACGAACCTCTCGTGACGAGCTTGCTCTTGGAACATCTCCTTGAGGTGCACCATGATCGCATAGGCCTCTTGGTCCATAAATTGCTTTTACAATTCAGGCACCATAGTGGCCAGCATCAGACAGGTCACATCATTGGAGTCGCTCCTTTTGGTCTCAAAAGTTTCCTTTTGAACCGCAGAGGCGTTCCTTCCTGGTTCATCAGGCAAGGGTGCATCCAAAACATACGACTTCTTCTCTTGCTTAAGAACTATTCTTAAGTTTCGAGACCAGTCTATGAAATTGGTGCCATTCAATTTGTCCTTTTCAAGGACCGATCGCAATGAGAAATTGTTGTTTGAAGATACCATTTTCAATCTACAATAAAATTTAGCAAGATTAAATGAGGTCTTATTTATGATCCCACAAACCGAATTAATATCCCTTTAAATAATTCGCGTTAGTGATTTAATGTGGGCCAAGATCCACTTTTCACAACAACTTATTAGTCAAGCTGAACTTGTACACCTAACAAGTTAAGTTACTTAGGTAGGAAAACTCCAATCAT
This sequence comes from Excoecaria agallocha, assembly GCA_037975025.1. Classification (NCBI taxonomy): domain Eukaryota; kingdom Viridiplantae; phylum Streptophyta; class Magnoliopsida; order Malpighiales; family Euphorbiaceae; genus Excoecaria; species Excoecaria agallocha. The sequence goes on from CM075812.1 coordinate 51,489,604, forward strand.
ATCTCGTACATGACTCTTGGATCAAATGGGCTAACATCTTAGGATATAATAGCACAACCCATTTATTAGTTGCCTAGGTCCAGGCATCCCTTTCCATGATAAGTCCAACCTACATTCACAACCCATGCCTCACAAAGATAATCGGGCGCATCTAGGACTCCTAGTCTACGTGACCGATGATCGATGCCTTGACATGTTTCGAATTAGGAAGGCAACTTTATGACTTACTATTTTAGGGATTCATTTTATTACGGCTTACATGGCATACGCTTTGTCATCCATACATAGCATGCATATATATATAATTGCATAAAGTAAAGCGTGACAAACATGGGCCCAAAAACCTACAACTAAGATTCTATACTATTACATAAGAATCTTCGAGTTGGGCTTCTCCACTCCGATGGGTTTCGTCTTGATTTACAAAGTCTTCAAGTATATTCTATTCTAAGAAATAAATGAAACTTTTACAATAAAACATAATGGCTCGCAGGCCATATTTAATTACAAAAACCCAGGGCCCATGAATGCACCATGCATATCCATTAATCACACCAAACTAGCAAATAAATATACATAGCATTCATGGATAAAACAAAGTCCAAATTTATTTAATTTAGCCAAGCCCATTAATGGAAATTGTGTACTTGAACCTTTAAGAGATGACCCCGTGATGGGCCTGGGCCGAAGCCCAATGAACTAAATCCTCTTATTGAATAAGTTCTCTTAAAAGCCCAAAACACAAACTAGTTAGATTTGTGCTATAAATCAACTCTAGTATAATTTTCAATTTTGTCATTTTTAATTTTATGTCATACAGCCCATAAACATTAAAAATGCATATAATATGTGCTAACATGAATTAAAAAATAAAATCATGAAGAACACATATATACTACACGGCATTCATGTAAAAACAAACAAACAACAAAAACTAGTTGTTTAATGCTTATGTAATGCCATAAAATGCACAAACATTTAAATCAATTTTATGAGTCATTTAATAATCTAAATAAGTCCATAAACATTGATTTAATATTCTGTACCATTTTAATCTAAATGTGTTTTTACCATTTTAATCAAAACAAAACAAACAATGTTGATTAAACATGTAACAAACACAAACTAGACATAGTTTTAAGTGATTTTAAAATTAATCAATTAAATTGTCATGGACCAGAATTAAAACCAAATTTAAAACATGTCCAGACCTGATATTTAATATTTAAAAATCACTTACAAACATCCCAAAAACGTTTTTACATTTAATTTTGAAAACTAGTTGTTAAACTAGCAAATTTTCTTGCCAACTAGCACCTAGTTTCATAATTAACATGTACCATCAGGTATAAATAATTAAATCCGACCATTACCAGCCCTAATAATATCTTAGGACAGTATATTAACATGTCATATTAATTATAATACCTATCTAATCAATTAAAATCGTTTTTACACCAAAACAATGCAAAAAACTCAAAACAGAAAATTTCATATTTGCATGTTTTCAAAATAACGATTTTTAATTAATTTTTCATGCATCTAAAGCAATAAAATAAGCATGTTTAGGCTCTGATACCACTGATGGAATATGACATGGTATGATAATCATGATGGCACAGCGGAAAAATAAAAATTTTTATCATACATACCATACATATCCAAAACTAGGAACGAAAACATGCAATTTTAGGTTGTAGAACTTACAAGTTAAGATGCCTTTTAGATATTGATTTCGGTGATGGCCAGCAACTAAGATGACTTTGTCTGCCTTAGTTCTCGATCACCAATGCCAAGGAACAGCCTTTTGCGCCACTCCCTCTATTCTCACACACACACTTGCACCGACGGCTTAAAATCGAGATTGCTAGCTCTCTTTTTCGGTATTGTGTAATGGTTATAGTTTGAAGCTACAAAATTTGATTTTTTACTTCTCTTAGGTTGCTATTACTACCCAAGAACACAAGAGAATGAGGAACTATCCTTTCTCCTTGCGAAAAATTGGGCCAAAAGAATTGAGAGAAGAAGAGATGAAATTCACGCCAAAAGCATAGAAGATTAGGGTTTGCGCCAACTTCATCTCCCTTTGCTCCTAGGGTTTTATTTCTTTATATATCATTATCTTTTAGGCAAGTGTTTTCATCTGAATTTACTACCTTAAGATAATTAATTCAAACTCTATCACTTCCTAAAGATAAGTCATATATTTTGAATTAAACTCCTTTGAATTTAAATTCAAATTTGAAATAAAACATAAGTCATTTAATTAAATGAAAACACTTAATTTAAATAAATAGCATGTGCCGAAATTCCTTGATTTTCCTCTTGGAATTTCGACCATATCATTAAATAAATAAGTGATTTAATTTAATTTAAATTCCTTTAGGCTTTAATACTCAATTAACTTAATTAACACAAGATAATTAATTAATTGAAATTAAACCTTGTGGGCTGAATTTCTCTCTCTCATGGACCAAAGCCCAATAGCAATTTTATAACCCATTACATACATTAATTTGACTTTAATTAAAAGCTCAAATTAATGCCAAATACTTAATTTAAATATTTTAAGCCCAATGCTTTGTGTGCGATCCTATAGGTCCATTTAATGTTGGCAATGAATTAATAAATTAATTCAAAGGCTATATATATTCTCTAGCAAGATATTATAGCATTCCAAATTAAATGAAAATGCATATGGCATTTGGTGACCTAATGCAATTTTGCATAGTCCCTTACCCATAAATATCAGAATTAATTAAGGCATGGAACTAGTCATCCTTATATATATTAATTCCTTTCTTGATATTCCAGTGACACTGAACTCTCAGATAAATAATGATTACTCATTATTTCATCTCGGTATGGCCATACACTTCTCAGTTCACTGATCAAGTGGCCGATGATATTTTCTCTCTTATTGAGAGGGGTAATCCCTTCACTTCTCTCATGCTCTCTAACATGAATTAATGCATACCCAATCATACCCGTACTTGTCACTCTGTTACGAGCACGTTAGGTGTATGTCAAAGTACATAGTAATTCATAAAGAGTTTCATAGAGATTTCAGGTCTAAGAACTCCGATACAAAACTTGCATATGAGAAACACTTATGACTTGTACCATGTAGTGTTCTCATGAGCGGATCGTATCCAGATACCATGTTCTTTAACATGTATTTATGATCTCTGATTGACACTCTTGTCCTAATGATCCGTAAGACAGAACTCATAATATCAGAGAGAGCATACTAGTCTTAATTCATTGTTATTCCCATAACAATGACTGACTAGGGATATTTAGAATGAAGTCTCATTTGTTTCAAGGTCTTACAACCATGTGCCTCACACATGATAACTTAAACCGAAACGACATTCTTGGATAGTTTTATCAATTGATACGCACAGGAATACAAAAGATAAAACTAATGCCTTATTTTATTAATTTCAAGTGTTTCGTTACAATGCATTGGGGCTAGGGCTTACACTAACATTGTTAACGTATAATGAAGAAAAAAAATCAAGAAGCATGGTTTTTGAACAACGATGCAAGCAACCACATGACAGGCAAGAAAAATTTATTTATTTCTTTGAATGAATATTTTAAAAGAATTATTTCTTTTGGAGATGACAGAAATGTGAATGTTGAAGGGATAGGTAATATTTTGATTTTGGCTAAAAATGGATCTCATCAATTTGTTTCCCAAGTATATTATATGCCTTCACTCAAGGCAAACATTTTGAGTTTAGGCCAACTTTTGGAGAAAGGCTATGATATTCGATTGAGGGATGGTTGACTAATGATTAGAGATTGTAAAGATAAGTTGATTGTTAAAGTTAAAATGTTGAAGAACATGATGTTTTCTCTTAAACTTAAAATTGATAATTCAAAGTATTTGAAAGCTTATGTGTTAGATTCTCCCTGGCTTTAGCATCAACAAATGGGACATTTGAATTTTGATAGTTTAAAGCAATTGGTGAAAGAAAAGATGGTGCACGGGTTGCCTCTTATTAATCATCCAAATCAGATTTGTGAAGGTTGTATATATGGAAACCATTTCAAAAATAGCTTTCCAAAGGAATCATTTTCAAGAGCATCAAAGCCACTCCTCTTTCTCTTAGTAAGAACAAGATTTTTCTATTGTTTATTGATGATTTTAGTCAAAAAACTTGGGTTTGTTTTTTGAAAGAGAAATTTAAAGCTTTCAAAACCTTCAAAAAATTCAAAATACTGGTGGACAATAAAATTGGTTGTTTGATTAAAGCCTTGAGAACAGATAGTAATGGTGAGTTCAGTTTTAAACAATTTGATGATTTTTATGAATCTCATGGAATTAGAAGATTCTTGATAGTTCTAAGGTCACCGCAACAAAATGGTATTGTGGAGAGGAAGAATAGAACAATTCTTGACATGACCAGAAGCATGTTAAAGATCAAATGCATGCCTAAAGAATCTTGGGCAAAAGCTGTATTTTCAGCTATATATTTGAACAACGGATATCCTACAAAAAGCTTGCAGAAAATTACTCCTCAAGAGGCATGAACGGTAAAAAAACCACTCTTTTTCATTTAAGAGTTTTTGGTTGTGTTGCATATGCTCATGTTGCTGATGAAACAAAGGTGAAGCTGGATGATAAAAGTGAAAAGCTTATGTTTAATTATTGGCTATAATGCAAATTCTAAGGGTTATAGACTTTATAATCCTAGAAGCAAAAAGATTGTTGTTAGCCAATATGTCAAGTTCGATGATGATGATTGATAGAATTGGCAAAATCAAGATGAAGATTATAGCTTCCTTCCAGTATTTGATGATGATTTTATTCACAATGAAAATGAACAGCTTGTGTCTCCTAGAATGTCTACTCCAACAGTAACTCATGTTGATTTTGTAAGGCTCCACATTATACCTTAGTAGTAATCAGGTATGTTTGAGGTATATAGTGGAGCTAATACAAGGAGATGTGCATTGAAAATGTAGGAAAGGACATGAAAGGAATTAAATTAAAAGAATAAGGACAAAATGATAATTTTATACTAAGACATAAGTGTGTAAATTAGAAAGAATGTGACATTGAGGGTTTAATTGAAAAGATCAAGTAAAAGAATTGTGGTAAAAATTAGAAATAAAGAAAAAAGAAGTAGTAAGTTGCAAAGAAAGAGTGGCCAATAGGATAAAAGGATGTGTCCCACACTAGAAGCCTCATGAGAAGTGGAGAGATCTCAAGGTATATAAAGAGGTGTGGCCGGCCAAATGAAGATCCCAAACTCAGAAAAAAATTTTCCATCTTCATAGGTTTGCTTCTTCAAAGATTTCATGCTTTTGGTAGCTTAAAGAGAGAGAGAGAGAGAGAGCAAGGAAAGAGGAAGAAGAAAGGAGTAAAGCTTGTTAAGGTTTGGGAGCTCTTCACTTTCTTTGTTATATTTGTTTGATTCTATTGCTCAATATGCTATAGTGTTATGTATTTGATGATATATATATAAGTGATGATGGTGTTATTGGGTGAGAATAATGATTTGTACCTTGAAAAATGAATTAGTAGAAATATGTCTAGAGTTTACATGAACCAGTTTTACTAATAAGAGTATAACTTTTTCTGTAAAAATCTAAATTGAGTGATTCAAGTTGGATATGAAATATAAGACCTAGATCTACAACTTTGTAGAAGAAACCGGAATCTAAATCTGTCTCTAGAGTGTCCAAAAATGAGCCTGAAGTGGACAGACCCCTGTTGTTCGTCACTTATGAACAATTGGTAATGTTTTAGTGATATCTTGAGATTTAGAAGTCATAATTGAGTAATTTTTTTATGTTTTAGAAACTAAAGACATAGTGGAACAACTTTGTAGAAAACCACTTTTCCTGAAAATGACTTTTTATAGGTAAAAAATGGCATAGAAATAAAGCCTGAAAATCTGTATTGTAATTGTAATTGAGTGTATAATTGCTATTGAGTGTGGTTAATGCAGGTACTGAATAAGAGTAACATGTTATTATGTTATATTGATTGTATTTGAGACTTCGATAAGAAGTCAATTCTATTGTTTACTCTCTACTGAGTCATTGCTCAGCACGGGTGTTTTCCCGTGTAAGTACTCAGGTGTGAGAAAGTGCTTTTGCTAGAGTCAACATTAGCAGGCCACTAGAAGGGTAGCGAGTGAAGGAATAATTCTGATAATGTATTATATTGTTGTAAATGTACAATGTATAAAAGATTTGAAACATATATGTAACGAACTAAGTTGTAATTGTACTTTAAGTATATTATATGTATTAAATGTTGTATGTATATGTGTTTTTGTACAAGCAATTTAATACAATATATGTATGTAAAAGGTAATAAGAGTGGGCATTATAGATTTGAGTCCTTCAAGCTCCTCTAAAGGCCTCAAAAAATGAGAAGTCTTCAAGATATATTTATTCAAACACTAATGAAATTAACAATTATGCTCTCTTTTGTTTGTTTATGGGTACAAAACCATTAAACTTTGAAGATGCAGTAGAAGATAAAAAATGGAGAAAGGCCACGGATGAAGAAATAACTTCCATTCACAAAAATGATACATGGAGATTAGCAATTCTTCCAAAAGACAAGGAAGTTGTTAGTATCAAATGGATTTACAAAATCAAGAAAAATAAAAAAGGAGAAGTGGAGAAGTTCAAAGTTAAATTGGTTGCTAAGGGTTATAGCCAACAACGAGGCATTGACTATGATGAAGTCTTTGCTCCAATTGCTCATTTGGAAATAATCAAATTAATCATGGCATTGGCTACACAAAAAATGGAGAATTTATCAAATGAATGTCAAATCTACATTTTTGAATAGACACTTGGAGGAGGATGCTTATATTGAACAACCTCCTGGGTATGTTGTCAAAGGTCATGAAGATAAAGTGTTAAAGTTGAAGAAGACCTTGTATGGTTTAAAGCAAGCACCAAGAGCTTGGTACGTCACATTGATAATTACTTTACTCAAAATGAGTTAATAAAATGTCCACATGAATATGATCTTTATGTGAAGAAAAAGAAGAATAATAATATGTTAGTTATTTGCTTGTATATTGATGACTTGATTTTTACAGGAAACAATTCAGCCTTATTTGATGAATTTAAATAGGAGATTACTGTAGAATTTGAGATGATTGATATAAGGCTTATGCCTTATTATCTTGAAATTGAAGTGAAGTAATCTGATGAAGGCATTTTTGTCTCATAAAAGAATTATGCAATGAAGATTTTGAAAGAATTCAACATGGAAAATTGTCAACCAATTTCTACACCAGTTGAATGTGGAGTAAAGTTATCGAGATTTGATGATAGTGAAAAGGTGGATTCAACTATAGACAGAAAGTTTGTTGGAAATTTGAGGTACTTGACTTGTTCTATACCTTATATTTTTTATGGAGTTGGAATTATTAGTTGATATATGAAGTCTCCAACTGTCACTCATTTTAAGGCTGGTAAAAAGATTTTGAGATATGTTAAAGGAACTCGTGATTATGTCTTGCTTTATTCATCTTCCAAAAATTGCAATCTAGTTAGGTACGGTGATAGTGATTGGGGAGGTGATATTAATTAATGATAGAAGAAGTACAATTGGTTTTCTGTTTATTCTTGGAGATGCTGTATTTACTTGGAGTTTAAAGAAGCAACCCATCGTAACTCTTTCAACATGTGAAGCAAAGTATGTGCCTGCTACTACTTGTGTTTGTCATGCTGTATGGTTGAGAAAATTGTCAAAAACAATGTATATGCCATAAGAGGAAGCTACTGAGATTTTTTGTTGACAACAAATCTATAATTGCATTAGGGAAAAATCCTATTTTTCATGATAGAAGCAAGCACATAGATACAAGATTTCATTTTATACGAGAGTATATCAACAAGAAGGAAGTGCAGCTCAAGCATGTTAAGTCTCATGATCAAACTGCAGACATATTCACTAGGGCTTTGAAGGCTGAAGATTTTGCAAGACTGAGAGCAAGACTTGGCATAACTAGATTTTGAGTTTAAGGGAGAGTGTTGAAAATATAAACTCAAAATAAATATTTTATCATAACTAAGGAGTCTATTTGTATTTTGTGTGTAATATGTATTTAATTACTTGAGAAGTCTAAGATTTGTTTTATATGTTTATATATGTATTATTTTGAATTAATGAATGTGGTACTAAGGTTTCTTTGTCATCCACCAAAGTCTCTATTTTTCTAACATATAGGAAGTGTTATGTGCTAATTTTAAACTAATATGTGTTATGAACTGTCACAGCATCAAACATGGGAGATTAATTGTTATATCACAATAGAGTAGACCCAAGATTAGGCGTGGAGGCAAGATAACACCAGGAAATTGATTTGAGCTTTCTACACAAAGGGAAGAATATACAATTTGGAACAAACTGCAAAAGCCCCAAGAAACAGATCAAGCAGAAGATCGAACATGAAATACAAGAAGATGGAGCTTCAAACTTCACATGTGAAATATGCATTGAACCTACTCTAGCTAATAGGAAATTCAAGAATAGTACTTTATTTAGTCATCCCTTGTGCTTGGACTGCATATCCAGATACATTGAAGTGAAAATTGAAGGCACAACTGGAAACATCAAATGCCTTGGACTGAGCTGCAAGCTCCTACTAGACCCTCTCTCATGTAGGTCTATTATCTCAAAGCAACTTTTTGTCAAATGGTGTGATCATCTATGTGTTATTGTTTAATTAATTTTAATTGTACAAAATTTTATTTTTAGTAGTAGTATTTTAGTTGCAATAGGATCTTATTTTTAATTAGTGATTTATTTTGATAGTTTCCTTGTTAGAAAAGAATTCCTATTTAGATATATAAAAGGATTTCTATTTAGATTAATTTCCTAGCAAGAAAATGATTCCTACTCTCTATAAATAGAGACAAAATTAATCAATAAAACAAGTAAAATTCCAGCAAATTAAAGGTAGGAAACTTCTTCAGAGTTCCACGGTGTGTGGCTCCCTTTAATGAGTTACAACTTTCATATAACCATAGCCAAGGGCAGGACCCAAAGTAAGGGTAAAGACCCTTATTCTTTTCATGATTTTTGTGTCAATCAGCTAATTACTCTATCACAAACTCAAGGTCATAGCAATTTGATATCAAAGCCAAACACAATAGGCAATGGCATACACAATCTATTACAAGAACTTTCTTTAACAGATGCTAAACTATCAGCGATGGAACAACGTTTGGGTGAAAAAATCGAGAAAGAGGTGTTATATGCATAGTGACACTAAAGTCGAGTAGAACTACAAAGTGGTTATAAATTATGCCTTTCTATGTACCGCTGCAAAGGTGAAGTTGATATTACTATTACCATTATCTATAGCAGTGTTCTTACTGTATGAATTTATGTGCACAGACAGACTTATATGCAAAGCGACACTAAAGTCGAGTTAAGCCACAAAGTTGCTCGTAGTTTTCTCCTTTATTTAGCATCTGCATTTTGATGGGAGAATTTTCAAACTAATGTTGTTTTATTAAATATTTTGGATAATTAATTAGTTAGAAATTTGGAGTAGCTTGCATGTTAGTAATGCCGATAGTATTAAGTAATTAAGCTCGGTCCTAAATCAATATTATTCTTTTAGCATCATCACAATTTACTTCACATTATTAAAGTTAAATGTATAATTAATAATATGTTTTATTACTGGTAAGAAATAAAATATTTCCAAATGATACAATTACCATAAGAAAACAAATAATGTTATAAAATTTTAATTTGATAATTTATATTTTTATGCAACATTGTTTAGAATTAAAAGTATAATTAATGAATGATTTGTCATCAACAAGATATAAGAAAAATGGTTTAATTACAAATTAAAGCCCACATTATACGGTACCTTACAATATTGGACTACATCTTCAAAATCTTACAATATAAGTCCCCAATTTTGACTGCTCTTTCAATTGAGGGACTCCATCACTATTCCGTCGTTATTGAAAGGGAAATGAGGAAATAGCGATAGAATCACAATGGAATAGTGATGGAGTCCCTCAATTGAGGTCTTTTTTTGTAATTAATCTAAAAAATATATATATCAAAATTACGACAAAATATTAAGAAATGATATTAAATTCTAATCTCAAATTTCAAGATAATTAATATTTTTATGCTTATTTGAAAAATAAATTTATCAAATTAATCATATTTTCTCTTCTTTTTTCTTTTTCCAATAACTACTGATATCTTTGTCATTTTGTTGATTGATATGGTCTAATTAATAATATAATTTATTATAGGGATTGTATTGATTAGAAATTTTAGTAATAAACTCTCAAAGAAATCTTCAATTTATAAATCATTATTTGCTTAGGTAGAAATGGGTTAGGTTGAAACGAATTTTGTTATGAACAAATTGGATTATAAATCAATCGGCCATTTGACTAGCTTTTTTTTCTTACTTTTTTTTTTTTTTTTGCATAAAGTGAATATGCAAAATCCAAATCCCCTCTCATCTTCTAAACAACTTTGCCATTATAGTAGTAGAAAATTTAATTCGTCTAAAGATAATCACAACATTTATCAACCATAATGCTTTAATTCACAGCAAAACTATGTGATGGAAGTTGGAAAACTAGCGTGGGTATATATATTACTATTCTTCTTTTTATTGTATAATACAAAATCCAGCAAAATACAGTACGTACATCTTATTTTGCAATTTAATCACTTGCACTAAATCAAAATATGCTTTCGTTTGTAGGTTTTTAGATCGCATTAGCAACGGCAATATATCCATCCTAATTAGCGACGGATGAGCAATGCATTATCGACTATTTCCAAATCCGTCGCAAAAAATGGATATTTTCAACTTGTTTGCAGGTTTAGCGATGAACTAGCGATAGAATCAAAAAACAGTCGCTAAACATTGGCGGCAAATATGGATTAATCTTATAACTTATGTATTAATCCAAATGAATTTTTATTTTTATGGAACTTTTGGTGAACGTTTATATGTTATTAAATATTTAATTATTTATTTTCACCTTTAATTATAATATACTAAATATTTACACGACTACTAGTAATGTAGTTCTCATATAGACTATCAAGAACTAAATCCAGAAAATCAAATACTAAGCCTAATAAAAATTATAAGATTAGCAGGAAATTGGCAATGAAAGATTATTGTAATAACACTGCATTAAAATTTTGATCATAAACAAAGAAGTGTATGGTGGAGAACAAACTATGGAACCACGAAAGCTTCTCTTGGTCAAGGATTAGCCAGTGACATTTTCATGAACAGAAATTTCTCCCATTTTTCTTTCAGAGAATGGTTTATTTAGAAGATGCCATTTAGCTACTTCCAACTGTGAACAAACTTGTCTCATTGTTGGCCGAAATTGAGGATTGGCATTCAAACATGCAAATGCAAGTTTTTCTTCATTCATTACTCCTCCAGCAATTTTATTACGACGAAGCAGAAGTCGATGGTTTATCACATCTCAACAACATTTGTTTACCAATTGGTGGAGACAATAAAGATAAAGCTGATGATTGTAAAGCTGACAAAAGATCTCCTAGATGTTTTTCCATTATTATCTCAAGTGTCACAACTTCAAAACTATACACATCTTATTTTTTATTAACCTTTATCGTATATGCTAGCTCTACAAAGACAAATTTTTAATCACAATGCATCCCATCAATAATTATCAGCCAAAGACACATGTGATGTAAATAATATATAGGTGAAATCATATTGGTACCTTGAGCAGCATAGCCAAATGTGCCGGCAAATGACGTCTAATTTGATGAGTCGGGAATCAATAGCCTAGCTATGCCGAAATCGAAATCATGGGCCTCATATATATTCTGAATCCAACAAGACATTGTTACTGGTAATGTCTCAATGAACAATTGGAGGAGAGCAATCATGATGCATATATGATAATACATTAGCTATTCCTTCTATTACATTTAGCCTTTCGATCCAATCTAGCTCCATTGCTTCTTCTTTGTCACTTAATGCCTTCCTCAAACTTCCTCTTTCAATGAAGTCATAAATAAAAAATGTGACTTCGTGATGGGAGCAAAACCCATGTAATTTCACAATATTTCGATGATGGATGTTTTCCAATGCAGCAATCTCACTTGCAAATGCTTTCAAATCATTATAGAATTGGTTGAGCTTCTTCACAGCAACTACTCGACCTGGTGCTACCATAGCTTTGTACACAATGCCATGCCTTCCTTCTCTAATGCAGTACTTGGAATTGAATTTTTCTGTCACCTCAATGATTTTTTCATAATGCAAATCAAGATCATAATCCCAAATCATGTAATTAGATTCACTACTTACATCTCTAAACTTGGCATTATTGATTCTTACTCTTCGATAGAGAATGAAGATGAAACCACCAAGATAAACAATAGCAGCAAACCATCCAAGAGAAAAAGGTGAATTTTCTTCCTCATTTTGTTTCCCAATCTATGCGAAATGCATGCCTTAAGCATTGTATTATTTCCACATAAGTCCTTGTTGTTTCTAAGTGCTTCAAGCAGAGCATCACAAAAAGCTTTAATATTGGAAATTCTGCCCTTCAATTGATTATATGAAATGTCCACCGTTGTCGGGCTTAACAAATTATCGAAATTGGCCGGAATTAAGCCTGATAGCGAGTTGTGGGAAAGGTTTAATGTCTCTAGCCTTTGCAACTCTCCAAACTATTGCGGATTCTCATTCGTCAACATTTTTTACTGAGATCAAGATCTTAAAGAGAGTGTAAGCTGCTTAACTCTAATGGAATGCTCTTTGACAGTTTGTTCCTATTAAGATTCAAGAATATTAATCTTAAGCACTCTCCAAGTTGCTCTGAAAACATCAAACCTCTAGAATTTTCCACAAAGTCAATGCAAAAGGAAAATGATAGAATTGGCTCTTTCCTCTCTGTATTGTACATGAATTTCTTATTATTCTTTAATTTCATTTATTTACAGTGAAGTGTAAACTTTTGATTTAGTCACCATCCTTAATAGCTCATCTTAAAATCTTAATTGGTTAGAAAAATTAAAATAATATAAGGTCTGAAAAATCCACTTTAGACGCCACTTGACTTGAATTAATTTTAAAAATAAATTGATGTATATCTAGATTTTGTAGAAACCAAGCCTAAAACTAAAATAGCATCATTAGAGCTTGCAATCCGCCGATTGGTTTGGTATTGTTTGCTAAGATCCAATTTTGAGGTTTTTCTTTTTCCTTTTTTTTTAAAAAAATTTTGTGGTCGGGAAAAAAATACCATTAAGGTCTTGGGTAGGAATTAACAATTTATATATATCATTTGTTTTTTTTATTGATAATAAATTATATGGATAGTCGGTAGAGATGTAAGTTTGAAAAATCAAAGCTTTAATATATATATATATATATATATTGCAAGTATAATATATGTATAAGTAGCCAAATGCCTCTGCGATGCAGATTCGTATAATATATCGTAAGTATATTATTATTTTAAATACACAAATGCTTGAATAGATGAATTGCATGTTAGTATTATTTACATATATAGTGGTAAATTCAACTGTCTCCTAATCCTTTCTTAATAGTGGTCAATGAATTGAAATGCCAAATTTTATGAGCATAATATATTTGATGTGAAAATTAGATGAGTTGTTTTGAGGCCTAAAAACAGCTAAAATGGTTATAATAAATGCATTAATCTTTATAGAAATGTATACAGAATTTAAATTTTATGATAAGTAGAATATATTTGATATGACGATTAGATAGTTGTTTTAAGGCCTAAAAGTGGCCAAAATGATTGTTATGAATGCATTGGTTGATTTTTATCGAAGTGTAAAGTGCACGGTTTTTTAGGTTTGATAATTTGAATTTGTCTTGATTGTGAGAAAACACCACCAAATTTTCTACCAGACCTAAGTCTATTTTTCTAATTTTTCATGTTATACGATTTGTTTTAGACTAAGAAAAAATGATGATGGTTACTGTTTACGAAGTCTTCTTGTACACCTATACAAAGAATAATGATGGAAAGTTTTTTGTTAATAATAAATGTATTGTGATACATGTAAGTGTTGATTGATTGTAAATGTCAATATACATATTATAATTGCATAATAGAAGAATTTAATGATCTTATTTCTAATTTATAATGTGGATTTTCAAAATAAAATCATGCAGCTATGTTTTTAAATATGTCAAAGTGAAGGTTAAAATATTGATGAGAATCAGATATATTTGAATGCGGTAGGGGTGCACAATGAGGAGGAGTGTGTGGACTTAAAGAAATGGCGAGTCGATACTACGCAAAGCCTAGCACATCTCGTTCCTGTTTTGCTTTTGAAGCACATATTACAAGAGAAATGGAGAGATTTAAGCACTGTTTGTCCGCTATGCAAACTAAGCTTTGAGCTGAGATTCATGCAAAGTTTGAATAAGAGACGGATCAACAAGTAAAGTAGCAGATTGAATAGAACCAGCAATAGATAAAGATGCAACAATAACTTTTTCAATAACGGATTAAGCAGCAGACGCATCATCTCACATCATCATATATACTGATCAAATTAACAGCTCAGGTATTTCACCACATGATTCACATTGGATCATTGATATTATTTTACTCGCATTGGATCATTGATATATATATATATGTGTGTGTTTTTTTTTTTAATATATAACTAACAATGATATGCACCGGTAAATAATCATCTTTTTATTAATATATGTACTTTTATATTAAATATTTAGCAATATATAAATATAAATTTATTGTTTGTGGTTTATTATTTAAATAGTAAAATCTCCATATTAAGTCAAAAAATAATTTTAGTTTAACAAGGAATTAATATATACAAACATCAGTTACTTAGCTATAAAAGCTATAAAAGAACTCTGACTAATTAATATTGCAAAAGCACATTAGCCAATAATTAGCTATAAATATTTTGTTACTAAATAATTATAATGAATAAGAAAAACAAGTAATATACCAATAAAAATATTATCCTCACAAAATTTAATGAAAACATTATCGTCACGATATAGCAAAAACAAATCTCATGCTACATTCGGTGGGAATACTATTTATTACAAAAATGCATGCTAAATAGCAAACTAAAGTACAATTGCCGAGGAAAATTGTGAAATTAAGAAGAAAAAGAAATTGAAGAAGAAAGATGGACAATTTCTCATGAAAATTACGGAAAAAACTAGAAAAGAAAAATCTAATATGCATTAAAAAAGACAAATATCGCATTAAAAAAACAAAGAATTCCACAAACTACCGAGCATTAAGTATATACTCCCTCCGTTTTTTTTATTAGTCACTTTTGTTGTTTTCATTAGAATTAAAAAATAATAAATATACTTAAATTTAATATTAAATTACATGATTAAGATTAAATTATCAAATCTAATTGGTTCTGACTTTATTGAGAAACAAAAATAAATTGAAAAAACAAATTAAATTACATTAAAAATCTAAAAGTGAAAAATAAATAGAATTTGAATTTTACTTAAAAGTGATAGATAAAAAAAATAGATGGAGTATTAATTAATGAATAATTTGCATGAAAAGTATGTAATCACAAAAAAAATGACAAATCGCAGTTTAAACTTATCGAACAATTAATCTTTTACGTACAATAGAATTGATTATATTTGATTTTAATTTCAAATTGTCAATCAATATAATATTTCTGTACTAAATTATTATAATGATATGGTCGAATTTTATTTAATTAACTCAAAAAAAAACTCCTATCATCACGAATACAATTTAATTCACACTATTTAATATTAAATATATAAAATTATTATGTGTTAAAAACAAAATCTAATTATTCGATGTATCAATTATGCATTTATAAAATACAGCAAAAGCATTAGGCTTCTCCTTTACTTGCAAAAATGGACCATTGTAACAAAATCTCATATCCAAATAAAGCCCTCCTCTTTTATCCAGGCTTGGGACCAGCTATGTGCTTCGCAACATAAGCGGAGTTACACAATTTAAAGACAAAAAGAAAAATCAAGCAAATTCTCAAGAAAACATAACCCGGCAAATGTGGAAGAGATGCTTTACCACAAATTCTCAAGAAAACTAAAAAGAGAGAGAGAGACCGAGAGAGAAGGAAAACAGAATCTTAACAAGGAGTTTCAATTTCTCAAGATAATTAAAAGAAAAAAAAAACTAATAATATTTTTAAATTCCAGTGAAGAAAATAAAATCTTGCCAGAGCAAGAGAAGTAAACTATACAAATGCAGGTTAACTAATTATGCCACAATAAAACAAACTTGTCATATAACACAGGAATAGGAAGATATAGGTAGAATTCAATCGGACAATAAATAACTTCAAATTAACACAGCTAATGGGACAAGGAAAGACATGGCATACGAAAGAGCATAACCACACATTAGACTCCTCATAAACAAGCCATAAGACAGAGAACTGCTAAGATAATGATACAGGTTCAGTGAGATATAAAGCGAAACAGGAAAATCCAAAGACAAGAAGAAATCCTAATATCTGTGATGTCACTATTCCTGTAAATACAGGAAACCAAACCAAGTCCGATTTTGGATCTCTTTACAAAACACTAAGGAACTAATTATTTACCATTGTCGGTTAATTAGTTTGATAAATAAATGAAGGGACTATAAGTTTATAACTTACCATTCTTAGTCAGTATTTATAAATAAATTAATTAGCTACATCTTACCACTACTACCTAAATAAATAAATCAAATAAGTTAGGAACTATAATTCACCCTTGGCTATTTGTCAAATAATTTAATAAAGAAAGAATTGAATAAATGAATAAGGAACCATATTGCCATTGTTAGTAAATTAGTCAGTAAAAGGAACCCATAATTAACCTTATTCAGTCAAATAAATAAACAGAGTAAGGCACTATACCTTATTCATTCAAATAAATAAATCAACCAAGGAACTGTAACTTATTTATTTGTTTAATTATTCAGCCAAAACTGGTAAGGAACTAAAATAAATAAAGGAACTACAATTTGCCATATATATTAAATTAGTCAAATAAATATTAGTTAGTTAAATAAATAAAGGAACTACAATTTACCATATTAAGTTAATCAAATAAATATTAGTTAGTTACATAAATAAATATTAGTTAGTTAAATAAATAAATAAAGGAACTACAATTTACCATAGTTGGTCAGTCGAACAAATATTAGTTAGTTAAATAAATAAATAAAGCAACAATAATTTACCATAGTTGGTCAAATAAATATTAGTTAGTTAGTTAAATAAATAAAGGAACATAGTTGGTCAAATAAATATTAGTTAGTTAAAAAAATAAATGAACTACAATTTACCATATTAAGTTGGTCAAATAAATATTAGTTAGTGAAATAAATAAATAAAGGACTATAATTTACCATAGTTGGTCAAATAAATATTAGTTAGTTAGTTTAATAAATAAAGGAACTACAATTTACCATATTAAGTTAGTCAAATAATATTAATTAGTTAAATAAATAAATAAATAAACAACAATAATTTACATAGTTGGTCAAATAAATATTAGTTAGTTAGTTAAATAAATATTAGTTTGTTAAATAAACAAAGGAACTACAATTTACCATAGTAAGTTTGTCAAATAAATATTAGTTAGTTAAATAAATAAAGTACTATAATTTACCATAGTAAGTTATATAAGTTAGTAAAATAAATATTAGTTAGTTCAATAAATAGATATTAGTTAGTTAGTTTAATAAATAAATAAATAAATAAAGGAACTACAATTTACCATAGTCAAACAAATATTGGTTAGTTAGTTAAATAAATAAAGCAATTATAATTTACCATAGTAAGTTAGTCAAATAAATATTAGATAGTTAGTGAGTTACTTAAATAAACAAAGGAACTATAATTTACAAACCATACTCAGTCAGTCAAATAAATATTAGTTAGTTAAATAAATAAAGAAACCAAAATTTACCATAGGAAGTTAGTCAAATAAATATTAGTTAGTTAAATAAGGTAAAAATTATAATTTATCATTGTTCATTAGTTAAATAAATAAATAATCAAATCAACTAAGAAAATAAGATGACTGCATACCGTCCCTCACCACAGCAATACAAACTTACTTCTCTAGATACTAAAATTTGAGTCGAGCATTGTTCTTGATCTACCAGCAAGCAAGTTTAAAATCCGAAGCAGTAGCTAAGAAGGCAAGGGACAAGAAAACCCCTTAGATCAGTCACTCCACATCCGCATTCCTATTTCTATCGACAATTTTATCACTTCTCCAAGTCTCAACGCGTAAGAAATACTTCTTGACTGTCAAGATAATAATCCTATAATTCAATATAAAGCACACATGTAACCCAGCTAGACTTAGGATTTAGTTCTCTATTCAAATTACGGAACTACAAATCGGCCACTACTGCTTATAAAAATACAAAAACCAAATAAATAATAAATGCTCCCTACACATTCTCGACATTTCTCCAGATAATCAAATTCTACCTAATATATTTCTCGATGTTGCAATAGATTCCTAAAGCGAACACAACAAATCATTTAAAATCCAACTACCAGTAAGCATAAAATCACAAGTTGAAGACAGGATGAAAAGGCCTAATAAAACCCTTCAATCATATCTATCCACACACAACAACAACAAAAAGATTGGCCATAGAAGGTAATAAAACCTAATCTTAATTTAGGAAAAAAGAATTTATATTCGAAAGAACAAAATCACTTCTATCTGGGCAGATGACAGCTTGGTAACATATGTGCTTCATATTGAATTAAGGATCTCCAAATCTGCCACACCACTGCCTATAAAAACACAAAAACCAAATAAAAAGATATACTCCCTACACTTTCCTGACATTATGATCAAATTCTACCCAACATATTTCTCAATGTTGCAACAGATTCCTAGGAAGAATTTAAAATCCATCAACCAACAAGCAAAAAATCACAAGTTGAAGATAAAATAGAAGGCCTAATAAAACCCTTCAATCATATCTATCCACACACAAAATAGCATAAAGATTGGCCATAGAATAAGGTAATAAAACCTAATATTAATTCAGGAAAAAAGAATTTATTTTTAAAAGAACAAAATCACTTCTATCTAGACCTATGACAGCTTGGTTACATGTGTGCTGAACTACAAAACTGCCAGACTACTGCCTATGAAAACACAAAAACCAAATAATAAGATATGCTCCCTACACTTTCCTGACATTTCTCCAGATAATCAAATTCTACTTAACATATGTCTTAATGTTGCAACAGATTCCTAAAGAGAACACAACAAATAATTTAAAATCCACCACCAACCACCAAGCATGAAATCGCAAGTTGAAGATAAGATGGAGAGGCCTAATAAAACCCTTCAATCATATCTATCCACACACAAAACAGTAAAAAGATTCGCCATAAGGTAATAAAACCTAATCTTAAGTCAGGAAAAAAAATTACATTTGAAAGAACAAAATCACTTCTATCTGGCCCGATGAATCCTATAACTCCAATTAGAAACCCCTGCAAACGAAAATTCAACTAGACCAACTCAGTTTCTAATTCTCTTTGATGAAAAAATGAGGAAATCATAGAGCAAACAAGATGAGCTTCTAATAGCTTATTGTTGACTGACTCTACAATAAGATCTAAGAAACCTCTTTTCAAGAAAATCCACAGGTCTATTAGATAGTCATAATCTTCTCAAATTTTAACCTCTCTTTCCAAAGAAAAGAAAAAGCAGATCGGAATGGAAGGTTCATGGGAATATAAGACGGACAAATATGGCAAAAGAACAATGCATAACCCAAACCAAAAAACTTAACCAATTCACTTCTAATAAGAATCACTGACCTACCACATCATCAACAAATAACAATTTATAATCAGACTACATCTTACCAATAATTCATCACATTGATTCACCATGAAAAGTTGCATAAAAGATCAATGTGGAAAACACTTCAATCTATAAAAACTTGAACAAACATCGATTATAATACTTACAAAATTCTAAAACCACAAAATACAGCGCGTAAATTAAAAAAAAAAAACTAGTGAAACCTTCAAGAAAACCAAGATCAGGGAACTTTTCTCCTTGCGTCGGCAAAGCCTCAAACTCCTAAACTAACATCGATAAAACAACACAAATACAATACGCAATGACATATCCAAACAAGAACGATATCTAAGAACAAAACACATCAACCAGATCCTATAGACTACCTCTGATCAGTAAAGATAAAACAAGAACGTAAAAGAAATTGCAAATGCCAGAATGAGAGATATATTACCGTCACGCATAAGAATAAATAGAGAGAGGAGCATTAGATAGGAAAGCTTTGATGAAATAGAGGCCAAGATTAAATTGAGTCGGTGCCCATGTGCGGCTAGAATTTATTAATAATCTTGGACCTTTTTCAGTTGGATAGCGGAAAATAAACAAATAATCGAATGCCAGATTGGCTTAAAGAGACCAAAATCTATGACTATGGGATGGTCGTTTTCCTTTTTAGATATATTTTTGAAATGGTTAGTAAGTTTCTTTTCCAAACTATCATTATTATTATTTTTTAAATTAATTAATTAATTAATTATCAAATAATTAAATGTCAAATTACTTTATATTTATTCAAAATGTTATATATTATTTAAAAGACAGACAACACTTCATGAAAAACATGTTGATATGGCTTATATTAAAAAATTAAGATGTTATTATTGAAAAAGACATAATATTTTAAAGGGAATAGTAATTTGCTCATTCTAGTATAATTGGAATAATTTTTAAAATCTATAAATACACAAGAGGTTAAGTGATTTTTCTTTTAAAAAAAAAAAAGTTATTGTAGAAAGATCACCAAATTAGTAGTTGTCCAAAGTTCTCTCATTATAGTAAAATTATTCTCTTTGCATTACCCGTGGATGTAAGTATGCTTGGCCGAACTAATTTAAATTCTTGTGTCATTTTTTTTCTTTCTCTTATTTATGTTTTTTATAGTGTTAGTTAATTGTGTTAAATTTCAACAATTGATATCAAAGCAACGTTTGGATTTTCTATACACGGTTTGGGATTAAGATGTTGTCTTCATGTTCAGCAAAGTATAAGGAAGAGAAATTCGACGAGGAATCTAGTTTTAGTTTATAGAATATTAAGATGAGATTTTCCTTGATTTTACAAGGATTGTGGAAAGCAATTCAAGAGAATTTTATAAAAGGAATGAATGAATTAGAAAAAGCATATTTGAAGGAGAGGGCTTTGAGTGCGACTTTCATGAGCATTACAAATAGTGTTTTTTGTGAGATTGTTGTTGAAGATTTTGCAGTAAAAGCATGGAAAAAGATGGAAAACTGTACCTTGCAAAATCATTGACAAATTGCCTCTCTCTGAAAAAGAAATCGTATATACTTCGAAGGAATGAAAATAAACCTATTAAAATCCATTTTGATGAGTTTAATTCAATTATAATAGACTTAAAAAATAAAGATAATAAAAATGATAATGAAGATCAAGCTTTGATTGCGTCATGTTCTTTACTACTATTTTTATGATACTTATTGAGGTTAATTTTATTTATGGTTACTAGACTTACGTCTAATCGTACAAAAGTAACTGACTTATTTTTTATGATTTAAATATCATTGAACTTATCACGTTTTTGTAGAAAAATCATCTTAACCGATTTTCGGCGATTATTCTTGCCGAAATGTTTACGTGGCATGTCACATCATATGTTTGGATACACGTGGCACGATACGTCAGCAGCCACATTATCAGAAGAGGCCACGTGTGTCCAGAAATATTACGTGGTATGCTGACATGTTGTGTGATATGACCTTTTTCGGTAATGTGGATATTGACATGTCATGCCACGTGTATTCAAATATATGGCATGGCATGTCACGTTAGTATTCCGAAAAAAAATTATCGCCAAAAATCAGTTAAGATGATTTTTTTTGCAAAAATGTGATAAATTCAGTGACATTTAAGTCACGAAAAATAAATCAGTTACTTTTGGACGATTAGGCATAAGTCCAGTTACCATGGGTGAAATTGACTCATACTTATTGTATGGAAAATATAATACTTCTTTAGATGTATTAGTAATGCATTAAAATCCAAAGAATTTAAAAAGAGTTCTCCAGAAAATAGAACAAATGGTGAGAGTTTAGTAAGGAGGGGAAAAACATAGCAGAAAACACAATTCTAAAAAGAAGTCTAAATTTAGAATCAAAAAGCTAAATTATTTTGAGTGTAGGGAGTATGGTTATTTTATGAGAGATTGTCCTAAGTTGAAGGAGAAAAACGGAAAGTAGAAGGACGAGAATTATGGTAATATTGTTAACACTTGCAACAGTTTTGATGTTAGTGATGTTGTAGAAGAAGTCATTGCCATAAGTTCAATTCATAGGCATAATTCTTAGATTTTTTTATTCTTGTGCAATGCTCCACATGTATCCCTACAAGCATTGGTTTACTATGTATAAATAGATGAATGAAATTGTCTACGTGGGTGATGATAATATATTACCAGTAGAGGAGATTAGTCACATTAGATTGACAATGTTTGTAATGTCCCTTATTATACCCTAGGAGAATTTTCACTAATTAATTATTAGGTCCTATGTTAAATTAAATATAAATGCTTAGAGAGGGACCCAATTGAAAAGTGAAAGGGTTAGCTTTGGGGCATAATTAGAAGTAAAGAAAATTGAGGGCAAAAGGGGTAATTCTTCTAGTTAAGTGACACTTAGGCCTATAGGAGTAAGGAAGAGGGAGATATTTTTAAGAGAGGTGGCCAGCCAAAGGGGTGAGTGGTCTTCTTCTTCATTCATCTTCATCCTCTCTCAAACCCTAAAATCTCTCTCGAAAGCTCTCTCTCTCTAGGATCTCTTAGATTTTACAAGAAGAAAGAAGATTTAATTGGGTTCAATTATAAGGTATTACTGCCTTTTTATTTGGTGTGTGTGTATTGTTCATTGAATATAGTGATGAGTGTTCATGGTGATGTTCTTTTTATAGAAGGAGAAGCAAGTAAAAAAAAAGGGAAAAGAAGCTATCCAAGAGTGAAGAAAAGTTTGAGCTTAAAAGGTATGGGAACTTGCAAGTTGTTTGTGTGTGCTTGAGTTTTTGGACATGAGTGATGTCTCTATTATTGCTATTATATGTCTTATAGGTGGATCTTGAGCTTTAAAGTGATTTAGAGATGAAAGATGCAAGTTTTGTTGAAAGATATAAAAACTCTATTTTAGGGATTAAAGGACCAGTCGGTGCCTTTTTATCCATATCTTGAATTGTAGCTGTTCAAATGGAGAAATTCCAATTGGTATAGAAACTACACATCCATATCTTGATTTTGTTAGAAGGAACTGAGAATTGATTTTCACTACATGATAGTGAAAACTTATGTTGAAATCTGGTTATGACTTTTACCATGTGCTTGTGAATAGTCTGTGGTTTTTCTTACATATCTTGAGATTTATAAGTCTGTTTTAAATGAGTTTTAGTGTTTTGGAAACTAGAAACATAAGGCTAAAACTTTGTAGAGATAATTTTGTCGGAAAATGTCTTTTGGTGTGCCTAAATTGTTGGGCAAGTTAAATTCCTTAAGTAGTTTACAGGATTTTGTGAGCTTGAGCATTAAACATTTGGACTGTCATGTTGCATCGCGAGCGCGATACCAATGAACATTCATTTAGGCAGTTGCTTGCTGTCAAGAATACGACTAATATCACAAGCGTGACTTATGCCGCGAGCGCGACAATAAGCGTTTGTCTCCTATAATTGCCTATATTTTTATTTTCTCTTTTCCAATATAGTAGGCTACTCTCCCCATGTGTTGTGTCTATATTTGAACATAATTGACCTTAAAAAAATTCAAGCATATATGAAATTATATTATAGTTATTTATAAACATGTATGATTTACTATGAATAATGCTTACGTATATCCACATTTCACATTATCGAATTAATATGCTAATAGTTAAATTATACTATCTTGATTATAATGGATATTCACATGTATGATCTTTCTATATAATGAAATATGATAACTTAAGCACCAGAAATGATACAGTGATATATGAAATAAATAACGCCTGGATTGAAAGTTGGTTGTGGATAGATAGGCATGCCTATAGGGTTACAGTCGCAGCTGCTATAGTCTGACTTTTATAAGTCCACAGTATGTCTCTAATGAGACCACAGTTCTGACTCGAATGGGTCCACAGATTTAATACCTTCGGGTATTTACAAATTTGATACCTTATGGTATCTACAGCATCCGTTATCCACACCCACCAAAATTTAAACAAGAAAATTTATATAATGAATGAGATGCATACATAGTTTGCAATCTTTTATTATTGTGATTAGATGATACAGTTATTTCTTCCAATAATGTATTTAATATTATTTCTTAATGAAGTAACTGAAATTATATTATGTAATATTGTTGTATGTTTGGTGACAACCACTATGAGTGGTTATCAATTTATTATTTTCATTCCCCACTAAGCTTTATAGCTTAGCACAGGTATTTATCTGTGTAGGTTTGCAATCTAGACCTTTTCTTCAGAGACAAAGCCAACAATTTTAGAAGCCAGCATCAGTCTAAGAAGAACCATTTTGAAGTATGAAATTCAATTTTGAATCTTTTTGGGTATATAATGGTGTCTTCTGTATGAAAATCGTGTAATTATCAAGTTCTGTAATTAATAACCCACTAGCATTTTCAATGTAACCACTTAATCTTATATGATTTGTAAAGTATATATGTATGTATGTATACCTATATGCATCATTAACAGATGACTCACATGATTAATGGAATATAATTGGTAACCGTAATTAGAATTATCTAGTATAGTCATTACAATGTTTGACAAATTTATCAGAAGCATTGAGTGTTAGAATATTCCCCATATGAAGAGAAACCTGATTTCTCTTTCTACTCTAGATGATCAAGGGTATAAGTATCATTTATGCAATGGTATTCTTAAAGTGTGTAAAGGCTTCATGTTACTAATGAAAGGTAAAATGCAATCTAGAATATATTATCTTCATGTTAGTGTAGTTAAAGTGGAAGCTATTATAGCTTCTGTAACTAGTAATTAAAATTAATCTCAATTATGATATTTATATCTTGGACATATGAGTGACAAGGGATTTTTTTTTTTGTTGAGCAAGCATAGTTTGCTAGATGGATACAAAAATGAAACTTTAAATTTTTGTTAGCATTATGTTTTTGGTAAACATACTAAGGTAAAATTCAGCAAGAGGTAGTACACAAAATTAAGAACAAGCTTGATTATATACATTCAAACTTGTAAGATCCCAACAGAGTTCCTTCTAAGAGTGGTGCCACATACTTTATAATTTGATTGATGATTACTTAAGAATGGTGTTGGTATATTTTTTAAAGACCAAGGATGAGGAATTTCCAACATTTGTCACATGGAAAACGATAATTGAAAGGTGGACAAAAAGAAAAGTGAAGCATTTTTGAATTAATAATAGGTTGGAATTTTGCAATTCTGACTTCAATGACTTCTGTAGCAATGAGGGCATAGTGAGACAATATACTTGTGTAAACACACCATACTAGAATGGTGTTGTAAAATGCATGAACATAACACTTTGTGATAAAGCATAAAGTATTTTTCATATTCATGCATGAATTTTTTTTGGCAGAAGCAATCAATTTAACATGTTATTTAGTCAATATATCTCCATCTTCAGCTATCAAAAGCAAAATTCCTTCTGAGATATGATCCGGCTCAGCTGCTGATTATTCAAATTTGAGCACATTTAGTTGTTGTGCTTATGCTCATGTGAGGGATGGTAAACTTAAGCTGAGAATAAAGAAGTGCATATTTCTACTATATGCATATAGGGTGAAATATTACAATGTCCAAATTAGAAGTCTCTAGAATTGATTATTAGCAATAGAGGTGTGCATTGGTTGGGTTTGGACCAACCCGAATTAAACTCAAATAACTAAAAACCTGAAATATTAAAAAATCTCCCCACCATAAATGATCCAAATTATTATTCGAGACCATATCCGACCAACCCAATTTTTTTCAAGTCTCGATCCGACTAACCCGGCCTGTAATGATCTCAACACCAGATTGGCCGTGAATAGTATTTTTTGATAGTGAATAGCATTTTTTTGGATCGGAAAGTACATTCGAAAGTCAAATATATTTTATTGGATCAACAAAACGTATTGATCATGGTGAGTTCAGGGTTGGAATTTGAAGTAAAATCGATGTCAAATAGGCCTTAAAAAGTAAAAAATACGCAAAATGTAGCGAATCAATTTCTCTGGTAGGAAATGTGACTTAATTTTGCATAAATTTTTAAAAATAGCAAACGAACTTCAAATATTGCTAAATTTTGCAGTTCTACTTTAAATTTTGTGTAGATTATTTTGGTAATGAGAATTAAAATTTTCAGTGACACCGACAGTTGTTGAATCGGATCGATAAATTTGAATCGAATCGATAATGGAGTCCGATTTAGCCGAAAATTTATATCCCACCTATTTTTGATGTGATAAGAATTATGGAACTTTTAAAGACAAAATTTATGAGGGTAAGTGGAAATTATTTTGGATAATTTAATTATCCATAAGATTTTGTTTTTAGTAAAGAATATATATATATATATATATATATATATATATATATATATATATATATATATATATATATATATATATATATATATATATATATATATATATATATATATATATGTTAAAATAAATAAAAAAGAAAGAAAAAGAAGTGGTCCAGGGACAAAAAATCCTTGGCCACAAAATCTTTGTAAAAATAAAAAGTTAAGAAGAGTAAAGAAAGAAAAAACAAAAAGATGAGCAGTTGATGAAAAAAAAAAAGAAGAAAACGTACAGGGAATGGACCAACGCCTTCACGCCCAGTGGCCACTTCTCAGGCTGGCCACCACCTCAACGGTGACGAGTGGCGCGCATCGTGATCTCCCTCTTGGCAGCATCCAATCCCACCGTGGTGCGTCCGATCGTCCATCGGTAGTTTGGTTTCTTCCTTTCTCTCCCTACCGATCAGTTTTCTCTTTTTTTCGGTGAACCACGATGGCCGATGGTGACACTGATAGCATCGGTGAGTTCCTAAAGCCGAGACGCCTACCCCTGTACCCTCCGTCCGACACCAATCGCCGGCGATGAGCAGATCGAAAATAAAATGGCAGTCGGCAATTCAAGGGCGTTTTCGACCAAACTAGCCGGCGGTTTGACGCATGACCATTGAAAATGAAGTCAAGGGATCCCGATCTATGAGGTGGCAGTGTCGGATCATCATCGGCGAAGCTCCGGCGACCGGTCCAACGAGCATTTTAACAAGCAAATTAAGGTACTTTTGACCCTTAAAGTATGTCACTATGAAATCCTTTAATTTTCCCTAAATTTGTTGAATTTTCCTTAAAATTTATTAAGGGAAAAATATTAAATTATTGAAAAAAAATTGTAATTGATGTTATAATTGTGTAATTAGACTTTAATTAAACTTAGTATAATGTCTAATTTGAATTAAGAAAACTTGCATGGAAATTCTCTTTGTTGGCTGAAAATTTCCTTTAAAAGAAATGACTTATATGTTATGTAATTTAATGAAATTAAACCTTAATTTGATAGAGAATACAAAATAACATGTCCATAAATTGTTATGAAATTTATAGGAATTATTTGATAAAAATAGTGAATTTTTGTTAATTATGTCATAAAATGATAATAAGCATAAAATGAAATGTCCATGAATTTTTAGGAAATTTATGAAAATTATTAGAGAATTTTTAAGTTGAATATTGGTTTATGTATATGATGAATTAATGTGAATTAATTCATGTAATAAATGAACAATGATAATAATAGTGAAACAAAGCATATATAAATTTTTGTGAAATTTATATTAATTATGAAAATATTTTTTGAATAATTATTGAATTATGAAACTAATCAGAATAATGAATTATTGTGAAATATTTCATAAAACGAGTGCAAATGATAGAAATGAATTTTTTGTAGAAATTATATGAATTATTAGAATGTTTGTAATATAATATGGAATATGTTTAATTAAAAATATTGAATTATTGAGAAATAATTCAATAGACAAGTAAAAGATAGCAAATTAATTTAAATTAAAATAATTTCAATACTTTCTTTTCCACTACCTCTTGCATAGTAGGGTTGAGCCTTCGTTGAGGTTGCACCACTGGCTTAAAGTTATTCTCCATGGGTATACGATGTGTACAATAGCTGGGGCTAATCCCTTTTAAGTCGGATGTTGCCCAACCAATTGCTCCCTTGTGTTTCTTGAGGACTTCAATGAGCTTTTTCTCTTCCAAACCTGTCAATAAAGATGAAATAATTACTGTCTTAGCATTATCTTTTAAAAATGCATATTTTAAATGAGATGGAAGTGTTTTAAGTTCAGAATCTCCCTTAGGAGGGGACGGTTCATCCTCCATTTCATCATGTTCATTGTGCTCTTTTTTCAGATTTTGTACCAACTTCTTCTCTTTTGCTTCCAACTCTTCCATTTCCTTGGGATGCATTAAATAACTTTGAAGCTCATCATTGAGAATGATTTCCTCTTGTTTTATGTTGGCACATTCTTGAACTTCATCGACAAAATAAATGGACTCGTCAAAATCATACGAGGGGTGTTTTAAAATTTTATTGACATTAAAAATTATTTCCTCCTAATTGAATCTCAAAGTGACTGTTTGTCCATGAACATTACTTAAAGCTCTTGCCGTATTTAGGAATAGCCTATCCACTATTAATGGCACCTTTCTATCTTCCTCCATGTCCATGATCACAAAATCAACCGAAAATATGAAATTTTCTACTTTTACCAATAGATCCTCAATAATTTCCTTCGGTTTCTTCATCGATCTATCCGCCAATTGCAGTGTCATTCGGGTCTCTTTTAGATCACCTAAGTTCAATTTCCTACAAATCGAATAAGGCATCAAGTTAATACTAGCACCCAAATCATATAAAGCATGCCTAACAAAATTTTCTCCTAATTCACATGGCAATGTAAGACTATTAGGATCTTTTAATTTTTCAGAAATTTTATTGGTCAAAATAGCACTACAATTACCAGATAATTGAACCGTTCCTATGCCTTTTAGCTTTTTCTTATTAGTGCACAATTCCTTCATAAATTTAGCATATTTAGGCATATGTAATAAAGTTTCAGCAAATGGTAAATTTATATGTAGCTTCTTAAACATGTCTAAAAATCTACTTAATTGTTCATTTTGTCTTTCTTTTCTAGCTAGAACAGAAAATGGTAATTGAGATTCATAAAGAATAGTAGAAATAAGTTTTTCTTTACCTTTACCCTTCTCAACCTTAGGAGGCACTTTCTCATTATTTTCAGAGTTAGAAACACTTACCTTCGTTGTCGGTTCCTCCCTTGGGGAAAAATTCTTACCAATTTCAGTCTTTTCTAACTCTTTCTGACTGATTAAGGTGATTGCTTTAACTTCTTCTTTTGGATTTCTGTCCACATTAGATGGAAATGTCCTTTGAGTTTGGTTGGATAATGAACTAGCAAGTTACCCCATTTGGTTCTCTAGATTCCTAATGGATGCCTCTTGGTTCCTCATCCAAATATCTTGTGATTTTCATCTAGCATTTTGACTAGCCAAAATTGAGTTTTGGGAGGCCATAAAGTTTGCAATCATTTCTTCAATGTTGGATTTCTTTTCTTGAGGAAGGGGAGGTTGAGATTTTTGAAAATCGGGTGGTTAGTGGTATGATTGTGATGGGTATTGGTTTGGATAATGTGGTGGAGCTTGATTTTGGTATGGAAGATGGTTATTGGGAGGTTGACTATAATTAAATTGAGGTCTAGGATTAGGGTTAGAAGAAGAACCTTGATTACCTTCCTTCCATGAAAAATTTAGATGGTTTCTCCATCCCGCGTTGTAAGTGTTGCTATATGGGTTCAAGGCATTCACTTCTTCTACCAATCCTTCATTAGGCTTCACTCCCGAATGTCCTGGAATTCCTGTATAAGCATTAACTTCATTAGATAACATAGAAATATTTCTAGCTTTAATTAGCTCATTTATTTCTTTTAAATGCTTTTTTCCATTAATTCTAATTGAGCTTTTAACATAGCTACTTCATCAATATTATAAACTCCCTATTTCTTTTGAACTGCTCTAGAGGTTGCCCATTGAGCATCATTGGTAGCCATCTCATCAAGAAGCAAAAATGCATCTTTCGAAATTTGGTTCATAAAACTACCATTTAAGGCTGCGTCCAACAAAGACCTTTTTGATGGATGGGCACCTGCATAGAAAATGTGCATTAGTTAATAAACAGGAACCTCATGATGAGGACAACTTTTTAAAAGTCTCCTAAATCTTTTCCATGCTTCATGAAATGGCTCCTCATAAAATTGCTGAAAATCACTAATTTGTTTTCTAATGAGAGCAGTCTTAATAGGTGGAAAGAATTTGCACAGGAATTTTTCTTGCATTTGTTGCCAAGAATGGATGGATTGATTTGGTAGCATTTGTAGCCAATCCCTAGCTTTTCCTATGAAGGTGAATGGAAAGAGTTTCAACCTAATTGCATCAGTCGATACATTAGGAATTTGCACAGTATCACTAACTTCTAAGAACATATCTAGATGTTGTGCAGGATCCTCTATTTCCGAACCCGAAATTTGGTTTCTTTGTACCATCGTGATGGTAGCGGGTTTAATCTCAAAGGGTTGGTGGTGAGGAATCCTAATTGTTCTATGTTCTTCATTGCACCTAGGAATAGCATAATCCCTAATGGTTCTAGGTCTATACACATTTTCGGTAGCTTGGTGGGGTATGTCTTGCTCTTCAATCCTAGGTGGTGGAGGATCATTCATAGGTTGTTCTATTTTCGGGTCATTCATGTTGCCTCTTAGCCTTCTAATCCTATGAAATATCCTTTCAATTTCAGGGTTTATGGCTAGGATGGAGTTGTTTCTCACCATAAACCACTAGTCACCTAAAAAAAATCAGAAAATAGGTGAAGAAGAGAAGAAAACACACAAAAATCACTTTAAAATCAAAATAAATAGACAAACGCCAATGTATCCTTGGCAACGGCGCTAAAAACTTGACCGGTATCTAGCAAGTATACTAGATCGGCTAAGTAATATAGAAAAATATAATTATAATCCAAAATATCGAACCCAAGGGAAACTTGTATTTGTATGTGCTATTTCAATTTCAAAACCAATTTTATATGTGGAAGAGAGAAGAGAAACCCCAAAGTTATGATGATTGAAGATTTAAAACTAAAAGCGGTAATTGAAAACTAAAATAAAAAAAATTAAAGAGTTGAAATAAATAAAGATCAAATGAAAGCAAGTAAATTGAATGAAGTAAAATCAATATTAAAAGTAACTTTCACTAAAGGACTATCCACCTTAACCAATATTGCTATGACTTAATCAAAAGAAAACACGCAAGTGATTATGGAGAATTCAGATTAATAAACCCAAATAACTTTATTCAAGATTATCATTCCAAGCATTAAAATTCCCTTATTCAGAATAATTCAACACTTAGCATAAATACCTGAATTAATTCTCCTAGATGTCTATTAAAGCCTTTTTCAAGAGATTTAACTTTCACCTATTCTTAGTTACACTTTTCTCAATCTTAACTTACTCAAATCAACACACAATTATAGCTTATTCATATTATAATCATGTATTAACCTTAATAAATTAACCCAAGAACATGCAAATCAATAATCAACTTTAACCAATTACTTAACCAATGTTAATCAAGTTAAAAATTAATTTAAAATTGAATAAAGACAAGACTATATTTAAGAACTAAGAAATAATCAACTTGCATTAAATTGAAGATCAAACTTAAGTCATAACAATACAAGTTAAGGATTCAAGTATCCCTTAGCAAAAGTTAAAGAAAAATACTCACAAGATATACTTAAAATCAAAACAAAGTTTGAAGAAAAACAATGAAAACAAACAATGTAAAACAAACTAAAGAGAAAATTTGCTTAATTCTAAGATTGATCCCTTCTCTTGTATTTCAGACTGCTATTTATAGGCCAAAGATGTCGTGGATCCCTTTTCAAACACTCAAAATCAAATAGGAAGCAAACTCTGCCCAAAATAGGAAGCTCAAGAAAATCCTTCGTCGAATGGGAGTCTTCAGCACGTAGCCACGCCTCTCCCAGACGTGGTCACATGTTGCCTTTGTTCTTCCTCACACGTGGTCACGTGTGGTCCTCCTTTGTTTCACACGTGGTCACGTGTTACTTAATTGCATCTTCTTTTCTCTTTCTCACGTGGCCATGCATGAATTCCTTCATCATTTCACGTGGCCATGCATTCCCAAGTTCAACCCCTTCACGTGGCCACGGGTAGATTTCTTCATTGCTTTCACGTAGTCACGTGAATACCTTCTGGACCGAACGCTCACTTTCTCGCATCAATTTTTTATTTTCATAGTTTTGGCCCAAATCTTTGCATTTTTTGCAATTTAAGCCCTTTTTAGCAATTAAAACCTGAAAACAACCAAAACTTTGAATTAACCTTAAAAACATACAAATCAACAATTTAACTCTAATTCAACCTAAATAACATCAAATTAACTAAATAATAATGCTTAAAACATATTAAAAACTATATATAATTCACACTTATCATGAAGCAAATGAAAAGTGTGTGTGTGTGTGTGTATATATTGGGACTTTTTTATTATAATGTTTTTGGAAAAAAAATTTGAATTTTTGGGATATTTTGAAAAGTATTTAGGAAAATAGGGTCTTTTATATTTCCCCAGGTACCTTTAATGGAAATGGCATTATGCGGCTCACGGGACAACAAATGGTGGAAGTTCATTACTGCATCCATTCCTTGCAAAAAATGAGCAATGGAGCCCACCCAAAGCTAAAATGGCATGTTGATTTCTGCAAGTGGACAGAAGTGATCTCCACTTTCTATTAAAAATGAAATGGCATTTAATTGCCTTGTGAATAACTTGCTCAAATAACACCCAACAATCTTAACAATTCTAATCCAGCTATGAATGTGCCAAAAGTGATGAATTGCCATTCTATTTAAACAAACTAATTCATGCCATCATGAATAAAATAATTTTAAGAAGAAGTAACAAACAACAATATTGTATAAATCAAGTTAAAAGCACAAATTTAAGATTAAATTCTCATTTAAGCATATTATCAAACATTTGGTGAGCAAGATTATAAACTGAATTTTAGAGCACAATAATGTCACTCCAACACCTCACTTTTGTGTAAATTGCAAAAGCAACAATCCATCTTCAATTCCAATCAACACAAAATTCACATAAGTGAAATAAATGAAGAATTTGAGTAAGAAGAAAATTAGAAACAAAGATAAGAATGTAACATACCCGAACCCTTGTATAAATTAATGTTGTTAAACTAAAAAACTTGAAACATATACTGGAAAGAGAGCTCTATTCAAACTGCTCTTGAATACAAACTAAAAGCTAAAGGTTTGCATAAATGAGAGAAAAAAAAATCAAAATATGGGCACAAATGAGGATATATAGAAATGATATGACCTAAAAGTTGATTTGTAGTTCTCAAAAGACAAATAATTTTTACTTGCCTGAAATAAACTTGGATAATAGACTTACAAAAAGTGGAGATCACTCATGAAAATCAATATGCCATTTCAGCTTTGGGTGGACCCCATTGTTCATTTTCACAGTAATCCTACCATTTGATATCCCTTGGACCCCACAATGTCATTTTTGCAAAAGATACTTGCAAAAATATAAAATATTCTATTTTTTTAAATACTTTTCAAAACACACCAAAAATTCTATATTTTTCCCGAAAAACATTATTAATAAAAAAAAGTCCTATATAGATATATACACTCACCCACATATATGAAGCAAATAGGAGATTGAGCCCAACCCTAATTCAGCCACCGATCCGGCCCGTTTCAGCTGTGGAATTTAAGCAGCCAAAATATATTATATATTATATATTTTTTTTATTTTTTTATTAATTATTTTTATTATTTTTATCAAAATTAAAAAATAATAAATAAATTTAAATTTAAATTTAATATTAAATTATATAATTAAAATTAAATTATTAAATTTTATTAATTTTTATTTTATTAAAAAAAATAAATTAAATTATATTAAAAATTTAAAAATTATGAATAAATAAAATTTAAATTTTACTTAAAAAAAACGTTTAAAAAACAAACCTAGAAAAAACAAACTATAATATAAAGAAATTCGAAAAAGAAATCAAGTGATTCCAGTAATCCCTGTTCTTCTATCCGGAAAATAGATTTTCCAAACCTATTCTGATCAGAGGGAGCAATCGATTCTGATTCTCTTTCACTTGCAAAGATGGCCGCAAAGTCTCAGATAATTACGGGATTATCCTTGCCGTCGCCTTCTCCGCATCCCTCCACTTCTTCAAGCTCTCAAAATTGCAGCAATACTCTCTGTATGGTCAAGCGGCCTCATCTCACGACGTCGTTTCTCAATAGCGGAGGTACCGTGTTTTCTTCTATATGCTCTCTATTTTAGTGAATGTATTCACGGGCAGTCCTTAGTTTTGTGTAATTATCCTCTGATATTTCAAATTTGTTAATTCCTCATATTGCTGGGAAATTTTTTGATATTGAACTTTGGGTTATGAAAATTACGATTGTGGATATTAATGTAAATTAATACGGACCAAAATGGGCCAGGCAAGTACATTTGTGAAGCACAGGAAATTGGGTGTGATCATTCAACATATAAAAGGTAGTTGTTTATATGATTCCTTAACTGCGCTATGCAGTATTGAGTGAAAATTCTCATGATTGGTAGAGTTAAGCTTTAAGCTTAATTGCATAATGTTCAAAGCAATGCTATTAAGTTTGGTTTCTTTGCTTCTGCCCATTATTATTTGAGAAAGATATTAATTTTTGCAGAAGTGTTAATAGCTAGAGCAGAAACTACATTGCTGATATTCTGAGTTTTTTTAATAATAAATGTAACTCTATAAAATGTCAGTAATCAAACTGATTTCTGGAGCAAAATTTGTTTACTTAACTCACACATATCCATGCAATTCTACATGCTGCTTTACTTAGACCTTCCTGCTAATAATTTTTTCCGGCTTTTTTTTTTGGTTAATTTATTTGGCGGCTGAAGCTTTAAAACTTAGGATAAGGACCAGTCCTTCCAGTAGGTCGCACTATTACAGACCGAGGGGAGGCGCTCTTGGCACTCGTATGAACCTTTTTGATCGTTTTGCTAGAGTTGTCAAGGTGAGCTCCTGGGAAGTGTTCACATTCATTTATATAATGAAGCATAGTTATCCTTTATATGTTCATTTTGGCTAGTAATATCAGTACTGCTATATTGTGCTTTCTCCCAATTTCAGTCATATGCAAATGCCATCTTGAGTGGTTTTGAGGACCCAGAGAAAATTCTAGATCAGACAGTGCTTGAAATGAATGATGACTTGACAAAGATGCGTCAAGCCACAGCCCAAGTAAGCATCATATTGTAGTATTTTTTTCTTTTATTCCCAAATGCATTCCTTTCTGTTCTTTTTTCTTGTGCTCTTTCTTTCTTTCTTTCTTTTTTTCTTCCTCTTTTTCCTCTCGTTTCAATTTTACTTCTCTTAATGTACTGTTTTCTACACAATACAGTTAATGCTGTGCATCTATTTTATAATGTCAGTGGCATTAGATACAAAAATGCAAGGCATCCATGTGTCTTGTCAATTTGGGATTTACTATTCTTTGTTTTCAATGGATTTCTTTTTTATGTTCTACTTAGGTATTGGCTTCTCAAAAACGTCTGGAGAATAAATACAAAGCTGCAGAACAAGCTTCTCAGGATTGGTAAAAGACAACTGGATTTGTTTGCTTGTTAAAAATATTTTGGTTCATAAAAAAATGAGTCTCGGCATTGAACCTTTTATTTGAATCTGGAGTTACCTACATGCAACTAATCAAGCTGACCAATTGAAATACTGGATTTGTTACTCTTACTAAGTGTAATCTCTAGTTATTTTGCGATGGCAATGAAGTAATTATTTGCACTTCAAAAATTCCATGTAGGTACCGCAAAGCACAGCTTGCTCTTCAGAAAGGGGAGGAAGATCTTGCACGCGAAGCTCTTAAAAGGCGTAAATCTTTTGCTGTAAGTTGGCATCTTCCTGAAAGCTTTTTGGCCTGATGTTCATTCAAATTTGGCATGTGTTTTATTGAATCTAATCTGACAGATTTTGTAGGTAGAATTGCATATAACTGGAGTAAGTTGGTCCTTTTTGCTTTTCCTTGCTTCTTGTTATTTTATTTTTGAGCTAAGTTTTTCTTTGAGAAGTGATGCAACTGGTTCAACTCACTGTGGCAAGAAACAGTAATATGTTCTTAAAGAAAGTGTCAACAGCCAAATTTTTCTATTCTACTTTCTCATGCTTGCTTATCTGTTTATAATTCACACCTTTATTCTAAATGAGCATTCACGTATCTTAATGAAAGTGGAATAGGATAAGCTACAACTTTTCTGAGCAGGTGTATGTATTGGCTTGGTTTGCTTCCATTTATTTTGATGCCATGTTTTTAAGTAGAAAGTCTTATTGTTTTGAGAGTACAAATATAGCACTTATCAGCATTTAGTTTTTGTATCGTGATTGTGATGCTATATACTTGTAACTTCCTATACAGAACTGTATGCAGTTGTTACATGCTGGCTGCACAAGGATCAAATTGATCAGCATGTGAAAATTTCCTGCTTTAATTTAATTCTTGCAGGATAATGCTGCTTCCTTGAAAGCTCAACTCGATCAGCAGAAAAGTGTTGTTGACAATCTTGTCTCCAATACTCGGGTATGAAGCTATATTCTTACGAATGATCTGCTATAGAATCACATTTTTTTGTCAGGTTTTAAAATTTCCATTAAGTATTATTCATATCTTTTTCTTTTCTCTCTCTCTCTCTCTAGTTAGATGCATAAATAGCTACTGAGCCTGAATTGTTGAATAGGCACAGTTAGCTGCAGGAATTGTATTCCTTATTTTATGGTCTCATGTTTTGAATTTTAGTTGGAAAAGTTTGGTTGGACTTTTTGTTTTTTCTCCTTTAGTGATACAACAATCTAAAATTAAAGTTTTCTGAGCTTCTTGGGGTCTGGTTCCCTAGTTTGGGATTCTGATTGGGGGTTGAGATCCTGAGAATTGTAAACTTATTCCCTTTAACAAGCTAATTTTACTTGCCATATTGTTGATCATATGGTTATTTCTAAATTGTGACGTGATGTATATCTTTATTGGTTATTGCAATTACATGTTATGAACTTCTAGATTTATAGTTGCGTATATTGAATACCATTTTTGTGTAGCTTTTGGAGAGCAAGATACAGGAGGCAAAGTCTAAGAAAGATACTCTGAAAGCACGGGCACAGTCTGCAAAGTTTGTTTCTGCCACCATTTCCTCTTGTCAAGTCCCTTTTCTACTTTCAGTAACCTGTGTTTTTGCTGTTAATTGTCCCTTCTTTGTTGCTTTAGAACTCAGACCAAAGTGAATGAGATGCTGGGGAATGTCAATACAAGCAATGCTCTTTCAGCTTTTGAGAAAATGGAAGAGAAAGGTAAGGCATCTGGAATCCATATTGCTATAGGCATTTCATTCCCATGTCCACTGCATGTAAATGCATGCACACGGATCAGCATGAGTTGTTGAAGCTGATGGCTCTGGGAACTTGAAATTTTTCTATTTAGTTTTGACTTTATCTTCCAACTACTTGATTAAGAAACAGTCTGATGATATCCATATGGTGAACCCGAGGCTTAAGCACCCTAGTCTAAAGAAAAAGGCATCCCACAAGTCTTTGTCATTCTATTTGTAGTTCATAACGTGTTTCATATGTTACCTTGCCATTTAAGAAATTCTTTTTTCTCATTGTTCAGTTTTGTCATGTATATATGGACAAATAGTGCTTTATTGCTTCTTGTTGTTACAATTATCTTGCTGTAATAATTTTCTCATCCTTCATTTGAACTCAAGTACTTCTTAATCTCTTTGTTTCTGTCTTACATCAAAATGAAATCATCTCTTTTTTAATTATTGTCGAGCCATATCCTCTTTGTTCCTTTACCTTGGATGCAGCATACTTCTTCATTGCCAGATCATCTTGCTGCATCCTGCATTTTTATTGCATTAAATGTCCATGCCTATTTGAGTTTCTCTTTCTAAATGTTTAATGCTAGTTCCTTAAGTGCTTCAAAATATTTCCAACAAACCCGGCAATCCAGAAACTGCCATACTCCTAAAATAGCTAGATTTCACACATAATAATATAACTAAGGAACTAGTCATGTTACTGGCACATCAGTGCATGCTTATTTCTTGCCTAGCCTCAACATTTTTCATCCTTATGAAAAGTTGTCTTTTTCATTATCTATTTTAAAGATTCTCAAAATAACCATCTCTTATTTCATTGTTGAATAATTTACAGCCAACTTTTATCAGTTTGATGTATGTTATGGATACTTCTTGCAGCTGTTGTTCAATTCTTGTTACTCAGATTTCCCTTACAGCAAGACATATTACTTACTATGTCAAAGAGGCTACTCTTGAAATTACTTCTAAGCTGTTTGTGTTTTACAATTTTTGTGCAAAACATGCTAAACCAGCTTAAATAAATTAAAAATCTCAAGAGTTTATGTCTCAATTGCAACTCCAGAAATAATGAAACATGAAGTTTAGCCGTTCTATAAAAATAGTGAATAAATTGGCTCTAATTTGGACTCTGACCTGTTGCTTTTCTTATGATTTTCATCTTGACAGTAATGGCAATGGAATCAGAAGCAGAAGCTCTTGACCAGTTAGCAACAAATGAGCTGGATGGAAAGGTACCAGTTGTTTTACTATTACCATTCGTGTTATGCTTGTGAATTATTTGAATTATCTGTCTTTTGCTGTTATAAAACTCTAGATTCTCATTCAAAGCTATCAACCTTGTATTCCCTTTCTTCTCTGGAATAGCTGGGGTGATGGAAATTGTGATACAAACATTCATACATGCTTCTATACCCTAACATACATACTTGATGGTACCAAGCCAGAGACACTTGTGCATTTACATGCATGCAAGTATGGGATGGATTTTTTTGTGCCGAACTATGCAATAAAGCATAATTCGCTACCCATTTAAGACTATCAAGGGACCAAACAGATTGATTTTATATGCTTTTGCTCCTTTCTATATTAAGTTGTTAGGTTTATTCATCTATTAAATGTCTTAGTCAAATGTTTATAAACTTTATCTTCCTTTATGATTCTTTCATTAGGTCTAGAGTTTAAATATAAAACTCATTAGCCCTATTAGCTGAATCAAAATGGAATTGAATTAGAATTTAATTTATTGATGAGTTGGTTTCAGAGCTTGTAAATAGTACAGATTTCAATGAGGTCTAGTATATTATAAACTATGCACAAAAGGTCCTTTGATCCATCATCGAAGGATCATAGCAAATTCCAGTTGTTCAAACAGCCCTTTTTAAGAATATAGATGCCCTCTCTAATCCTTCCTAAGCAGTGAAACGCTACTAATTGTACTAGTTGCTCCATTTCGGAGTTGCCTTTTTCTCCAATACATTTTTTTCCCCTTAACCTTTGTTTGGATGGGAGTTAATGAGAGTAAGTGAGAATAGGATAATGAAGAGTAATTGAGTTACTCTATTTGTTTTGTAAAAAATGTAGAGTAATTTAGAGTATAGTAGAGTAATTGAGAGTAACTAGTTACTCTATATGAGTTAAACTACTTGCTTCCAATTTGGCAGTAAATGAAAATAGCTCCATGTTTATTCTAAATTATAAAGAATTACCCTCAATTACTCTATATTTATTTTAAATTTACCAAACCATGGAAAGTAAATGAGAGTAAATTCAATTTACTCTACTCTCATTCACTTTCAATTATTCTATTCTCGCTTACTTTCATTAACTCCCATCCAAACAAAGGCTTAATGTATCTACTAATTGTACTAGTTGCTCCATTTCATTTTTTACCTTTCTTTGGGTAAAAACAGTGTCATTCAACCTTTTTTACCCATTAATTAGAAGAAAGAAAATGACAAAGAATAGGAGAAAAAGTATTTGCAGTGAACTTGCGTAACTAGGAATCTCAATAATAATCAAGGAATGATTGGGAAAGGCACACCCAGTGCTGCACCAATTAAAAAACATAACACTATCATGCCCATTGTCTGGGAATAAAAGGCATCTTCTTATTACCTGTTTTAGGAATGAGTCTCTTTGCACTCTTTGAAAGTGCAAAAAGATCCAACTTGTTTGTAGACATGTTTTGGCCTCTAATTACTAGTGCTACATTCAAAGTTAGAAGCCATATTAGATATTTGAATGAAGGTATCAATTGCAATGAGAAGCACTAGGGTGAAGATATTGGATTAAGGGCATTACATACAATTACTGGCTTTTGGCTTGTTATTGGCTCTGTTACTCAGACTCGTCGTTTTGTCCTGCCGTACCAGGGTCGACATGACATGACACGGGATACGACACCAGATCCGTGTCCGACACAAACCCTAGAAGATCGACAAACTGTAGGAGATTGACAAATGGCAAGAGATCGGCGAACGGCAGGAGGAGAATAGCAGGAGATCGGCGAACCGCAAAATGAACAGTGGCAGAAAAATGGCGATCGGCGGCGAATGGCAAACGAACAATGGCAGGAGAACGGCGACGAATGGCAGGAGGAGGATGGCAGCGTAGAGGAGATTAGGACAACTTTTAAAGAGAGGGGATCGAGAATAAATGCCAGCCATAAAATTGATATGCATTTACTAAAGTTTAAAGAGCCAATTAAGTGATATGGGCCCAAGTCAATGTAATTTGACTTGAAAATTGAAAACTTAAATAGGCCCATCATCAACGGCAGCAACTTTCAAGTTGAAATACTTAATGGGCAAGGAAAATGAATAGGCAACTTTAACTTTGAAATTAAAAATACTTGCTAGTATTTCTAAATTCTAACAGTATTCACACACCCGTGTCTTAAATTTGGATCCGTATCCACTTATCTTATATTTAGGAAATTTACGAGTCCAACGCATGGATATGTATCCATATCTGACATTCGTACCTGAGTCCAAGTAACACAGGTTATTGGATATCTAGAGTCTCATTCAACTTTGTTCTTACATGAGTCTTGAATTTGTAAGAATTAAGAATTAAAAAAAAAACTTGAACATTTGATCCTTAAAAATCCCAGTTCTGAAGTTTTTTTTGTTCCTTTAGTAACATGACTAGTCAAATTTATTCCTACAGCAATTTTCTTCCAAGTAGGAACATAACTTAAGTGATTTATAAAGGCATGTATAATATTATCTTGAACGAACACAAGTGCTTAATAGAATGATGACAGAACATGACATGCATATCTCAAAAAAAAAAAGAAAAAAAGAACATGACATGCATGATCCATTTCCCCTGTTAGCTTGTTAATACTGCCTTAAATTAACTGGAACAAATTAACATTGATGACAGTTTTGTACTTATATAATTTTTTATTTTTTATTATTTTATCTTGCTATTTTCCAAAATTACATTGACATTATCTTTTGACGCTCTTTGAGAAAAAATAGAAGAACTATAATGTTTAAATAGTTTTTGTTCTTATGGTGATTCAATTATGGCAATCTGATTGGATATTTTGTCCAAGTCATGTTTATATGTCATGCTCAATATTTCTATATGTTACTCCAAGTGCTTTTTGTTTGTTAGAAAAACAATAGACTGAATAAATAATTATACTAGATAGGGATAATCTTTTTTTTTTTAAGTTACTGCATTTAGTCATTCTGCATCGATGGAGAGATAAAAACAAGTGTCCCATGCAAAGTTTTCTTTTAGTTATTTTGAGTACTCTGTATTGAAAAATATCTTACCCTTTCCATGATTGCCATTGGTTTTGCAGTTTGCTTTACTTGAGAGCTCATCAGTTGATGATGATCTTGCGAACTTGAAAAAGGAACTTTCTGGCAGCTCAAAGGTATACATAGGCCTTTTTTTAAAGAGAAATTGGGAACAGTATATATTATTATTTTTCTGGGGGTAATCTGGCTATATCAGAAAAGGCTATTACAAATTAAGAATAATAAAATTCTCATTATTAAGTCACCCATCCAGCAATTCTATTATCACCTTTATAGTGACAGTTTTCAAAAGGAGTGCAGCTTGATGTTAGGTAGTTTATCGGCTTAGGAGTCTCTAATAAACCCCAAAAAGAAAAAAATGAAGTTATCGAAGTTATTCAGTATTGCTGAGCAAAGATACCAGATTAGTAAATTATAAGTGATAATATCATCACAAATTCCAATACCTCTTGTTATTCACATTAGTTTCTTTTATTCCAATGGTCCTCTGAGATAAATTCTAAATGTTGTATTTGACAGAGAGAACTGCCGCCTGGAAGAACAATTGTGACAAGCACCAATCAGTATAGAGATCCTGAGATTGAGATGGAGCTTAATGAATTGAGACAAAAGAGAAAGGATTTCTAAAATATTTGCCAATGCTTACTTCAAAGAACAAAGTTGGAATAGGTCTTCCATTCGTTTTTGTGCTAGAGAGAAGGCCAAAATAGAAAGCCATTGTATAGTCACCCCGAACTCCAATTACCCCTAGCAATTTTTTTTTTCTTTTTTTAATTTTGTTATAATGAATGCAACACAACAAATCATCAGTCTTGTAATTGTAATTTAAATGCAGTCATTTTGGAGTAAACTGTGATTTGGATTTTTTTCTTTTTTTTTTTCTAAATAAAACTTGTATTTAGCATTATTTTGGCGTGAACATTAGGCCATGCATTAAATTTAGTAAATATGGAGAATTAGAAGCAAAGAATTCTAAATTGTGCAGCTGCTGAATGCTTGTCGTCGGTAAGCAGCAGTATGCTCGTG
Organism: Excoecaria agallocha; assembly: GCA_037975025.1. Classification (NCBI taxonomy): domain Eukaryota; kingdom Viridiplantae; phylum Streptophyta; class Magnoliopsida; order Malpighiales; family Euphorbiaceae; genus Excoecaria; species Excoecaria agallocha. The sequence continues at coordinate 51,532,652 of CM075812.1, forward strand.
CTGGTCAAGATTATAGATTGCTTGTTGAGCTGGTAAAAGACTAGGTTTATATGTGAATTGCAACTGGTTTTAATCCATCTCTTATTCCTCTTTTGAACGCACTGCGTGTGCTTGACTAGAAACCTGTACACCTTAGTCTGAAAATATTTCTAATATTCTGACACATTTTTGCCAATATTTGGTCTAAGAATGGACCGTAGACCAGAGTTTTTAACCGTATAATACAGTTTTTAATGGCTAGATTGTATAATTGCATGATAGCACAAAGCGTAGGTACATTGAAAAATGCTGATGTACTATACGATTGAACGTATCAAATCATCACCCTTTCTATTTGCACAAACAAATAATAGATGGAGATTCTAATGTGGAGAGATAAAAAAAAATAAGAATTAATTTATAAGATTTCTTGGTCTGCCCACGTCAAACTAAGAAATCAAAGCAGTCCAAGTTATTGAAAGCTTCATAGTTTAGTTGTGACATCTAAGAATTAATTAGCTATTTGCTTTATCTGCACGATTTTTAATTTTCCATGCATTAATTCTTCATCTAAAATAACACAAAATACGTAAATACTTATTGCTCAGTCAAGTCAAAATTTGCAATCTTGGACTTCACCCATAGACGTGGCACCCAAAATTGTTTTTCTATTATTTCAAAATACCAAATTAACCCTGCACCCAAAAAATTCATGGCGAATAAATTTATAAAAGAAGTCGAAATGTTATATTTTAAATATTTTGTAATTAAAATTCTAATTTAATATCTTTTATTTAATTTTTTTATAATTATATTTTTTAACGAAAATAATAAAATTTGAATTTTAATCCATTAAAAAATGGTTAAATTTTTAATTTGTTGTTTGAAGGACCGATATTAAAAGCAAAATGATTCCTACGACCGATACAAAACAGCAATAGGGCATTTGACAAATTCAAGTGTGAAATCCCTATGTTTGAGCTTAGGTAATAGGGAAAATGTAGCCAATAGCATTCAGCCTGCATGTGCGCAGTTAATTAGACTATTTCCTTTGTGATATCATTTTTTTTTAAATATTATTCTGACAAAGACAAACTTCAACAAAGGCTTAATTGGTCAACACGTTACAGCCTCCAAATCCACGCTAATCTCGCATAAACTCCACGCTATAAATACCTCAACCACCCTCACATATCTCGTCACAGAAGAACAACAAAGCTAATTAGCTACTCCTCTCTGCTTACACAAACGTATACACAGATACCAAATTTAGCAATTCTTGAAGATGAAAACCACTACCCTTTTGGTAGTTTTGCTGATCTGTGTAGCTATTTTTAGCCAAATTCAGGTGGAGGGTAGGGTTTTAAACCGAAATTTTGCAGCTGCAAGTCATCTGGAGAGATACTCAACTGTTTATGAGAAGGCGAAGACGACAATGGGTTGTTGGCTTCAACGTTTGGCTTCAGGACCTAGCCCTAGAGGCCCTGGTCACTAGCTTTTTCTTTTTTTTAAAAAAAAATATACAGAAAGGGGAATAAATTAAATACAGGCTCTTTATTTCTTGAATTCTTTGTTTCTTTTATTTTTAGAACTTAATTAAAGAAAAAAATTTTATGTGATAAGGTTATATTCTTTTATATAAATGAAACACTCTCTCTCTATATATATTCTTTTATTTTTATCAAGGATTCTCGATTTAAAGTTTGATTGATTTTCTGCTATTATGTATATGCTGTTCAAATTCACTCTTTATTGCTTATTTTCACACTTATGCTTACTACGATGTATTTCTACAACGAATTAATATAAAAAAATACTACATTATTGGAAAAGAGTCTATCCATAATATTGGTAATTCATGACGTCAAAAACTGACAATGAAAGCTTTATCGATCAATTACCCAAAACTAGATTCTTCATCAAATTGAAAGTTTCAATATATACCCGATCCTCTAGAGATAATTGCTCGAGTAGAAGAAGCTTTTGGTCTTTGCAGAACAGCAAACAATGTCTCCGTTACTGTCATCTTTTACTTTTGCACTTGAGCCTCCTCTTTAAAACTCAAGTATATATTGAGGTGTTTTCTTTTTTTTTTTTTCTTTTTTTTTTAATGTCTTGCAGCCTATACCATTTTAATGAATTTCTGTAATTTAGATGGTATAATCACATGCCATTTATAATGGTTAGGTTTTATTGTCTAATCGTTCCCTTAGAATTGTCAAAGCAAGGAATGCTAAATTTCTTGAAGATCTAGAGCCTGGTGGCCTGGTGGGAGTGATCTTCCTCAACAGGTAGAACTTGAGGAAAATTGATAATTATATGGTAAATTCCACTTTAAGTATTGCATGATGCTCCTTCAAATAACCAATTGCATGTTGAGAAGTTACCAATCAATTTGGGATCAATTACTCCATGAAGAAAGGGGTTTTTTTGAAAGTAAGGTATTCTGGTGCTACAGTAAATAAAATTACAAAAATGAGGTGCCAGAAATCAGCTTATACTGGAGCTGAAATCTGACCAGGTGGGACCCACCCTGTTGACTGGCACTTGCCAGAAATTGGCTTGTATTGAAGCCGAAATCTGATATCTGGGACCCACCATGTTGACTGAAAGTTGCCAGAAACCAGCTCTAAGGGAAACCGATTTTGGTCAGACACGAGTCAAATTCCGACATTAAATAGTGCTGATTTCTGAATGTATCAGCCTCCTTGTACCCCACACTATAAAAACCCAAAAATAACTCATCCGAATAATAAAAACCATTCTCCTCCCGAAAATAATTCATTCCAAGTGTTATAAACTTTTAAAGGCATTGAGCTGTTATGCATCATTTTTTCAACCACTTGGACATCGAAATTACTGGCCACCATATCTTGTACTAACTCTAATGCCTAATCTAGATCTTATAAGGAAAAAGGGCTAACCGAGGACATCTCTGTATCGAAATGAAATGAATAGTAGAGAACGTGGTAGGCTCAATCGATGTACAATATGTCAAAATGAAGGGAACAATAAAAAGACGTGCCCAAATGTGCCAGAATCATCAAATTTAACTGAATACCCATGAAATATGTAAGGGCATAAATTATTCTTGGGTCAATATTTGTGGACATTTTGAATGCTTATGTATCTCTAATTAAATTGTATGATTATATTTGATGTGCTACTTGGGCTACTTAATATTTGTGCTCTTTTTTTTTATATTTGATGTAATATTATTATATTGTATAATGATGTTTTATGTGCTCATTAGGTGACTTAATATTTGTGGACTTTTTTTTAATGGACATACTTGAATAATGCTTATGTAATATTTAATAAATTGTATGATGATATTTTATGTGCTACTTTTTGTATTAATAAGCATCATGATCAATAAAATTCACAAAAATACATAAGGTAATACAATTTTCACCAATTCGATATAAAATTTAATTAATTAAATGTGATCCCATACTGCATCTAGTGGGCTTTCTATTTCGAGCAGGATACCGTGGTTGTTGTTCAACATGTGGTGCATTGCCCTCTTTTACATCAATATTTGATCCGACATGTGGTGCCTTACCCTCTTGTATGCCAATAGAACCACTATCACCACTAATAACATCATTATAGAACTCAGAAAATAACTGACCTCCATAATTTGCTTGCGGACATAATTCTTCAGGTGTTCTAAATAATTGTTGGATGAAGTCATTTTCAAATGCACCTTGTGTTGATAAACTTTCTGTATTAAATGTTGGAACAATGTATGCACTAGGAGTTTGTTTAGTCGGAATTGACAATGGTATCCCTGGGTGTGAGGCGTTCGATCCACCAATTTTACCTGGTTTATAACTTGTGCTACCAAATTCAAAAGTTGAAAAATTTTGGCAACCAAATTGTATCGCAAATTAGTCATGGGGTACATCCGTTTCTTGAAAAGGCCATGACATTGGTGGTAGAATTTGCGACACATTTGAATCATAAAATACTTGATCAACACTTGATCACCTCTTAATCATTCCACTCATGTGTCTTCTAGTACGAAAGTCAAGAAATTGTTGTTCAGTAGGTGCAATATTAACAAGATTGGGACAAGGTTAACATGGATATTCGATTGCAGTTCGATCCTCAAAACCTACTGCATATAATATGCTTTCCATTATCTGGCTATTGTTCGAAGATTCGCCCAATTCATGATACATTCTTTCAACACCATCAGCCTAAAAAATTTTAAAGTTAGCAATATTTCCGACACAATATATCCCTTTGAAAATGATAATTTATTATTATAATTATGAAAAATACACAGCATGTGAAATACTTACTGTCACTGAACGTGATGCTCCAACTGGGGTTATCCAACGTTTAGTTCATTGCATATACCATTACATGTATTCAGATCGATAATACAATGAATGCCTTGGTCGTTGGCCTGTAACAACAAATGTATGACGAATGTTCCATATATTTATGAAGAATGCAAATTCAATGACCTAATTTATATGGTGAAGGCCCCGCAGGTCTTTCGTATGCAAATTATCTTCTATAAGGGGTTGAGATGGAATTGGCTGGTCAAAACTAAATTGGTGCATGACCCTATCAGGCTGGTGCCACTAAACTTGTTGAAACAAATCAGTGGAACAACAGCCATCCAACTCTGCTGTCAACTTGTACAATATTCAGAGATAAGACCAATGACATTGCTGTAAGGCTCCCACTCAAACTGTGTTGCAAATAAAATATAAAAATATAAAAATAAAAGTCATAAATTAAGTCATAATTTTAATGTAATGCAAAATTATTTTTAAATGATTTAATTGAATTTAAATAAGAACCTCATTAATATTCTGTGTATCTAGTATTTCTCTATATTTCTATATATCCCTCCTGTCGATGATATTCATATCCAGAGGTTCAATTCACCTAAATAAACATAATTTCAAAATAATATTTATCATATTTTTTAAAATAAGATCATATAATAAATTTAAATTAAAAGTAAATTTATAATGATACCTGAATCCGTAAGGCATTATTCTATTTAATGAATATGTTGTAAATGTATTGGCCTAAACTAGGCAAGTCTTTCTCATGCCCATATTTGTAGTTGTAAATATCCTGCAACTCCCTTAGCATGAGGCCGCATTTTCCTACATAATTCTTTATATAGCTATGCCAGACAAGCTGACCCCCAACTATATTGCCCAACTGATTCCAAATCCTCTAAAAGTGGTAGAAACATTAGGTGTACTGTACTAGAGGATTGTGAAGAAAATAACATTCCACCTAAACATCTCAATAACCACGCACGAGCATGCCGGCGTAATAATTTAGGGGTTGCGTTATCGGGAATATCACCAAATATCGAATCTAACCATGTCATTTTAATTCTACCACCACGTACATCCGTGGCTGGAGGAATTGTCCCGAGTAAATTATAACAAACAGTCATCCAATCCGGATTTGTTACTCCGGTCACAGGTTCACCCTCAATCGGTAACCCTGTCAAAATACTTATATATTGCAGTGTTATTATGGTTTCCTCACATGTGAGGTGAAACGTGTGAGTTTCCGGTCTCCACCTTTCAATGAGTGATGTAATTAAATTTCAATCAATATTTATCACTCTAATGCATGCAATTTTTATCAACTCGGATGCTCTGATATAAGGTACAATTTTTGGATCAATTTCTCTATAGTGCTCCTCAATACTACCCCTTCTTGTTCTCAAAATATCTCTTTCAACTTTATATTTAAATTTAAACATGTCAAACTAAATAAATAAAAAAATTGCTATAATAATCTAAATCATAAAATAATACATATATATTTAAAAAAATTACTGAATTGTTTCATATCGCATCAGATCGATGTTTTCCCTGCATTGATAATAACTCCCTATTAATGGGACCTGGGTTGATTCGTTCAGCTCCTATATGATAGGGATCCATATCGAAACATGTATTTAACTACATAATAAACTCAGAAAAATATTTATGGCCATTATATATTCATTTTATGTTCTTGATAAATGACATTCTTATTCTAAATGAAAATTATATTGTCAAAAGAAAATTATGATTTTATATTTATAATTGTCAAGCTATATTTTTTTAAATAATAAATTTTCATTATCACAAATTTATTTGAATAATTAAACATACGAACTTATCATAACAACTTACATTAAAATTAACTTCAACAGAATTACATAAATTTATGCCATATATTATGAGCTAATATACATAATATTTAGGCCACATATTGTAGTTATACCACTTACAATATGTTATTTGATCAACAGGCATTGTAATTCTAATTTTTATATAATTCATCACTAATATTTATTACATCTTTCACAAATATCATGACTAACTGCTCATATTTTGTTACATATTTATCATTCCAAATTTTTATTACAGCGTTCAAATAACATATAGGTACTGTCATGCAAAGAGCTTCCGCCTTCTTTTCTTCAGTCATCCGATATCCTCTCATAATAATTTCTTGTAATTTTTTATTTATCGTAATATATAATATGCTCCAACATTGTTATGCCACTTTTTAATTCGACAGCTGTACAACTCATCCTATTTTTTGTTGACAATTTGTCTAGCAATATCACTCATGATTGCTCTTATAGCTAAATATGTGTGCATTATCTATCATATCAAATTAATAAAATAATTATTATATTTTAATAAAATTTTTCATTTACTTATATCATATTAAAATTAATCATAAAAATTTAAAAAAACTAATATTTTTATAAATATACATATATCATTTCATTTTTTAAGCACGCAAAAATAAATTTTTTGTTTTGACACATAACAAACTGCAAGCCAATTTAATAATTTATCAATACATTTTTTCAAGCATTTCATATTTACCAATCAATTAAATTAATTGTATACACTACAAATTATCAAACAGTCAATAATTTCAATTAAAATGCTAAATAATTATTTCACAAATTAATTAATTCACCACAAATATCATGCCAAATAATTAATTTCATACACTATAAATTTTGTTATTTTCTTCCAAGTTAATTTTTTAAAATTTTTCAAATTTCATCATATATATACTAGTATTGTAAAATGTAAATTCATGCTAATTTGATTAAAACAAAAAGGAGAGGTCAATATCTTACCTTCAATCTTGAGATTAGATAACCTTCGAAATTATTACCACCTACAAATTAAACAAAAAATATAATTAATAATAAAATAGATTTTAATTAATAAATTTAAATAGTATATTACAATAATATTATAAATTAATATCTTACCTTCAAATAAAAATTACACAAGAGACTTTGTAAATGAGAATATCAAAATAAAAAGAGAGTGAACTAGCAAATGAGAGAGGAAGAAAGAAAAATGAAATAACATTGAAAGGGACGTTGATCCCTATATATGGGACGTTCAATGAATTATTGTCTTTTACTATTTACTTTTTTGTTGTTTACTTTTCATTTAATCTCTTTGTCCATTATTTCTTCACAACAGGATGTCATGGGCATTTTTCATTTAATTTCTCTTTGTCCATTATTTCTTCACAACATGAGTTCACGGGAAAGCAATTCTGAGTTTTGTTTTGTTTCACGGGAAACTTTGGATAATTATTTTTATTAGTATTTTATTATTATGTAATGTATGTTTGAAAAATTTTTTAATTGTTTGTTTATTGTAATTTTTAAATATTTTATATTGATAAACAGTGATTTTTTTATTATTTATTTGAATTTTAATTTAATTTTTGTCATGTAAATTGAAAGTGAAAATTTTATTTTTTTAATTAATAAAATATTAATTTTGGTTATTCGGGTTGTTTGGATGGATCCCAAAATTTTAAGAATTATTTAGGTAGGGGCCTGAATTATTTATAAGGTCGGTGCGGATTGGAATTTAGGGTATTTTTCGGATTGCGGTTATTCGGGTTGGGTTGATCCAAACCCACCCGAGGCACAGCACTAATACTACTTACAGCAATAACAATACTGGATTGATTTAAAATTTAAAATCATTCGATACTATATTGCGGGGACATGTAATTTAAGAGTGAATTCTAATTTAAATTATAGTTGATTTAGATCATTATATTCAGCAAGCACTGTTTATAGACTTTAATTTAGATATTGTGTCTTAAAATTGGGTCCAACAACTTATTCAACTATTTGACTATGCATGTCAATTTAGTGCCACCTTACTAAATGTAGTAGTCATACGATATGATTTCTAATTTGATACTTAATGAAAATCAACTTTCAAAGTTCAAAATATATATATATATATATATATATATATATATATATATATATATATATATATATATATATATATATATATATATATATATATATATATATATATATATATATATATATTAATTAAGTACGCATCTGATTTGATTTGCATGCGATAAATTAATTTTAAGGTAATATTATTTTTTATTTATAATTTAAAAAAAAATCAAATTATAATTGAAAATAGGAAACACATATAAAATAAAGCATAAAAATATATTTGATACTTATTCAAAAAAATCAATTATATTTTTAACTTTATAAATATTTTTCTTTACATCAATTGCAAATACTAGCAATATATTTTATTTTAATGCGAAGCTTAGTACCAAAATTATTGGTGTTGATTATTTTTCTTTTTCTGTAATTGATTTTATATTATATAGTTTACTTTATTATTTCTTGGTAAAATTATTTTCTCAATATTATGGACATAAAACAAAATAAAAATAAATATGTAAGAATGCCTCATTTTATTAGTTTTTAAAAAAATCATAAATCAATAAAAATTTATTAATTTTTAATATAAATAAAAGATAATATAAATTTGGCAACTATAAGCATTAAAAAGTATCTTCAATTTATATATATGTTATTTCATTGTATTTGAATATATTATCATTGTATTAGGAACTACTAACACTAAGTTCATCCACGAAAATAAGCATAGTAGAAAATGAAATTTACATCAATTCATTGTTCTCTCATCTATTTTCATTTTTCACTAATTGTTATTATTTATATAGTTTTTATTTTAGATAAATGAATTGCAAATTTTGACTGTCAACGATATATGGACCGTCCAATAAAAACAATAAAAATTAAAAAGAAAGAAAAATGTTGCTAGAGATAATTACGGATTTCGATATTTGAAATTGGTGACTTATATTGAAACGAACGTATAGAATATAATGCAATAAATTTTATTGAGAAAATAATTTAATTAAAAATTAAAAATAACAAAAAAGTCCAATTTTGATAAAAATTCAACAAACACATTAGGTTAATTCTGATTGTGCTTATCTAATAATAAGATATAAATCTAGTCTAATAACAGGATAATAAAAAATTAATTAATTTTAGGAATGTTTTCACCACACTAATACTTTTATATGTAGCATAGATATATAATACTTTTGCAAACAATATTACAATTTAAAAAGCCTGGTTTTTAAATCAACGTTTATTTTACAATATATTATTTCTATTTTGATATTAAATTCATTTTCTATTTATTATATAACTCAGATTAATAATGGAAATGACAAACTAATTCATTTATTATATAACTCAGATTAATAATGGAAATGATAAACTAATTCATGGTATATAAATAAATTTGTGTCTATTAATGCAAGCTACATGCATAGTTCTTGCAGAAATTAGTTATAATATTTTAATAATCTTATATATAACTATTCGGTATTGAAAGTTACTAACTCGATTAATCTGATTTATGCTGATAAACTAATTCAAATAACGTCATTGTAATTTGCAGATCATATATAAAATTGTGAAAGTTATGTTGAATATAATTTAATAGAGCACAAACTGTCAGTCAAATTAGGATATTATACAACTTATCGATTGCATGAAATTAAAGATTCAAAATATAGTTTAGAAAAAATAAAAATATTTCAAGAGTTTTATCTTTGAACAAATTATGAGTCAAATTAGCAAGCATAAAAATTAAAGATTAAGAAAAAAAAAACCTGTTTTTATTTTCTATTAGTATTAATTTTTCCATGGTTCGTCATTGATGACTGGCAAAATAATAGTCCACAACAGTTGGCAGCTGTCAAATTAATAAACGATGATGGCTTCTCAAATCGAAGACAACATTTGTGTGCTATCTGTAGATTTTTTTTAAACATTATTATTATTATTATTATTATTATTATTATTATTATTATTATTATTATTATTATTATTATTATTACCTCTACTTCTCTTCATGCGTCTCCTTTAATTTTTTATATATATACTAAAAAAATAATCAATATATCTCAATATTATAAAAAATATTATTAATTGATTATAATGTCATATCATTAAATAATATAGAAAAATGTGATAACAAATATATACATACATTTAAAATATTAAGACAATACAAAAGATAAAAAATGTACTATTTTTTTTTCATGAATTCTGAAAAGCAATGTTTGAAGTGGAATAAAAAAATCTTCAAAATCGACACTTAAAATAAAACGGAGATAGTAATATATAAAGCGCATGCAAATTGTCATGGAATGATTCAATGCATGCAAATTCTCATGGAATGATTCAATGTCCCATGCTCACAATGCAGAACAATATGGACTTTTAGATTAAGAATTAAAAAAAAATAATTAACTTTTTTATTTTATATCATTGCACATCGATAGACCAAACGAATACGCATTTACTTAATTAGTTAATTATTAAAAAATTATTGTCTGTTCTTAATATATATATATATCAATTTTTAATTAGTTGGTGGACGAAAAATGCTTGAAGCAGTATATCTTTTACCAAACCATCCGAAAAATAAATTCAGAGGTCCAAGTAATACGTAGTAGCTATAGAAAATTATTTAAATTTTATATTCTGAAAGTGGAAATTTAGATACCCTTTCCTTCAAGGCATGAACTTTAGACTATATACTTGAATTGAATTTCCAAGTCCAAATTACGTGATCAAAATTCATGGCCACACTTAATTTTTTTTCCCCTTTTCTGATACACATTCTACTCAAAATTTGAAAATTATGTAGTCAATTCAAAAATTCCACGTTGAAAAATAGAAAAAATATTCAAAAATTCCAATATCGGACTTACTTAACATTAATGGTCTTACTAAAGCTCTTTTTCCTGTTTTCATTTTATTCTTATTGCAAACTTTGCTTAGATGACCAATTTACTTAATGCCACGTAAAATCCACCTCATCACATAAGATTTTGAAAACTTGTTTTTATTAAGAATAAAAAGGAATGATAATTTGATACATGCATCTGAATCATCCCATTAATGGCATGTGCAGTGCACTCTATCATCCTTCCTCAGGTGTTAGTAAAAAAATCGAAAATATAGTTAATCGTAACATCGGTTCAAAACTAAACATATTTTTTTGGTTAACCAATTTGATAAATTTGATTATAATTTTTAATTTTTACATTTTTTGTTTTTATTACAATTTTAATTTTTGGCTATCGGTTAACCTTAGTTAACGGTTAACCAATTCATATATATATATATATATACCTTAAAAATTTTTCTTTTTTTTCTATTATTTTCTAAAACTTATACAAAAACGGTTAACCAATTCATATATATATATATATATATATATATATATATATATATATATATATATATATATATATATATACCTTAAAAATTTTTCTTTTTTTTCTATTATTTTCTAAAACTTATACAAAATAGTACTTTAAAATATATTTTTATTTTTATATCTTAATATTTTATATTTTTTTATAAAATTTATTTAATACTTTAAAATAAATTTATATTATCTTTTTTTTTAATTATATAATAATATTTATATATAATAACCGATTAACTTTTATATATATTATTTTTTTATCATATATTGGTATTCAAATTTTACTTAATAGCATTTAATAATATTTTTTTATATATATTTTAGAGTTTATATTTTAACATTTAATATTAGTCAAAATTTTATATGACTTAAAACTAAATATGTTAATTTTCAATAAATATCAAATTTATTTTATAATATTAGCTATTAATTTGTTGAACATAAATTTTAGCAAGTGACTTATGTTTGTTTTGTGACTTTTTTTTTTGAATTACTTTTCACATTTAAAATTGAATTGAATTTTATTTAATTTTTTTATAATTTATGTTATAAATTTTAATGATTAACCGCAAAATATTGATTAATAAAACCGAAAAATCAAAACTGATGAACTAATTAATCGAATGAAACAGACTGATTAATGATTATTACTTATAAAAAAATCGATATTAATGGATCTGGTTAATTTTTTGTTTTTTCTCATTGACAGGTTAACTGGTCCATACTCACCTCTATGCTTGATAATGTACATAACACATAAAGCAAATCGAAATTACTATCTTTATTTATTTCAATAGATAATAATAATTACTTAGTGTGCATATATATAAAGGATACAAAATACAAGTTATGTCCGCTAAGGGACAAAAACAAATAAATAGAGGAATGAACAAATAAAAACAAACCTAAAAGGAAGAATTTGTCTTATAGGCTAAAATAAATTCCATGTTTCAAATTACCAAGCAGATCAACTACCCATAAACCAAAAACGGTATTCAGCCTGCATTGCATCACTCTTTCAAAATCAATATATTTTAATTTTATTTCATTCAAAGACCTCACGTCAATGCATAAAAAGTCCAATAAACACACTTACAAAATTCTATAAATATCTATCAACTCAAGCCCATTAATCAACAACACCTAAAATTTTTATTTATTTCTTTCAAAAATGATGAATTTAAGGAAAATAACTATTCTTTTAGTTACGTTCTTTTCCTCCGTCGCTATTTTTAATCAAGTTTACGAGGCCGAGGCAGTTAGAGTTTTATCGGAAGATAATCCGTTGGAAAGTTACTCAACGGTCTATGAGAAGGCAAGAATTAGCATGTCGTTTTGGCTTCAACGCCTAGCATCGGGACCTAGTCCCAGAGGCCGTGGTCATTAGACTTATTTTATGGATTTTACAATTATCAAAAAAAAAATTATTGTAATTTTATTTTTTTTTAATTGCTTGATATGAAATTGGTTATATAATAACTTAATTATTTCCACTTCGACTTGATACTGTGTATATAGTGAAAGTTGGATTTCTGATATTACTTCATTGCAAAAATAAAAAGAAAATTTTGTCATAGGCTAGTCCATTTTTGTTTATATGATTGGATTATTTTATTTCAATATTTTTTTTAACTATTGCATGAGAATTAATTATCAATTATGAAAAAAATAGGAACGAACGACGCAGGTAGAATTGTTTCTGTTTGTGGTATAGGCTCCGACTCCATTGTGGTACAGCTTCCGTATTGGGCTTCTTTAAAGGTCAGGAATTTTCACCTAGGCCCAACCAAATTGAGTGGGCCAAAGCCCAAAGGCATCAAAGGGGCCATACCTAACGGATGTACGAAAGACAATGCCGAAAAAGGAATGAAATTAGGCCCCAGCCCATGCAAATCTCAGCTTTAGGTTACCTAAAATTGGTGCTATGGCATTAGAGAAGGCTGAATTCATCTTAATTATTTTCTTTTATTTATTTTTCTCATTTAATTGATGAATATTACATGATTTTGTTCAAGACTTATTAATGATATAAAAAAAATATTGATTAAGGATTCAATTGTACTAAATAAAAAGATCATATATTTAAAGGGATTAAGAAATTTTGACCTTTTTTCTTATTTCTTCTACTTTGGATAATTGTGGTTGGAGATTTGCCGATGGAAGTGGAGTTTTATAACTTACGTGGGAAATACATTTTTCAAAATATAAATTTGTTTAATAATATTTCAGAGAGAAAGCTACAGACTCTCCATGTAGCTATCACATGCCATTTTCATTTTTCAGTCCATCACCTCATCCTATTATTAATTTTTATTTTTATACTCTAATGTTTTTTTTTTGTCTCTCTAAAATTTATATAAAGTCACATTTTAAAATATATTTAAATTTTATGTCATCCTCTCTAATTATATATATTACTTAAATAAAACAACCTGTTGATCATTGCATACTCACCGATACAAGGAGGATAAATTTATTGGAAATACTAATATCAACTTATAAGATTATTTATAATCAACCTAATAATACATGATCATGCTGAAAAATTTATTTTCAAATTAGCTTCTCAGAGTCAAGAAGTTTTTGTGATGTGACACTATATTTGTTAATTTATTTATTCACGAATAAATTTATTTTTTTAGTTATATTTTCGAAACGAAAAATAATGAAATTTTAATTATAGTCAATTGAGAAAAGTGATTTTATTTTTAATTCTTTAAACTGCATGTGATTTATATAAATAAATTCATTTTAAAAGGTTGAAATAATAATTCGAATATCAAATTGAGCATGATTATGTTTTATTAGTGTTCACAAATTATTATGACTTCTCTTCTTCCCCTCTTTTTGAGAAAATTAGGGTGTGTTTACTCACAGAAAACAGTTTTCTATTTTTTATTTTCTATAAAAAATTAAGAAAACGCGTTCATTTATCAATAAATGTAAAACTGGAGTATTTATTTTTTGTATATATGTATATGTATATATATGTATACACACGCACACATATGCATATATATGTACATATATATATATGTGTATATATATACATACATACATACACATATATACATGTATATATATATGTATGTGTATTTATGTACGTACATATATATATGAATGTATGTATGTATGTATGTATGCATGCAAATACATACACATGTGTACATATATATGTATGTGTATGTATGTACATACATATATATACATACACACACACACACACATATATATATGGATATGTATATATGTATTTACATACATATACACACACACATACATATGTATATATATATATGTATGCATGCACATACAAGCACATACAAATACATGTATATGTATATGTATGCGTATGTATGTGCATATATATATATATATATGTATATGTATGCATATATGTGCATAAATACATATGTATATGTGTATGTATTTGTATATGTATGTACATACATGTATATGTATATGTATATGTATATGTATATGTATATGTATATGTATATGTATATGTATATGTACATACATATACATATTTATGTATAAATATACATATGCATATGTATGTACATACTTATATATACATATCCATATGTACGTATGTATGCATGTATACATACATATATGTATATATATGTATGTATGTACATATGTGTGTATATATATATGTGTGTGTATTAAGATTATTTAGAAAATTTGGAAAATATCTTTTATTAGTTTTTTAATTTCTTCTTTATTTTGGAAAACTGAAAAATTCATTTTCTGTTTTCTATTTTAGAAAACTGACTAAAATAAATATTATCTCTATTTTCTATTTTCTGTAAAAAAATTTTCTGAAAACTGGAACAGTTTCTGTATATAAATAGATCCTTACCTTTTTTAACTTTTTTCAAAAAATACAACCTTTTTAAACTTTTTCATAAATCTCACTTTTTGAATTTTTATTTTAAAAAATACAACTTTTTTTTATCTGATACAAAAACTTCCCTTTTCAACGTTCTCGTCCTCCTCTTCCTCTTCATTCTCCAGCGATCTCTTTCTCCTTCCATGTCACCAGCGATTTCATTCTCCTTCCACCTTACCGACATATTTCTCTTTCTCCAGCAATCTGAAATTCTCTCTCCGTTGTCAGTGTTGCCATTTTGGTTTGATATGTTGATTGGTGCAGGGTAGCGAGATGTTAGTCGAGTTGCTGTTTGGAGTCGGGATGGAGGAGATCTAAATATCCAATTACAGGTTCCCATTAGCTTAGATTTTTTTTTAATTTACACACACATATCGATTTCAATCTGCTATTTTTCATGCCTAAATTTTCAATCTAATTAGTACTTTACTAATCAGTATTGAAGTAGTAGTAGGAGTAAAAGTATTAAGAGAGAAGATGATAGGAGGGTAATAAGAGAGGATCAGATTATGTATACCCTCTCATTCATTGTCTGGCTGTGGTTCTATTTTGTGTTTTTTGTGTCTCCATTTTTAATTTTTCTAATTTCCCACTAGCTTTTTGCTTGCTTTAGATCCTTCAAGCCAATCAGCCTCGAACTCTGACTGGAAGTAGAAATCGCGACTCTGTTGTTAATTGCATTTCTTTTCTTAATTCTTATTCCCACTGTCTCCTTTGCCGTAGTTCCTAAGTTTGGGTTTCGCTTTTAGCTGATATACTTTAAAAGTTCAAATCTTTATCTCCTTCTCCATCTCTCTTTGTGAACTTCTTTTATCAATTATCAATGGCAAGAAGCAGCATCAAGAATATACAAGCCAAGCTGGTGGGTATGTCTTTCCCTTCTCGAATTTATATGTTTCTTAAAAACAAATGGAAATTTTTGTTGGATTTCATCATTGATCGAGTTCATAGCATTGCTTGTAGTACATGGGTTTTCGTGATTATTAATGGGTTTTGATTCGAAATTGTTCTAATTTTCCCCTCTATTATTTCAATTGAAAGATGGATTAAATATATTCTCAGCTAGTCAAACATTGGAATTAGGTTTCTAAGTTTAAGTCTGAACTTCAATTGATTGCCTATATATGAATTGCTTATAATTGTGGGCTGTTTGATGATAGTTGAATGAATAAATATTGAAGTGAAAGAGAAAAGATTTGAGCTTTGGACATTGTTAAGCTTTTTTCAGGTGCTTCTTGGAGACATGGGGATCGAAAAGACAAGTCTGGTATTGAGATTTGTCAAAGGATAGTTTTTTGAATTCCAGGTAAATTATTTATGTGAATTGTTGTTTTTCCCAATTGTGTCGTTATTATTTGTGTATGAACTCTAACATGAGTATATAAAATGATTAGGAATCAACAATTGGAGTAGCTTTTTCACTCAGGTTTTGTCTCTCAATAAGGCCACCATAAAATTTGATATATAGGATACAGCCGAGCAAAAATAATACCATAGCTTGGCTCCCATGTACTACCGCCGTGCAGTTGCAGCTATTATGGCGTATGATATCACAAGCATGGTAGATTTTCATCAATCTTCTCTTTGTTTGTGTATACAGTGTGTGTATTTAGTATATACACCGTGTGTACTTGTTGTATACACTATGTCTACTTGTTGTATACAGTGTATTTATCTATTGTATACATCATGTGTACTTGATGTATACACTATGTATACTTGGTATATATTGTGTGTGTACTAAATATATATTGTGTATGTACATTTCGTATACTTAGTGTATACACTGTGTGTACTCGGTGTATATATAGTGTGTGTACTTGATGTATACAATGTGCTTGCTTGGTGTATACAATGCGACACTTTCTATTTATTTTGATTGTTTTTGTATACTATTTAAAATATTATTATTGCTCTAAAAATTATATTTTTTCTTAGGTTCTATTATCTAATAATAAAATAAAATGAGAAAAGAAAAAAGAAAATTGGTTCTAACATCACAGGGCTGCTACTCTGATACCATACATATTAAAGAGAATTGATTTAGACTTAATTCAATCCTAAAAATTGACTAAGTGAAGCAAAAACCATCAAGCCATTATAAAGATAGCATATTCTTATAACCAACTGCAAGATCTCAAGAGTAAGAAGTATTGCTGGTTTTGGCCTTTGCAAAATCCTTTACATGCTTATCACCTCCTAACCATACACGAAAATAGAAAATTTTGTACTGTTTCTTGGCGGACGACACTCAACAACTGAAAACAACCAATCATTATTTCATGGCATGATTAAGTTAACTTTAATCACAAATGAATGTCAATGACAATTGGAATTATGAGCCAATTTCCACTAGAAGGATGAACTGGCCTGGTTTATGCTGTAAATATCTTAAAACATGTTAGGAAGTCCAACACAAATTAAAAGATAATCTCCTAGATATCTAGGTTTGCCTGGACTGAGGCTGAGAGACCGCATGTGAGGAAAAAGAAGGCTAAAAGTTACTATCAAATGCAAATGTCATAAAAGCATATGCATAATACTCGATTATTATTGAACAAGAATTTATCCAGCCTGCTGAAAAGATTACAAATATATAATATGCAAATGGTGGGCAGGAACAAAAGCAATCAGTTTCGCATTGTTGTCAATGTAGTCTATGATTCTTTTCAACCCTTTGGTTATAAAATTATAACAAAGAAAACATCCTACATTCTTTCTTGCTCTCCTCAGTAAGAGCCTTTAAAAGAGACTATAATAAAGGCATCGAGACACCTGCAAAATAGAGAAAGCTGTGCATTTAAGAAGACTATAAAATTGTGAACCATAATACTGTGTATGATGCATCTGATAGAACACTTCATGATTTAACCTTAGTAAAATTAAGAATAATTAGACAATTCAAAATGGTATCTTCATAGAAGGCTGATGACCATGTTGATAATCATCCATGCGCTATAGTTACTGTCAGAAGCTAAGAGAGTTTAGACGGTGCGCAGTTTGTGAAGTCAGCGAAGTATAAGCAGGAATTGAAATTCGGGGAAGAATCGAGGGAATTTTTGGGCGTGCGCAGTCTTCGTGGGCAAGCAAACCAATTCTGAAATGGCCTCCAACCCCTATCGAAGAAAGGAAAAGCAGTTTTTATTTAGGGTAAAAAATATTGTATTTATGAAAATAAGAATTTAAAAAATGACATTTATGAAAAGTAAGGGAACAGGTTGTATTTTTTGAAAAAAGGGTAAAAAAAGTTGACAATTGAGGTAATTTCCTCCGTATTTTATCGAACAGAAAGCCCTAATTGACCGTTGATATTGGACCGAATGATGGGCTCTTAACTCGGGTCCAGTTTATAACAAGTTGATGGGCTATTGAATAATAAGAGCTTTTCCATTTTTATAATAAAAAAAAAACAAATTGAAAAAATTTCATGATTATAATAAAAGGATTATATGTAAATTAAAAAATCATTGATTTTTTTTTTGTCTTTTTAGATAAAGGACTTATTTCATATAGTTTTATTAATATATGGGGTAATATAATATTATATTAGTTGAATTGTGCAAATTATTTTCTATTTCTAAATAGGGAGATTTAAATTGGATGGGAATAAAATAACCCTTAATTTCTAACTACTGTAAATACATAAATAAATAAGAAGTGATCGCAAGTCTGTATATTTTCTTGCCCTAAATAAACCTAATTTTTTCATCCAAATAAGGACAAAAAAGATTAAAATTACATTATCAAATAAAGCTTCAGAATGCACAACTTGAGGCTTGAGTTATCTCCTTTAACCTCTAATGCAAACTCCACCCTCTAATTTCGTTCATTCTTCTCCCCAAATGCAATAATAATAATAAAAGGCAATGTGCTGAAAGTCTTGAGTCAACCAAAGAATATAAATATAAGATTTTGATTATTAAAGAAGTATGAGCGGTTAGAGGGCGGGATACGAATTGGAATCGAAAAGAATAGAAGATGAGAGTTTGCAAAAATTCCTTACCTTATACCGTTTTTTTTTTTTTTCTCGCCATTTCATATTACATGATCAACACGTGTTGATCATTGAAGCAATTAAGTAACCATGTTATTTACATTCGATATTCACGTGTTTCATGGTTAATGCTTACCAAATTGTCAAAAGCAGAGTCGTTAGAATTTGCAGTTATTAGATTAGTTTATAATTATCCAATCGATGCATTCATTTCCAAGTTGCGTTTAAGGCTATCCTGCGAGTTAGAAGATAACGCTATACTAAATTTCAAAGATACATTCATGCTGCTTCATTGATTTCTGGGTTCAGCAATTTAGAATCTCATCTGAAACCAAAATACGAAAAATTCTAATGGCAGAGATGAGCATGCCATTCCTTCAAGTTGGCTAATTTCAAGTATTCTTAACAACATTCTAATAAATCCAAAGAAACACAAATTGGTGGATTGCTTTCAGCCAAAATTCCCATCCATCTCCATTTCTTGTCTCTTAAAGAAAACACAAGATCAGCCAAGGTTGGAGGTACTTGAGTGGAAACAGCCACTGCCATCTGATCTGCAGATGGAACACATCAACAAAGGAACTCCCAGTTTACTAAAATCCCCATGTCTAGCTACCAGCAGCAGCAGAAACCACAACCGGCTTCGAGTCCTCGGCTTTCTCGTGTTCTTTGTTGAGCAACTGAAATAAGTACAACATATATATCAGTGTGTCTACAAGAAGTAACACTCATGAACATGCTTCTACCAAAAACTCTGCTGAGGTGGTAGAAATGGGGCAAACAGGGTGGACATAAGAAGATGATTTTGAAGATAAATAGAATTTTGATAAACTATCGAGATTATATCAAAAATATCCTCACCTTGTTGTTGATCAAATTGTGGAGAGCAATTACACTACGGATGAGCGAAGGGAGATAGATAACCAGCATCATATCATTTGTTTTCACTGCAAACATTGGGAATACATAAACAGTTAAAATCAAAAAGCAGCATAAGTAAATAGAGGCATCAGCTTTTTGCCATTTTTTTATTTGTATTTCTTCACCTGCAAAAGACTTGATCAATTCTGCCACATTTAGGTTTGGAAGTAGATTGAAGACATCCTACAAAATGTAAAGTAAGAAGATCAGTCTTTAATAAAGGCAATGATGCAGGCACAATATGAAACTGTCAAGCACCAAGGAGAAAAGATGCTCGAAATGGGCTAAATGATCCAGAGAAATAGGCTATAGCTCATCATGAATTTGAAACCCACTACATGGAAAATTTGCATTTTCTGCACTATCAACTTGCACGTCATAAAGCATGATGCATCAGAACAATGAACCATGCATGGTCTTGTAACCACATGTCAAAAAACAAGAAATGCACTGGATGGACTAGCTGTATCTCAGCAATATGAAATTCAAAGCTAGCTGCATGATAGACCATTTTAGTGAACTTGGCAATCTAGGAACTAAGGTCAAAGAATATTCTCAAAATTCGTTCAACTTCCAAGAGTGTAAGATCTCAGTATAAGCAACAAAGCCATCCAACAAATGCCATTTGTTTGAGGGGTGGATGCAGGATGCAGAAATGAGTGAAGCCAAAATCTAAATATGGGAAACGAAGGCCCCTCTCACCCCTGATCCAAGCCCACCATCAATTTGTTTAGCTCTGGTACAAGGCCACTTAAGCAATTGTCCATATTCAATTGCAAATAGAGTAAACTAGAGAGCATCGACAAACAAATTAACTTGAGCATAGATGCCAGGGAAACTAGGCCGCGACATGAAAATAATGACCACAACTCTGGTAGGTCACCTAACTTTGCTTCTTTCTTATTGTTTCACCCTCTCCTTCTGGGTAGAGATTGAACTGATGTCACAGACAAACAAAAAAGAGCAGCCTAAAGAAAAGGAAAATTTGGAACTATAGTAAATCACCTGTAAATGGTACAAAATCTCATGATTTAGTGGGAGCTTTCCTTCAATGACAAGGTCAAGATAACTGCGTATTTCTCGAAGTCGAGCATCCAACCCTTTCAATGCAGTAAGTTTTCCAGAGACCTGCACAGATAAAACTAAAACCTCAGCATGTTTTCCAGTCCCCAATACTGATTGGAAGTACAGTTAAAAAACCCCTAAAACAAAAGCTTAAAGTGAGAGACAAGGAGATAAAACGGAGAAAATCCAGAAGCAAGACCGCTGTTGCAAGCGTGCTAATAGTGGTGTCCTTCACATCCCGCAGCAAGTGTTCCACACCTGTTAAAGTGGTGCAGGGAAGATACACAAACCAGACAAAGGTTATTTGGTTCTCCACTACTAGAAAGTGACTTTTGCACATGTAAAAAGGCTTTGAATCAACTCTAATTTACACACATGGAAATGCTGAATTTCAAAACTCTTACCAATTTCCTCAACTTCATGAGCAGCAATTTCTGATGGTACGTGCACGAACACCTTCTGGCTTTTCTGGGTGGCATTCTATGACCATACACAATTATCAATGAACATTCAAACATATATATTGAGGAAAGATTAGCTAAGATGCCTTTCAACTGCCCCGTAGTCAGCATATAAGCAATTCAATTAACACAAAGATCAATTGAAAATCTTGCTTTGATTTGAAAATTAATTCCCTTACCTCTTTAACCTCCTCAACAGCACAGTAAGCTTTAGTGGGTATTCCCAGCTCAACTGGTTGGACATCAATTATGACGAGGACAGGGTTCAGAACATAACTGCAATAACAAATAAGACTCACTAGTAAGAGGGCAAAAAGCTACAAAGACAAAACTGATCAAAAGAAGGTGAAATTTATTTTTCCAAGAGGCAGATATCTCCAAGTCAGACATATCGATTCCCACCACAAAACAGCACAAAGAACTCTAAAAAGTTGTAGGCGTTGGCCTTACTCATTAAACAGTCCATGAATATCCAGGTCATTTTCCCTCAGTTTTGGACCTGTGCTGTACCAACCCACAACATGCTCCTTTGCTAAAAAGGTCCCTTCGTTAGTATCAAAATCTATAGAGAAATAATACAAGTACAACCACAAAAATCCTGAGCTGTACCATTGATTCTTTTGAACATGGAAAACATTGATTCATGATAATTGTGATCAAGAAACCATATGCTAGGGTCCTTGTCATCTTCTTCAAATGGCACTGAGAAATTACAATTCAAATATTCAATAAGCTTTCAAGTAAAGAACATCTGCTACACAGTAACAAAGAGCTACACCATGCAATAGTTAACATGTGGCATTCTTGAAATTTGATGACAACACAGGTATCAAAAACTCAAAGCATACAGTATGTACACTTACAGAACCTAGGAACAGCACAAAACACATCCTAGTTTGAAAAGTGTGACCATAAAGATGAGTCCCATTTACCATATCGTACATACACAAAATTTCCCTCATGACACAATTCAATATCAATAGGCATGGTATAAATAGAAAGGCTAATGCATAACAAAAATAATAGCCATCCATGGTGCGTGAGCACCCAAGGCCAGATCCACTATACGTCACTCTATGCCTTTTTTTTTTTTTATTTTATCTTTTACATTCCTTGCCATGGCAGCTTCAAATGGTTTTCTACTTCCACCTACACACACTTCAAAGAGATGCTTCAATTTTATCACACTACATCAACTGTCTACTCGCTGCCATAAGGAGCATGCAAGCACGTGCAAACATAACTAGAGTATACAATCCAAATTATATGGACGTAAAACCTAATAAACAAAATGAGAATTGAAAGTATGTCAATAACCAGATATTGAGACATGACATTATCTGTTTGGTTATTAGTGCAAGGGAAAATAAATGAGCTCTTAACTTCTACTGCTTACCCACCAAATTGATCTTTGAAAGGAAATCGGGAATTCAGATTTCCTGTATTTTTAATGGTTATTAATGATTTCCCATCTCCATTTAGGAACCAAACAAGAAAAAAGAAAAGAAACTAAATTTCTTTATTTTCCTTTCCACCCAATTCCCTCAAAACAAACAATTTGTTAGCAAAATCACAGCTCTAGGAACAAAACCAGGTCTAAACTCACAAACCTGCTCAAAATAATCTTATCCAGATTTGAAAAGAATCTGCAAACCTAAGATAAATGGACACTAAAGCCAATACCTTTCTTCCTCGATAGTGATCTATAACTACAAGTATAACCCAGTGCAAGAATTTCAATCAGAAAGATATTAAACAGAGAGGAAAAGCAGATCCAAAAATTTAACAGAGAGGAAAAGCAATGAACCTGCATAGCTATTGGTGACATCAACAGTGCCTCTAGAAGAAGAACCAAGCAAAACACCAACAACACGTTTGCGAGTATCCTTAGCTACTCTGGTATAGTTATCCACAATGCTAAGGAGCACAAGTGGATGCACTATCACCTTCTCTATCGGTCTTGACGATACTTGCTGACTCTTTATCACATCCATTTCTATCTCTCGCTTCAGTTTCCAATTCTCTACCTTTCAGCGTCTTTTTATATATGTTTTTTTCCCTTTTTTTCTGAAAAGAACATAAATTGCTTTCGCCTTCTGTAGATCGTGAAGATTAGATTAGGAGAGGAAGCTGATAGTAGAAATTAGGAAACGGAGACAATCAAGGAAGAAGGAAACTGCTAGACAGCATATGCTCCTTGATAACTATTCTAATGACCAATTGGATAGTGTATCAAAGTTTTAACATGAAATACCACTTGACAAGCTATTAATTTAGCTAACTATTTTGAAACAAAAACCTCTCAGTTCAAATCTATGGTGGTAAAATATAGATAAATATGAAGACAGGTCTGGAAATAACGGAAGCGAGTAAAGTGCCACACCGAACTTTAAAATTTCAGCAGGGATTAGAATTCTAACTCATTTCAGTGAAATTTTTTCATGGCAAGTACAAGGTCATTCTGCACAATATACTATTTCAAACTAGATTCCAGAAACAAACACTACCAATCTCAAACTGTACGCAGCACAATCCAATGTTGATATCTATATGATGGAAGTGACAGCCATATGAAAACTATTGCCTACCACTTCGATTCGAGTTCTCTCGCACCAACTTCACCAAGAACCTGAAGCTCCACTCGATCATTCAAGAAGGCATCTCTGATCAAATCAGCAGCTGAGGGAAGAGAGATCCTAGGGCACGAGAGCGAGAGAAGGAGAGAACAGTAAGAACGATCTGTTTGGCAGAGATGATTTGAGGTCAGAGAGAGCCTAAGGCACGAGAGAGATGTAGAGAACGAGGAATAAGAAGAAAATGGTCGGTTTCATCAAATAACCCGAATTATTATCCCTAGCCCAACTTTTATTCGTTGGAAAAGTGAAAATATAATCAACCCACTCTAAAACCATCTAAACCGTATTTTATTGGTTTAATCGATTTGATCTGATTGGATTGTTCGGTTTAACCCAACAATTGAACACTCCTAACCATCTCTTGTT
This sequence comes from Excoecaria agallocha, assembly GCA_037975025.1. NCBI lineage: Eukaryota > Viridiplantae > Streptophyta > Magnoliopsida > Malpighiales > Euphorbiaceae > Excoecaria > Excoecaria agallocha. The sequence goes on from CM075812.1 coordinate 51,557,590, forward strand.
TTCTCTGTAATGTAATCAAAATCACTCATTCTATTCAATACCCAGACAACTGCGTTAAATATGATTAAAGTCCTGCAAGGTTAAAGATTCTAATTACAGCCATCCAAATTGTAATGGAAGTTTTTTAATATTAATGTATTTTAAGAAAATAATTTAAAAATTAGAGTATTTTTAAAATTATTTAAAAAATATGATATTTTTTCATTTTCGCAAGTATTTCATGCTTAAATGAACTCTCTCTCTCTCTCTCTCGTAGATCCATTGTTGTGCCTCCCTCTCTCTCTTTCTCGCTCTCTCTCTCTTATTCCATATTTTTCTATATCCCAATTTAAAATTTTAATACTATATTATTAACAATATTTTTATTATTTTAAAATATTTAATTATTTATTTTATATTTAAAATAGATATAATAGAATACTTATAAAAAAATTATTTTTTAACTACAGTAATTAATATTTTTCAATTTAAATAAAAAATAATTAACTAAAATTATGAAATAGAAGAGTATACTAAAAATTATTTATATTCTAAAAAAATTAATTGAAAACAGTAAAATCAAATTCAATATTAATTAATTTTTTCTTAATTGTAAAAAAAAATACTAATATCGCTTTTGATTTTATTACCTTTAATTATTTTTTTTGTTTTAAAATATAAATAATTTTTAATATACTCTTTTATTTCAATTTGGGCATGGATATAATTAATGTAGTTTTCATGCGCTCAACAGTCAAGTGATTCTTCCAACAGCTGCACTCCTTCGACTGCCTAAAGATATCATAAATCTCTCCGTTTATAGGTAAAAAAGTTCAGCCCAATACTTTTAAGTTTTTTTAGTTTGATTAGTTTCTATTTTCTATGAAAGAGAAAAAGGTTTTGATTAATTCAATCTACAATTAACTTTTTCATTTTGGAACTTCTCAAATTCGAAATTAGTTTTCAATTTTTGTATAAATATCATAATTTTCCAAAAATTATTGGTAACGAATACTATAATCATTCAAAAAATATTTGTAATTAGGATGGAGCATTTTTAAAAGTGAAAATTTTAAAAATAGTAATTATAAAATAAAAAATTTTAAAAATAGTATTTAAAAAGATGAAAAATAGGAGAGTGTAAATGTAAAATGTGCCTTTCTTTTTTTTTTATGGTATTTGTGAAAAAATTTCTAATTTTTTTTATCTAAATTTGGACACACAATTGAATACTAGTCTGAGTCCAGCCCAGCCCAAACCAGTCTAACCTTCACCAAGCCTATATTTTATTTTTACAATTTGAATCGAACTTGGGTACAAAAAAGAGGAAATTACTCCAAATGCCAGGTTTTTATCATTTTTTTCAAAAAATACAACCCTATTTTGTAATCTTTCCTATATCTTAATTTTTAAATTTTTATTTTCAAAAATACAACCTTTTTTTTTTTACTTAAACAAAAATTGCCCCTTCACCCTCCCTTATCATCTTTTTTGTTCTCATTCCACCGTCATCGGCATATTTTTCTTTCTCCAATGACCATATGATGGTTGTCTACGTAACTAAGTGCCAATGCAAGTAAATGAATGAAATTTGCATAAATTTGCAAAGTGATGAAGATTGTAAACAGTGGCATATGCCTATCACACAATTATTATGCAAAAGATCTGCTTGTTTTGCGATATAGATATGAACTTCACTCAAAATTATTAGCAAACAATCGATGTTGCAATCACATTTCACAATTTGATTTAGCCGCGAATGCATGTCCCTAACTACAAATTCCAAACCACAAGATCAATTAAGAAGAAAAAAAAAGCATCTATAAGTTTTTTTTTTTTGCTTCCTTTTGTCTTATCACCTTGTAGTTGCGAAAGACCCAACTTCTCATTGTATATCTTCAATAAATGAGGAGCTTCTTCATAACAATTCACAAAATTTTCCAAGAAACACTTCTCTGTATACTCGAATAGTTTTGTTCTGTTAGAATCCAATTTAACCAGACCTCTGGACAACAGGTATTGAATAACTGCAGCTCTTAGAATCAACATCTTCTTTAAGCTCAGTGAAAGTAGCAGAGGGCGATTAGCAATCATTGATGAATCTAAACTGAATTTATTCACATAAAAATCCATCACTTCTATAATCTTTTCATTCAAAATTGCCATAGAAAAAAGGATACTTTTTAAAGGCAATAATAAAATCTTTAATAAAAAAAAGTGTGCTTTTTCAGATCCACTGCATTGATTTTAAATGAGACCTGAAATTTGCATACCATTTTCTTACTTATGTCTTTAGAATGTAATTGGATGTAGAAAATGTGCATCTTTCCTTACTAGAAGTAATTAAGAAGTTAAATTTAGTTAAAGAACATCAATTGATGTATTTCTTAATTCTGTCTTATTTCGGTAGTAAAAGAACATCAATAGTATTATTTATGTCTTACGTTATAGAGATTATATGAAGATGGTATGGTTGATCATCTACTTTATATTTTGATTATTCATGCAAAATCCCATTTTAGGGGTAGAAGTGACGTGATGAATGAATGATTTTGCCAGTGCAAAGGCTTTAAATTTGTTTCTTATGATTTAATCTTATTTTGTGTTCACTTCGATCAAACTTGCCTGTTTAGCAAGTTCTCAAAATAGTAATCTATATTTTGCATCAAGGGTATAAGCAAGATTCATTGCAAGTCTTGCAATGCAATTTATTTCTTAAACAAGATGAATAACATAACAGATATGGATACAATCTACATCACTATCTATATCATGCTCTACAAAATTCTCATTCCTACACCTTAACAGCAAATAGGAGACATCAAATTCCAACTAATTTCATGTCCATTGGCATTGATCCTATAAATTGGCTTTTAACTAAGCGCATGGTAGGGGCTTTTGACTTTCCATTCAAATTACTCTACATATTCCCAAGAGCTTCAAGACATTTGCTTCCATCTCTGGTGCACAGAACCAACCATACTTATAATCACCAACATTGGGAGTTTCAAGAGCTTCAGTGTAATGGCCTCAATACTGGGTTAGCCGTGAACAATATTTTTCGACAATAAATAGTATTTTTTAGGCCGAAAAGTATACCCAAAAGTCAAAAATATTTTATTTTTATAAAACATTTTCTTCTCATTTTTGCTCATTAATTACAACCTTTGGATACAATTTCGGTTTGATCCCAAAGTTTTCATTTTTTTAATTAAGTTCTTTTTCATTTATGAACTTTACATATAATTTACTTTTACCATTTTGATTCACTTTTATCGATATGCCCCTAATGCAATATCACAGGACTCTCAGAAAGGATATGCGAAACATGAACCCAAAGGGCCCACCGAAGAGATTGAGAAATGATCCCTAAGTGATCACTCTTCACAGAGCAGAGAATAGAGACAGAAAGTGCCATGGTGATCAGTGATCCAGTCCATAGCATAGCAAGTCGCCATGACTTATACCGCGGTATAGGATGTCCCTATGGCTAGCCAATTATATCCTATATAAGATTATCTCTACATGGGTATTGCTAAGGGCAAACACAATCAATTATTTTCAAAATACTTTTCAATTTCTGACAGTTGCAAATTTTTTTCTTTGAATCGATACAATTTATCAGTAAATCTTTTCAAAACTTTTACTATTAAGATCTTTTACTTCCAGTCACTTTACTATAATTCCTTTCTTTTCAATAACTTTTTGTGAATTATTCTATACTAATTCACCATAAGCATTTTTCACCGAAAATTTTTTAGACTTTCAACTTTTATAATTAATTTTCAGATCAGTACATTTTATCATTCAATTGTTTTTCAGTACTTTTATACAATTAGTGAATTATGTCTTCATAATTCATTGTGATTATTATACACTATCTTTTCAGAGTCTTTTCAATTCATTACTTAGTCAAATATTTTCTCAATACTTTTTACATACTTGTGAATTATATCATTATAATTCACCTTTTTCTTAGCACTTATTGAATTATTTCTTAATAATTTCATATTTTACTTTTCACATTTATTTTATCGAGCTGAATTGAGCAATTGTTCGAAATTTGAAATACTTTTATATGGACTGTGATTTATTTATAATAATTCACCATTTTTAGTTGAATTATAAATTATTTGGTAATAATTAAATGCAGTTAATTTATTCGCTGTACTTTTTATTTTGTGAAAATTTATCATTTAATCACTTCATTTTCCTTATACGAAGTGTAAATTAAATTACATTAATTTACCAATTTTTAATTTTTTTTATTGAGTTATTTCTCAATAATTCAATATTTCAATTAAGCATGTTCCATATTTACTTTCTAAATTAATCCCGTAAATCACATAAATTTCATGAAAATTTATGTAAACATTGTTCTTCAATTATTGTCATCTTTGCTTATTTTATGAATTTTTTTACCATAATTCACCATATACGGTATATACATATACTAAACAATTCTCTAAATTTTCATAAATTTCATTAAAAATTTATGGGCAATTTATTTTATGCTTATTATTATTGTATAACATAATCAACAAGAATTTACTATTTCATCAATTACATTATTCAATAAATATTCTAAAATATTCATACAAATTCATATAAATTCCATAACAATTTATGGATGTATTATTTCATCTTTTCTATCAAAATTAGGACTTAATTTCATTAATTTACAACACAATAATTCATTTCCTTTAAGAAAAATTTTTTGATTCATTAAGAAAATTTCTTAATAAATTTTCTTAACTCAATTTATACACAATATTAGACTTAACTAAAATTTAATTAAATAATCATAACAGTAATTTTAAATTTACTCAATAATTCAATATTTTTCTTTAATAAATTTAAAGAAAAATTTAACAAATTAAGGAAAAATTAAAAGATTTCTTAGTCACATAACTTAACGGTTGAATTCGTTTCAATTTGCTTAATAATTTGCTCACTGGACCGATCATCGAAGCGTTGCCGGAGGCTCGTCAGAATCTCGCGGGTGACAATCTGACACTGCCACCTTATAGATCGGGATTCCCTGATTCCTTTTTCGACGATCTACGACGGCAACGGTGATTCTATTACCACCGGCCGACTCTCAGCAGTGAGGCGAGTCTTTCGGTATACTTCATCGCCCCTCAAATGCCGACAATTGATAGATCAAAAATGGATTTGGCGGTTTACTTAAGTGCAGATTTTAGCCAACCATAACAACATTTGAAAAAAATAATTGGTATGCTATGCACCAATTTAAATGTAACACTCTTATCAGAACAGTATTTTTCAATGCGAAATTTAGCGGTAAACGGTGAATTTTTTTTCTTTACTTTTCTTCTTTTACTTTTCTTTTACCAAGTTTGTGGCCATTATGTTTTGGCCAAAACCAATTGTACCAACTTTGTTTTGTTTATATATATATATATATATATTTGTCCATAATTTAACCACTTTGGCCACCAAAACTTTTTTTTCTCACTTTCAAAGCTCCTATTCATTTTTAAATTGATTCCATAATTTTTATCACATCAAAAATAGGTGGGATACAAATTTTTAGTTCAATCGGAGTCCGTTATCGGTCCATTTTAAATTTATCAGTTCGATTCAATAACTACTGGTATCACAGAAAAATCAATTCTCGTTACCAAAATATTTTACATAAAAATTTGCAAAATCTAGCAATATTAAGAGTTCGTTTACTATTTTTAAAAATTACACAAAATCAAGTCACATTCCTTATTAGGAAAATTGACTCACTACCTTTTTCATATTTTTGACTTTTTGAGATCCATTTGACCTTGATTTCACATCAAATTTCAACTCCGGACTCACCATAATCAATATTTTTCGATGGTTTAATAAAATATTTTTAACTTCCGGGTGTACTTTTTGGCCTGAAAAATACTATTCATTGTTGGAAAATATTATTCACGGCTAACCCGGTATTAAGGCCTTTACAAGTCTTCCCTACTAAAAGAAATTTTGTCCTCGAAATTACTTATATCGAAGAGTAGAGGATACTATACAGTTATTTTATTAAAACTTCTTTTTCATTCAATGGTTCTGAAGCATTTTTGCTAATAAAATTCACTTACTTTTAAGCTAACCAATCTCAATATCAAAAATCTTTATCACCCTCTTTCCACATGTCATTTAACCCTGTATACATATTTCTTTCATATTTCAAATCAAATCAACTTAAACCTTACTTATTTCTTTTCACTTAATTAAGTCCAATATAAGAGCCTCGTCATTTTCTTTTTGATAATACCTCAATAAGAATCAGATTTCTCTTGAGCTTGATATTCTTGTCACATACAGACTCTATCAAGAGCAAGTACTTTTCACAATCATTCTTTTATCATTTAAATTATCCACTCCGACTGACTATTAGTACAAAGGTGGATCACCGTGCTAATGTTGAGATTATCGCTAATCTCTTATATAACATTTTTTCTCTTTAAAGCACAAACAATCCGATAACAGAATTTCTTATCATATTGTCCCATTCCTAGTCCAATATCATTATAAGTCAAGGCAAATTTCCGAAGGAATATAATGCTACGCTTTCATTTGCTGACACATCAAATATTCACTTACAATATTTGTCACATTACACTTTTCAACCTGACATTTAATACTAAGCTTGTAATCTTGGTACATCTGATAATTTTCAGGATGCAAAGTATTACTATCTCAGTAGGCTTCAGTAAGAATCTTTCAATTTATTCACAATGACTATCACACAAACATTCTTTTTTTGAACTTTTTTTTCTACCCGATATACAATATCGGTTTCACTTATAATTTAGCTAATAATGCCCCATCTAGAGCCAACCTTAATTTGACATTCATGGCTCGAAGAACCAAAAATATTATCATTAATCATTCTTACTCATTATTCAGTCATACATATTCATTTAAGTGCATTCACCTTATCAAATATGGATTCCTTTGCTGAGGATTTCAGACACTTCATTAACTTTTCTATAGTACTCGACTAAATTCAGGAACTCCACATTTAACCAAAGGTTACATTTACTAAACTGAGCAGATAGTTGTTTTTCTTTCAATACTTACAGAACAAATCTCAAATACTTATCATATTCTTTCTATATCTCAGAACGTACCAGATGGTGATTACTCAAATCTGCTAAAATGGATCTAAGTAAAGGCGAAAAACTCTTTCTTATCAATTCACAAAGGTGGTTCGGTGCGTTAGCAAATCTAACTAACATGGCCAATAACTTATAGGGGCTACATCAGATACAGAAAATAATCTTGAGTATACTATTTCTCATCTCATTCTTAGGTCGTTCCTATATCCATCATATCCCTTGTCAGTTTTATCCTATCAAGTGGGGCCTATGCACACAGTATGATGTAAATCAGATGCTGTCAAATAATGTGAAATGCTATGCAATGAATGTATGATTTCATGTATGTAGTAGAATATTATCACGTATTCTCATATAATGCAGATGTTATAGCCCATCCCAATACTATGTAAGATGCAATCAAATCCCTACGCTTGTAAAGGAATCACTGACAGGTATATAGAGCATCTTAAATAACCTCAACTTATAACAATTTGCTCAATAGCATTTTAAATCATAACAATACAGTCAAGGTATCGCTGTATCCTTTACAATTTATCTGAATTCAATATACAATTTCTTTTTAACTTTCTAACACACTCCTGACTTTGTCTTTCTTTAGACTATTTCTCATCCCCATAGACAATTAGACACTCACATTTACACTTTGTTTCAGTCAATACTTCATTTCCCTACTTTGACCTTCAAGAGATCTCAAGCAGCAATACTTTTATTCTCACTCTCTATCATCTTTACTGTACAGAATCAATCACTTTAAATCTGACAATCTCAGTCAAATATCAACTTTTCATTTTTTTAAAATAAAGAGGGGAGCATGTACACATCAGATTCCTAACACTTATCCACCTATAATTGGCATGTACATACAGATAAACCTATCACTTAACCTTATCCCACTCCAATCTTAAAATCGCTTAAACCTTTGCTCTGATATCACTAAATGTAACACTCTTATCAGAACAGTATTTTTCGATGCGAAACTTAGCGATAAACAGTAATTTTTGTTCTTCTTTTTTTACTTTTCTTCTTTTACTTTTCTTTTACCAAGTTTGTGGCCATTATGTTTTGGCCAAAACCAATTGTACTGACTTTGTTTTGTTTTTTTTTACATGTATATATATATGTGTGTGTGTGTGTCCATAATTTTACCATTTTGGCCACTAAAACTTTTTTTCTCACTTTCAAAGCTCCTATTTATTTTAAATACGATTCCATAATTTTTATCACATCAAAAATAGGTGGGATACAAATTTTCAACTCAATCAGAGTCCATTATCGGTCCGTTTTAAATTTATTAGTCCGATTCGATAACTATCGGTGTTACAGAAAAATTCAATTCTCGTTATCAAAATATTTTACATAAAAATTCATGAAGATTTGCAAAATCTGGCAATATTCAGAGTTCGTTTACTATTTTTAAAAATTACACAAAATCAAGTCACATTACTTATCAGGAAAATTGACTTGCTATATTTTTTATATTTTTAACTTTTCGATACCCATTTGATCTCGATTTCACTTCAAATTTCAACCCCGGACTCACTATGACCAATACTTTCTGATAATTCAATAAAGGATTTTTGACTTCCGGATGTACTTTTCGGTCTAGAAAATACTATTTATTGTCGAAAAATATTATTCACGGCTAATCCGGTATTGAGACCATTACATTCAGCAACACAGATCTTTGCAAATATCAAAGAAGCAAAAATCAGGAATAGCTCAAATGTAAAAATATGCTCCATCTAACATTCAAATAACTATGTAAATCATCACACCATCCTCCTCCCTACTTATATATTTATTTATCACCGTTAATTAAATAAACACATGCAGATAATTAAAAAGATAAGACAAGATTAAGTAGCAGTTAACTAATTAATACAAACCTCCATGTGAACCAACCAGTTATTAATCTTAGTACTAGATCCCTTCTCAAAGTGGTAGGGCTTCCATCTAAGCACACTGCAAATCAAGAAAAAAAAAAGAAAATTAAATTAAATTGCTTAGTTTTCACCTTATTTACACTCATCTATTTTCAGTACATACATAGTACACAACTAATATACACACAGTACACACATAGTACACACACAGTACACAGAGTATACAACTGTACACACATTGTATATAACTAGTACATTCATTGTATACATCAAGTACACGCACTGTACAAACCAAGTACACATAGTGTACATACCAAGTATATACACATTGTATATACTAAGTACACGCAATGTACACACCAAATATACACACACTGTATACACCAAGTATACACACACTGTATATACCAAGTACACACTGTGTGTACACCAAGTATACGGTATAAAACACTACAAGAAATTCTTGAAATAGCAACGGAAAAATAGCAACGGAATTCATTCCGTTGCTAATTTAGCAACGGAAATACAATTCCGTTGCTATTTAGCAACGGAAAATCTTTTCCGTTGCTAAAATTGGTTTTAATTTTATGAAATTAGCAACGGAAAAAAATTTGGTTAGCTTTCGTTGCTAAAAGTGGAGGGAATTTATGGCGCCAATATTTAGCAACGAAAATTAGCAACGGAATTTCTATTCCGTTGCTAATTAACGGGGCAAAAAAAGGCGGAAAAATTTTGGGACGGAAAATAGCAACGGAATATGAATTCCGTTGCTATTTTAGCAACCGAAATATATATTCGGTTGCTAAATTTCACTTTCAACGAAAGTTAGCAACGGAATAAACTTTCCGTTGCTAATTAACGGGGGAAAAAATGGCGGAAAATTTTGGGGGCAGAAAATAGCAACGGAATATGTATTCGGTTGCTAAATTTCACTTTCAACGAAAGTTAGCAACGGAATTGAATTCGGTTGCTATTTAGCAACCGAATTTAATTTCGGTTGCTAAAATAGCAACGGAATAATATTTCGGTTGCTAAATAGCAACGGAATATAAATTCCGTTGCTATTTAGCAACGGAATATGGTTTCGGTTGCTAAATAGCAACGGAATTAGGATTCCGTTGCTAAAATAGGGGTATTTAAGTAATTTAATCTTTGTTAGAAGTATAAAACGCAAAAACCCTAGGTAAGTCGATGGCTCATTCTCTCTTTCCGCCTTCATTCTCTCTTTCTCTCTAAAGCAGCAGTCGACGGCTCCTCCCTCACACACCGCCGCTGTCTCTCTCTCCAGCAAGTAAGTCGACGGCCGACCTTGCTGCTCCTTTCATCTCATAATATTAGGTCTCTGTTCGGATCTATATCTTAATGTCTCCCCTTGTGCAGAGGTGGCCGGGGTGGTGGCTATAAAGAACTTGATGAAGAAGAAATAGAGGAAACTAGGCGACGGAGAAAGGAAGCTGAAGAAGTAAGATAATTTGTATTATCATTAATTTGGAATTACTTAGCATGTTCTGGTTTTCAGTCTTTAAATTCAATATAAGGATGATGGTGAATTATATGATGAGTTTGGCAACCTGAAGAAGAAGTTCCGTGCCAAAACCCAACAAGCTGAATCTGGAAGGGCATTTCCAGGTGCAGGGCGTGCAGGGTGGGAAGTTGAGGAACTAGGTATGTGAGCATTAGGCCCTCTGTTATCACACGTGTGCACACACAGACATCTATTAATTTTGGCTTCATATTCTTGTTTCTAATGTTAACTATGACTTGGCATTTTGAAGCATTGGTATTCAAAGGCATGATTGGTTATATTCACTTCTTATTACATTATAAATTCTTGAGTTATATTTTAAAGAACTATGACTCAACACTTGCTTTCCTTTAAAAAAAATGAAAAACGAGGTATGAAATTAGTGGTTCGTTATATGCTTAATGGACATTCACGTTTTGTTGGTTTAAATTGTTTTTCTTTTCTTTTCTGGATAAATGCCACGAGGCACCTGAAGCAGGCACCCCATTGCCTCTAATGCTTCATGTTATTCGCTTTGCCACAGGGTGAGTGGGGCACCCTGGCCAGCAGCCCTTTCGCCTCGTCCCTTAGGTGCACCCAAGGTGTGTTCAGTTCAGCTTTGTTTTTCATTTTTGTTGGAAAGCAAGTGCTTAGTCTTAGTTCTTGAAAAATATATCTCAGAATGCACTATCTTCTCTTTTTCCTTCTTTTCTCTTCTATGGTCTGCTCCTTCTCTCATCCCTTTTGTTTTTCCCGGTGGTATTCTGTTCAGCTCCTTTGCTTATCTATTTGTTATGCGCCTCCTATTTTCTTGTTTCTTCTCTTCTCTGCTCATCATTTGATCTGTGCTTTATTTTTTTTTAATGTTTTTCTTTCTTTGGGCAGTTTGCTATCCAAGTGTGTTTTGCTTCTTTTATTATTATTATTTGGTTTTGCTGGATCTTGCTCTGATTTTGTGCGTTATGGGTATTCTGATTTTGTGTATTATGGGTATTTTGATTTCAGTTGCTGCATTGTTGTTCTCTTGAGTTGAATTAGTACCTAAGTATATTATCTGCTATAAAGTTTGGTTTTTTGGGGTAGCTGAAATTTCCTTTAATTTTTCTTTAGGAATTGTAATGTCATAGACAGTTATTTTCTAATATTTTATGGTTTCTTTTTGCTGTGTCTATGTATTGATATTGGTACTTGTTTACGTTTGTTTATAACTTCGCATTTATATTATTAAAAAATGGTATTATTATTTCTTAGATATGATTCAGGTATATTATATTGTAATCATTTTTTAACTGTATTGCTTTTAAGGTGGAACAACTTTTCCTTCAAGGAGGCTAGCTGATTCTATTGTATATACCATACGATTCAGGTATGTTATATTGTAATCATTTTGTCAATTCTTATTTTTTTAGAAATAGAAGGTTGATCCTTTACTTGATTTTATATGATCTTCTGTGTTGTTTTATCTTCTTATATTGCTCTCACCTGACTTGCTTAGCTTTGCTGTATGTATTTTCTTTCTCCAGCTAGCTATTTTGACAAAGGCTGATAATTGTCTTCATTTCTGATCTGTCCTTGTGCTCTTCGTGGGTTATTGCTATTTGGGGGGTCTCTCCGCTGTCAGGTTTTGAGTTATTTTACTTTGATAGTTTTATCATTGTTGTATCAAGGTATATAGGCTGAAACGATTCGACCTGCGGGCTACTGGTTTCCAAAGGATAACTCGGTTATCATGGTTGAGTGCCACGTACCTTGATGCAAGTTAATTTTATGTTATGATGCTTTTTCATTGTAATTCTGAATTGTTTTGTTCCTATGTTAGGAGTAGGATCCAAATATATAATTGCATATTTGGGTTTGCTGAAAATCCATTATAAAATAACATAAAATACTTCTTTTGTGTCACTGTTGTATCAAGGTATATAGGCTGAAACGATTCGACCTGCGGGCTACTGGTTTCCAAAGGATAACTATGTTATCATGGTTGAGTGCCACGTACCTTGATGCAAGTTAATTTTATGTCATGATGCTTTTTTCATGGTAATTCTGAATTGCAAACATTGATAAAACTTTCCTATTTATTTAACCCATAAATCTAATTATGAAATTACCTTATTTGAATAACAGTTACGCAAACATGAGTAATGTTGATAGATCTTGGATGTATAGGTGATTAATGCCAGATGGTCTCATTAATATTGAGTTTGCCGAGGGAGTTCAATCATTCATTGAATATGCAAGTTTGCAGCCTGCATATATGGATGGTCCAAAAATCAGATGTCCATGTAAAAAGTGCAAACATATTCGTTTCCTCCCTACTGAAGAAGTGCATCTACATTTGTTAAAAAAGGGGTTTGTGCCAAATTATTTTCAATGGACACGGCATGGGGAGCTAATAATTTGTAGCACCTCAAGGGGTAATCAAGCATCGTCAGCAGTAAATATAGATGAATTTGCAGGGGGAGCTGGTATTCGACCAAATAATGTGGATGTAAATGAAAATATTTATGCACAAATGGTTTATGATGCAGCTGGTTATTCCTTTGAAGAAAATATGCAGAATAGTGAAGAGGAACCAAACCCATATGCAAAAAGATTTTTTGACTTACTAGAGTCAGCTGACCAAGAATTATGGCCAAACTGTGAAAAAATGACTCAACTGTCTGCCATTGCCCGAATATTAAACATAAAGTCTGAAGGTCATATTTCTGAACAAAGTTTAGATAAAATTCTTACCTGGTACAATGATTCATTGCCTCCTGATCATAAAATGGTTGAGAATTTTTATGAACTAAATAAGCTTATTCGAGGTCTTGGTTTGCCCATTGAACGAATAGATTGTTGCAGATTGGGATGTATGTTGTTTTGGGGAGAAGATGTGGAATTAGAAGAGTGCAAATACTGTAGCCAACCTAGGTTCAAACCAAGAATGCGTACTAGAAATCAAAAACTAGTTCCTTGGAAGCGAATGTATTATTTTCCGCTAACTCCAAGACTTCAAAGATTGTATGCCTCTGATGTTACTGCAACCCACATGAGATGGCATAATGAACATGAACAGAATCATGAAAGTATGACCCATCCATCGGATGGGCTCGCATGGAAACATTTCAATGACACACATACTGAGTTTGCAGCAGAAAGTCGAAATGTCAGGTTGGGATTATCGACAGATGGCTTTCAACCTTTTGGACAATCGGGCCAACAATATTCATCATGGCCAATCATAATTACTCCATATAATTTACCGCCATGGATGTGTATGGACAAGGCATACATGTTCTTGACGATCATTGTACTAGGGCCAAAAAATCCAAAGCATAAAATTGATGTGTTTTTGCAACCATTGATAGCTGAATTGAATCATCTTTGGGAATTCGGGGTTCAAACATATGATGTGTCTCTTAAACAAAATTTTAAGATGAAAGCAGCTTTGATGTGGACTATTAGTGATTTTCCTGCATATGCTATGTTGTCTGGATGGAGAACAGCAGGGAAATTGGCCTGCCCTTACTGTGGCAATAATTCTGATGCATTTCATCTTCCTAACGGGGGCAAAACATCATGGTTTGACAATCATAGAAAATTTCTTCCTCTAGATCATCCATTCAGACGCAATAAACAAAAATTCATTAAGAACAGGATTGTACAAACACCTCCTCCCCTTAATAAATCTGGCGATGATATATTGCGGGAGATTGATCAGTTAGGGTTACTAAAAGTTACAGAAGTTGAAAGTGAAGAGGTTAATAGTAACATAAGTCAAAACTTCGGTTGGAGAAAACGGAGTATATTTTGGGATTTGCCATATTGGAGAACTAATTTGATACGACACAATCTTGATGTTATGCATATTGAAAAAAATATTTTTGATAATCTTTTCAACACAATCATGAACATTGAAGGGAGGACCAAGGATAATGCAAAATCAAGAGCCGATTTGAAAATTTTCTGTAGAAGAAGCGAGTTAGATAAAGATCCAAATATAGGAAAATATCCAAAAGCATGTTACACTTTGGATAAAAAACAAAAGCAAACTTTGTGTAAATGGATGAGAAGCCTAAAGTTTCCAGATGGATATGTTTCAAACTTGGCAAGGTGTGTTGATATGAGGAAGTACAAATTATTTGGAATGAAAAGTCATGATTGTCATGTATTTATGCAGAGGCTCATTCCAATTGCATTTCGGGAGCTCTTACCGAATAATGTTTGGGAAGCTATAACAGAATTAAGTTTGTTTTTCAAAACTTTAACAGCTTCTGAATTACAGTTGTCTGATATGGAAAGATTAGAAAGGGACATTCCGGTTATCTTGTGCAAATTAGAGACTATTTTCCCACCCAGTTTCTTTGATTGTATGGAGCATCTACCTGTACATTTAGTACACGAGGCAAAACTTGCTGGTCCAGTTCAATATCGATGGATGTATCCATTCGAGAGGTAATTTTACTTTTATATCAAAACTTGCTAAAACTTCTATAGTTCTACACCAAATTAGTTAATATAATTACCCTAATTATAATGTAGGAATTTGCATCACTTGAAGAAAAATGTTAAAAATAAGGCTAGAGTTGAAGGCTCTATATACAATGCGTATTTAGTGGAGGAAACAAGTACATTTTGTTCACATTATTTTGAGCCTCATGTGATCACTCGAGAGAGAAAAGTTCCTCGTAATGACGATGGGGGTGAGCGGATTGGTGATGATAACTTATCTATTTTCAAATATCCTGGTCGAACACATGGACACTCAACAAGAAGAATGTTAACAGACAAAGAAATGGAGGCTGCACATGGTTACATTTTATTGAATTGCCAAGAAATTCGACCTTTTGTGCAGTAAGTTTATGTTATAGTTGAAATTGGCTAAATTATTTTTCTAGATGATTGAAGTTTATAGCTAAGACTAACATATAATGTTTTTAGTGAATACGAGGGGTTGTTAAGCGAGCTAATGCCAGGAAACTCACAACATGACATCAATACAGAAGTGGATAAAAACTTTCCACGTTGGTTTGCAAATTATGTAAGTCTGTAGAGTGCAATAAAATTGAATGCTTGTTGCAATTACTGTAAAACTTACAAAATTTTATATGTATTGATTAAATTTTTTTTAATGTAGGCTTTTGAAAATAGAATAGAAAACAAGCTCATATGTGATCTTGCTAAAGGGCCATTACGAACTGTTAAATCATATCCTGTCTATTTCGTTAATGGATATAAATTTCATATAGAAAAGCATGGACATAGCATGGCAACGGTAAATAGTGGAGTTTGCATACAAGGGGAACTAATAGATTATTTTGGCAAAATTATTGAGATACTTGAAATAGAATATCCTGCATTGCCGATAAAACGATGTACACTTTTTAAGTGTGAGTGGTTTGATCCAACTCCTAACGTCGGAACAAAAGTACATAGCCGATATAATCTCACTGAAATCAACCAACGGAGAAGATTTAAGCAATTTGAACCATTTGTGTTAGCAATGCAAGCGATCCAGGTGTATTATGTCCCTTATCCCAGCTTAAAAAGGGATAAGTCAGATTGGTTAGCCGTCTGCAAAGTTAAACCAAGAGGGGTTTTTGATGGACAAGCAAAGGGAGAAAGCAAGACAAAAGAAAGTGAAGCATTTCAGGAAGAAGAACCGGATGTACATGAAATAAATGCATGTTTCGATAATGAAATTTTAAATCATCCAAGTAATGAATTTGTGGAAATTTTATCTGGAGATGATGAGGAATCCATAGATGGACAGAATTCTGAAGATGAGTCTGACTTTAATTCTGAATATTCAGAAACAGAGGATGATTTTGATGTGCAATTAAGTGATGATAGCGATTAAATTGTGTATGTTTTATTATCTCAAAACCAAAATGTTTTATTATTGCAATGATGTACTAATGTTACATATTCTTTAATATAATTATATAATTTTATTTGAAGAAGTGTATTCAATATCTTTGAATTTCAGGTTTAAATTATGCCACTCAAAAGAAGAAAGTCATTGCTACCGCCAAGATTCAGACTAACATCTAATGGAGGCAACAGTGGACAAGTCCACCCTCACCATCAATATGAGGCATCACCTTCACCAACAAACCGCGATCACTCTCCTAATCAACCAAGTGATTCAGCATCCAACAACCCAAATTTATCCGCTGACCATGTAAATGCATCTATTCCGATCCAAACCCCTGAATTTATGCCTACACAAGTACCAGGTTCCGATACTGAGGATGAAGGACTCCAGCCTGGTGCAAAGGGAGTTGATGGAAGAATTTACATTAAGATTATCAATGATATGTGAGTTTAATTATAAAAAAATTTGTATTGCAAGATTAAAACATAAACTTATACTAATAGTATGGATATCTAATTTGATATTGAATTTGTTCATATTAACAGGTTTATTCCATCAGGTATCTGTTCAAGAAAAATCAGATCCACATTCAAGGAGAAGATAGAAATTGAGGGTTATGTTTGGAAAAATCTTTCTCTGCAGACAAAGGATTTTTATTATCAGGAGTTTGAGGTACAAAAAATAAATAACATTTTCTGTTTTAAAATAATTAGCTTCATACATTAATGCATTATCTATTGTACTTTGTAATATTTATGTTATTTTTTTCAGAAAGAATTTTTTTGGGATTCAAAATTTAATGATGTCATTTATGGAGTTTGGAAAAAGCGGGCCCGCCAACGATATAAAGAATTTCTATGTAATTTACACAAGGGTGGTCAACGACCTAATTTTATTTCTGAAGAAATATGGAATCGTTGGCAGCAATACTGGGCAACACCCGAAGCAATTGCCAGTTCAGATAGGAATTCTTCAAATAGGCGGGGAGGCTTAGATGGTGAGAGTCTAGCCGTGCACACTGGATGAACTTTGAGCCATCACGAGCATGCGTCTAAACTGGTAAGTACCATTATTTTTGACTAAAATTGAACATTTATGAGGAACTTAGTTGATTGATAATGTTCAATTGATTATGTTGAGTTGATGTATGGTTAAATGAATGAAAACCATAACTTAAAGTAGAATTCTTTGTGAATTATGATTGTTGGGCTTGTGACCTTTGGAAAGTGTTAATCTTGAGTAGGTATTGTTGAAATTATTGAATTTTAATTCATCTCATGTTTAACTCTTGTTGATTTTATCTTTAAGGCATTTTTAACTGCTCATTTCTATATGTCTTCAATTCTATTCATAATTGATTGTTCAATGCCAAGACACTTGTTAAAACTATTAGCTTCTCAGGATCCCTTTTTAAGTGCTTGCCTATCTTAATAGGGGACATCATGATCTAATTTTTGTTATGTTAATGCAGACAGGGGCAATTAGTAGACTACAAGGTAGTCGTGTACAGTTTGTACATGTTGTCTTCTACTTTTCTTTGTTTTATATATAATTAATCACTAATTTCTTATTGCACTTGGTTTTCTTTATGTTTTATCAATTACTGATATCATTTACTGTTTATGCATTTTTAGCTCTCAATTTGAATATAAGCTTTGTGTTTACATCGGATATTTGTTCATAGTTACATGTTGGATATTTGGGAAGGATCTTGGTTAAGCATATCATGTATCGGATGGTTAAGCATATCATGTATCGAATTACAGGTTTTCCCTTATTGTAGAATGAACAGTGGTATTTTGACTATTATTGATTATTGCTTGTTAAACAGGAAATAACTATGGGTAGAAAGCCTACATATCCTGAAGTTTTTATGCACACTCACACAAAGAAGCATGATGGTCAGACATTCGTCAATACCCGTTGTAGACAACTCAATGTATGTTAAATTTATATATCAATTTCACATTATTTTATAAAAATATAGCTAATTAATTTTAATTATTGTAATGATAGGAGCAAATACAAGAGACTCTCGATCAACAGCGGCAGAGCTCTGAAAGTGTTGATGAGAGTCAGATTTTTCTTCAAGTAGTTGGTGGTAAGAATAACCGTGGGAGGATTTTTGGTTTAGGTTCAATTGCAAATACTTCACATTCGAATTCCTCTACATCATCTGTAGCTGCTTGTAGTAAGCGATGCGAATCTTCTCAGAAAGTCGTTCAGCTAGAGACCGCAGTCACCATGTTGATGGAAACTGTAACCCAACTAAAGAATCGAGTAGAAGATTTGGAAACTAGGGGTGCCCAGCAGTCAAATCGTTCTCCTTCACCTCCACCAGCTACTTAGCTTAGACTTTTATTTTTAGATTATTGATACTGATTTTATGTTGTTTTTATTATGGTGTCCTTCACCTCCACTATCTACATAACTTAGACTTATTTTTAGATTGTTATTGATACTTATTTTATGCTGTTTTTATTATGATTTTCATATAATTTTACTTTACAGAAATATAATATATTTTTAGGATTTATATTTTTGTGCATTACAATTTTAATTTTATATTATCAATAATAATATTTTCTTTTATAATAAATTTGAATTATATTTATTTATAAATAAATAATTTGATTTAACTAAAATATTTATTTTATAATGTTATGCCAATAAACAAAAATTCCGTTGCTAAATTTACCAACCGAACAAAAATTCCGTTGCTAAATTTAGCAACGGAATTACAATTTGGTTGCTAAATTTAGCAATGGAATTACAATTCGGTTGCTAACTTTACCAACCGAACAACAATTCGGTTGCTAAATTTAGCAACGGAAAATGAATTCGGTTGGTAATGTTGACCAGTTAACCGAAATGTACATTGGTTAGATATAGCAACGAAATTTATTTTCCATTGCTAATAAAAATTAGCAACCAAAAATAGCAACGGGTAATCGGTTGGTAAATTTAGCAACGGAATTTAATACCGTTGCTATTTTCCGTTGCTAAATTACCAACGGAAATTATTCGGTTGCTAAATTTACCAACTGCCAAAATTGCAACCAAATTTTTCGTTGCTATTTTCGGTTGCTAATTTTGATTACCAACGGAATTTCTCCAAATTCGGTTGCTAATTTCCGTTGCTATTTCCAAATTTTCTTGTAGTGCAACAAAATGTATATGTTTTATAGTTATAGTACAGAAACATTATTAAGCATTATACTAATTTATATTATGATTTTATAATATAACACACACCATGTACTTGGTGTACACACACTGTGTATACACCAAGCACACTCTGTGTATACAATAAATGTATATGTTTTACAGTTATAATAAAGAAACATTATTAAGCATTATAATAATTTATATTATCATTTTATAATATAACACATATTGTGTACATCAAGTACACACACTGTGTACTTGGTGTACACACTGTGTATACACCAAGTACACACACTATGTACTTGGTGTACACACTATGTATACACCAAGTACACACTGTATATACTATGTACACACTGTGTATACATAATATACAAACATACATTGTAAAGCATTATACTAATTTTATATTATCATTACATAATATAATACATTTAATTTTATATTATATATAATTTTATAGTATCTTCCTTACAGTAGCAAATGCACTGCATTAAACATGGTTATTGATAAGGAAACACTTGAAATAAAAGGAAATTGAAAGCTTCTTTCCCCCACCTGGTTGAAAAAAAAAACTAAACAAAAAAAGCTGATATTCACATTTCTTGCAATACAATAAGTTCATTTTTTTCATTTAATGTGTTTTGCCATTTTAATCAAAATAAAACAAACAATGTTGATTAAACTGCAACAAACACAAACTAGTCATAGTTTTAAGTAATTTTAAAATTAATCAATTAAATTATCATGGACCAAAATTAAAACCAATTTTAAAATATGTTTAGACTTGATATTAATCTTTAAAAATCACTTACAAACATGCCAAAATCATTTTTACATTTAATTTTGAAAACTAGTTGTTAAACAAACACTTAAAATGTCAACTAGCACCTAGTTTCAAGATTAACATGTACCATCTGGTATTTATAACTAAATCCGACCATGAATAGCTCTAAGAATATCTTAGGATAGTATATTAACATGTCATAATAATTATAATACCTATCTAATCATTTAAAATCATTTTTACACCAAAACAATGCAAAAAACTCAAAACAAAAAATTTCAGCATTGCATGTTTTTAAACGAACGATTTTTGAATAATTATTTCATGCATCTAAAGCACTAAAATAAGCATGTTTAGGCTTTGATACCACTGATGGAATATAAAATGGCATATATATGATGATCACGCTGCGGAAAAATAATAAAATTGATCATACATACCACGCAATCCATAAATAAGAATCGAAAACATACAATTTTAGGGTTTTTGAAACTTACAATCTTAGATACACTTTAAATCTTGATTTTGATCATGACCAGCAAATAGGATGAACTTATATGATTCAGGTCTTAATCACCAATGCCAAAGAAACAACCTTTATGCCACTCCTCTCTATGTTCACACACACAATTGCAATGAAAGCTTAAAATTGAGAGTGCTAGCTCTATGTGTAAATAATTGGCAATGGTAATGGATTGAAGCTACAAGATCTGATCTTGTTCTTCTTTTAGATTCCTATTACTGCCCAAGAACACAAGAGAACAATAAATCATTCTTTCCCCTTGTGTATTTCGGCCAAGAGTGAGAGAGAGAAAATCACACCTAGGATTTTATTTCTTTAGTTCACAAATATATATCATTTTTTTTGGTAAGTGTTAATTTCAAAATTTACTACCTAAATATAGTAAATTCAGCCTTCATCACTTTCTAAAGTCAAGTTGCATATATTAATTCAAACTCTTTTAAATTTTAAATTCAAATTAATTTGAAATAAACACAAGACATTCAATCAAAACTATCACTTAATTAGGATATATACATGTGCCAAAATTCACATTGAATTTATCTTTAAATTTCGGCCAATCTCTCTTCTATTTAAGTGTTTTATTTTGATTCAAATGCTATTAGACTTTAATACTCAATTAACTTAATTAATCCAAGATAATTAATTAATTAAAATTAATCCTTATGGGTTGAATTTATCTCTCTCATGGACCAAGGTCCAATAGCAATTTTAATATCCATTACATACATTAATTTGACTTTAAATAAAAGTCCAAATTAATGTCTAATCTTCTATTTAAATATTTTAAGCCCAATACTTTGTGTGCGATCCTATATGTCTATTTAATATTGACAATGAATTAATAAATTAATTCAAAGGCTATATATATTCTCTAACAAGATATTATAGCATTCCAAATTAAATGAAAATGCAAATGGCATTTAGTGACCTAATACAATTTTGCATAGTCCTTTACCCTTAAATATCAAAATTAATATAAGGCATGGAATTAGTCATCCTTATATATATTAATTCATTTCTTGATATTTCAGTGACACTGAACTCTCAGATAAATAATGATTACTCATTATTTAATCTCGGTATGGCCATACACTTCTCAGTTCACTGATCAAGTGGTCGGTGATATTTTCTCTCTTATCAAGAGGGGTAATCCCTTCACTTCTCTCATGCTCTCTAACATGAATCAGTGCATACCCAAGCATACTCATACTTGTCATCCTGTTACGAGCACGTTAGGTGTATGTCAAAGTACACAGTAATTCATAAAGATTTTAGGTCTAAGAACTCCGATGTAAAACTTGCACATGAGAACCACTTATGACTTGTACCATGTAGTGTTCTCATGAACGGATCGAATCCAGATACCATGTTCTAAACATGTATCTATGATCTCTTATTGACACTCTTGTCCTTATGATCCATAAGAGAGAACTCAACTTATCAAAGAGAGTATACTAGTCTTAATTCATTTGTTATTCCCATAACAATGGCTGACTAGGGATATTTAGAATAAAGTCTCATTTGTTTCAAGGTCTTACAATCATGTGTCTCACACATGATAACTTAAACTGAAATAACATTCTTGGATAGTTCTATCAATTGATATGCACAGAAATACAATAGATAAAACAAATGTCTTATTTATTAAATTAAATGCTTTATAACAATGTATTGGGGCTATAGCTTACACTAACAATACCTTCATACCTCCAACATTCTACTTCTTCTTTTCTTTAGTAGCTTTGTGCCTACTGGGAATCACAATTTTACCTTTAAGGACAGGGATTTCCATATAGGGATGATCACGGGGTGGGGATTTCCCGGCCCCGACGGGAACCCGTCCCGTTCGGGGCGGGGAATCCTCGAATTTCCCCCCACGGGAACGGGGACAGGGGGGGGGGAGAAATCCCCGTTATAAAATCGGGGGCAGGGACGGAGAATGGGATATCCGCCCCGCGGGGATCCCCACCCCGCAAAATATAATCGAATATAATCAATTATCACACTAAAAAAATACAACTGAATATAATGTAGTCGTTCATCAAGTGAATACATTGTATTAAGATTTGTTTTGTCATGTATATGATGTATTCGGTTTTATTTTGACATTCACTTTAAGTTTTTATTTTCCTTTCAATTTTTTTTGGATGCTTCGTATTAATTCAATAAATTAGAAGGACTTTACTATAATAAATATAAAATTAAAATACTACATTATACTGTCATATTCAATTAGTGTAAAATATTAATACAATATATTAACTAGTAATATAACGACATCATATTCACTTATTCTCGAAAATAATATAATCAATGTTGTTATTCTATATTAATATAATACATTGTATACGGTAAATTTTATAAATGGTTTTGTTATTATATATTAAAATAATACATTGTGTATTGTATACAATGTAATCCGATTTGTTATACCATGTATATTTTAGAAGAATTTAAATTCATATTTTAATTCACTTCTAAATTTTAATTTTAATTCACTTGTAAAAAAAAATTAAAGTACAAAAATTGAGAACACTAATACTCTACTACTCAATTTAATAAATTAAGGATTTAAATTTATATCATTTTCTAAGTAAATTTATTAGTAACTCTTTCCATATAAATTTTGACAGTGTATCCACTTTTGCCCAAAAAATAAATTGTGTTAATTTCTATCAAACTGAATGTATTGTGTTTATTTTTGTCCAAACTAAATAGAGTAAAAAGAATGATTCCCATGTATGAATAAAATTATTAGCTCTATCTATAAAAATTAAAAAAAGTCATTAATTAACAAATTACACTGATATAGAATATCACATTAAAGAGATGTCCATATATTAAAAAAAGAGATGAGGCAATCTATATAATATAATTAATTTGCTATTTATTTCATATCAACACAAAGAAATGCATAAGTTGATGCTGAACAACTCAAAATAAAAAGTAGTGCAGCAAAATCAATTAAAATAACATTTGTAATTTCTATTCAATTTTTATCTTCCTTGACATTAGAAAAGATAAATTTAAAAGAAACAATTTTAATTTAATAAAGAAAAATAAAATTAAGAAAAAGAAAAAATATAGTTAATCAAATAAGTTAAACACCGTTAACTTTGAAATAACCCCACAAAATCTATTGTCTTTTTAGCTTTCTTAACACCAACAGTGAAGAGTAATAGTAAAAAATATATATATAGCAATAGTGAAAAGATCTTCTATTTCTAATTACGATTATTTTAATTGTCCACTGTCAACAACACCTGCTGCTGATAGATCTTATACAGTTTCACTAGAGCTAATACACTCTATCCAATTTGCTCCAAACAAATATACTATTTTTCAAATTGAACTCAAATTCAATCTTCTTTTTAATTAAAATTGAATTTGTAAACTTAATTTAAATTGGATTTAATCTATTAATTTAATTTTAATTGAATACTATTCAAATTGAAATTAAATTGGATTTTAATCAATTTCAATTGCCAAATTTAATTGAATTAATTCAATTTTTTTTGAATTTGGATTTCATTTGAATTCACATTTTAATTAAAATTAAGTATCAATTAAATTAATTAAGATCAAATATAATTACACTAGGCAATTCGATAATTTGATAAGTGAAAGAAAACTCTCAAGGAATATGTATTTTTACTTTTACCCAATCTCCGTATATAAATTTTGAAAATTGTATTGGCAATTTGATCAATCATCCTTCACAATGTATTCATTGCATGCCTATAACTATATCCCTATTAGGTCCAACTGCAAGGTGGGGATTTTTTTAATTTTAAATTTGATGAAAATAATCAATATTAATAAAAGTAAATAAATAAATTTAAAATTTATAAAAAATAAAAAGAAAAAATTTATTTTTGAAAATAAGAGGTGTCATTTAATTAAAATAAGATTGAATTTGAGTTTGATTTGGATAATTGAGCACAGTTTATTTAGTTTGGATAAAAATAAATATAGCATATTTAGTTTAGTAAAAATGAATTTACTTTTATTGGGTAAAAGTGAATATAGTGTATTAAATTTATATAAAAGTAAATTGAATGCATTTAATTTGGCTAAAAATGATTGTAATATATTTAGTTTATATTTAGGCAATGAAGTTATCGGGTTTCTTGCTTTTACATTTTTATAGTATATAAATTATGGTGTTAATGCTATTATAGTGTATAAATTATAAGAATTATACTCAAATCAACAGAAAAAAATATTTAGAAGTAGAAAATTGACAAATTTATATTTCTATTTTTTTTAAGTTGAATACTTTTTAGAAGGTATTACTTTCTTCACAATTAGAACTCGACAAAAAGATTAAAAAATCACTAAATCGGGGAAAGGGGATCCTTGCGGGGGACGGGGGGGATTTTCTCCCCATTCTAGAGTCGGGAGCGGGGACGGGAAATTCCCAACCTCGGTGGGGCAGTGAGTGGGGATGCAATCCCCGGCCCCGCCCTGCCTCGTGAGCACCCTTATTTTCATAATTTGCAAAAACTTACCGAATTTCTTTCGGAACTTCTCCACCTGATCGTCGTCGATCATGATGGCCTTGCGGCTTTCAAGGTAAAATGAGTGGTTTCTAGACCAAACATCTACTGCATACTCCTTTTGGGTCCCACTAGTGGTCATCACCAATTCTCCATTGCAATAGACCTTTGCATCCTCGTAGAATTGAGATATATAATTGAAAAATGGAAAAGAAATTGTCAGTGGTCTCAAAATATTCACACACAAAGAGTGATATTTGGTCTCAAAATCAATGGAAACGAAGGATTGTCGGTGATCGAAGAGGCAGGAAGTATCGGTTATGGAAAAGAGGAGAGTGAAAAATTAGAGTAGTGAGAAAATTAGGGATTTAAGAGAGTTGAAATAGGAAATTTGATTAGAGAAATAAAAAAAGTTGTATTTTATGAAAATCTTAGTTGTATTTTTGATATTAAAAATTTAAAAAATTATATTAATGAAAAAATTATGTAAATATTATATTTTTTGTTATTTTAATTTTTTTCATGTATAGTTTTGTAAAAATTCCTATTAAAAAAAGTCTTAAAGTGGTAATACAAAATGGGTCGGGTCCGAATCCAAAGCCGAGCCATGAGCAATTCACACGTGTTGAATACTATGACGGTAATACATTTTTAACTAAATATAAATTCTACATTCATTTTACTACTTATGCCTTATAATGTAGTATTTACAAACTTATAATCTGAATTCTATTTTAATTTTTTAATTAATTTTTTTTATAATTAATTATTTATCTAATTTTTAATTTTTTTTTATTTTTATTAGAATAAACTTTTTTCTGTTTAAAATAAATCATAATTATATGCATTTAATATATTAATGATATATATTTATTTGACACATATGTTTGTGACAATTATAATTAAATTTTGCAATTATCTTAGCAGTTGAATTTTATAATAAAAAATGGTTTTATCTTCTTTGCAAACTCATAGCCAACCGCTATTAATATTATTTGTTTACATTTAATACAGCAATCAAATTTATTTGTAAAAAAGTTACATGAATAACCCGCGCGAGTCGACAAATCAAGCGTAGGGATAGAGATAACCATTTCAAAGAGAATTCTCAAATATTTTCTTTTTAAAATTTTCCTTGTAAAACTACATCTACACAAATAGATACTTTTTTTTTTCTTTTAAAAAAATAACCTTTAAAATCTTAGAATCTGATAGGATCAAACAATAATAAAACTCTAGCTAATTTATGAGTTTCGAATTGTTGATCCTTTTTATTCAAGAGATTCCCAATGTTTGGTTTACAAGCAAAAATAGTCTTCCAATCTGAAATAATTAATCCATAATCTAAAAAATAGTAAAAAAAAAAAAAATTGCAAAATGCATAAAAGAGTTCGCCTTTAGTTGGAAGGTGAATAAAGTTTATTAGAGAATCGTGCAAAGGACTAAAGCTTCTATAATACAAGGTGTAAACACTCTTGGCCAGTACTGCCCATCTTCATCTTGAAATACTACACCAAATCCATTCCTTTCCCGAGATGAAAAAAAAATAATAGCCGCATCAATCTTGCATCTCCACAACACTTCTGCACTGTAATTAGAGGTAAAAGGGCTCATAGTACTGTTGTCCATAGGCAAACAAATGCTATTAAAAACTAACTTGGCAGCCCTCCATTCACCAAGATTTTACAATAACACGAGGAGTCACCAAAACATTGTTCCAAGCCTGTTTATTTCTAACATTCTACAGTTGCCACATAATCATGCACACTTCTTCAAATTTATCCCTATCTAAAGAGGTTAACAAATAAAAAAGAATAGCAACTATAGATACCACTACATCTTGAACTTGCAACTCAAAATAATTCCAAACACCCTTAGCAAATTGGCAACCAAAAAAATGCATGGGAGAAATTTTCCAACTAGTCCCATAACAAGCAAGAAAAACTAGCGGCAATCCCTCTTTGAACAAGCCTAGATCGAGTCCTAAGAAATTCTACACATTTGGCGGAATCTTCAGCTAGTTTTCCAAATTTTACCTGGTTGGAAATGGATATCCCTAATCCACCTAATAGTCCCCTGATAACCATTTTTCATTGGATAACAGCCCTACTTATCAAAATACTACAATAATCTGTCTCCTCTACTAAATAAAGGCAATAAAATTTTTAAAATATCATTAACATCATCCACAATACAAAATTTCACAATTTTATCTAAATCTACACAAATAGAGACTCATATAGCAAATTTACGAATATTGAATAGAAATAAAAACTTGCATGCATATTTATTTATTAGAAACTCACAAAGTTATTAATTTTACAAACAAATAGAAACACAAACTTACACGCATGTTTATTTTTATTAAGTCACACCAAAGGCATTACTTGCTACAATCATATTATAAATATAGATAATCAAGATGGTGAATACAGATTTACTAAAGTCCCAGATGAAATGAGTATGGATAAATATGAGGGTGATGACCATTTTGGATTGAAGGGTCATCAACAAAGGCATGACGCTAGTTTTAAAATCTAATTAGAGCCAAGTTCCTAGTTACTTGTGGGGTGATCACTCTGACTTGCGATGGTTGATTTTCACGATTTACTAGTAGAATTGGCTGTCCTGGAAATATTCCCTGATTATTTGATCCATGGATTGCCTCGCCGAGGCGACCCCAGTTGTTCTCGAAATGAATCATGCATTCATCCGGTCGAAATGTTGCATATTGTTGAATGTTACGAACCCCTAGTTGCTGAATATATGGAAATCTTGCAGCCTCTGCAACCATCTGTATAATCACAATCAAAGATCTAGCCACGGTATCGTTGTTGTAATTATGGAGTCTCCCAATTGCTTCACTTAATGGAAGCAGTCCCAAGTCGATGCTTCGTCTTGTTACCGGTTGTATCGCATTTTGATTTGGTGCTCTTCCCCCTCGTGCCATTCTCTGTTCTGCCCTTCTATTTGCTTCATTTGCATCGCGTTCTAGACCAGTTTCGTAGATACCAGTAAATGGAAGAGGATGCTGGTGAATGTTGTTGGCGTTGAAAACAAAGGGACTTGCAGCATGAAAATGGTCTGAAAGGAAGTATGCATGATTACCAGTACGATAACCAACCACATAAGCATCAGTTATATCCATTGCTAATGTTATAGTTAAATTCTGTTCATTTGTAAGATTTACTAAAAGATAGCGATGGTTATTCGGCACATGAGCTGGATTCCGCATAATTGGTACTCCACCATTATGGCTCACAGCACCACTTCTCAATCGATGTCTTAGAGTTTCCAAAAATTGGCCGTAAGTGTTCTCATTCATATTATAGTAAGTCACAGACCTAGTGTCAAAGTTCACCGGATGCAGAGGGAGGTGCTCACCCATCTCTTTACTCGATCTCCAACCTAACTGTATACAAAAATTTATGAGGAAATGCTTTAAATCTAGATTCTTAATTAATTCACTCAACAAAATACATTTGCCGTCAAGTTTTAACTCCATGGTGTCGAAAAATTGTCAAATTCAAGATTTCACTGTTCTTACTTCTTATTATTAGTTTAATGCCACTAAACTTCATAAGTTTTTAACAACACTATAACATTTTGGATAGAGATTTGGATAGAAATTTTATTCTATTAAATTAAAAATATATAGGCAATCCAGCAGCGTAAATTAATTCGGAAAACCATAATTCTAAGAAAAACAATAATTTGATTGTTAAAAAAAAATATAAACCGTGATAAACACAATAACGAAATTACATATATTGACGTTCATAAACTTTTCATCCAAAAAAAAAAAATTTCATAATCCAGTCTTCTCTTATATGTAAAAGCAAATAAACATTATAACTGAAAAAAAGAAAAGCAAATAACAAAACATCAGCTGTATCGTATTTGTTAGAACAGTGAAGATTATGCTTACTTGATTATCGACAAACTGGGAGCTCTTAATTTGTAGCTGTTGATGAGAATTAATTTGAAATTTTAGGATGATCGTAACTCTGCTTTATCATATGCTTTTATAGGCCACTGGGTCCTCTCTCGGTCTTTCTTTTCTCCTAAATCTACCAAGACTTTCGTCAATTTTTGCTTTCCAACCTGACAGCTTCTCTTTACCTAATTTTCTATTTCAATAAAAACATAATAATTCGAAGCCTTGACTACTTTTAATAAATTTGACATACAAAGCTTGCGTACCGTGTGATTAAGATGCCATTGACACTGTATTACATTAATTGAAGCAGTCATTCATTAAGAAAATAAACGAGATAATAAAGTCAAATAAAAACGCCGGTATTTATCTGTGCTATTGGTTAAGATGAAATGTCATTTCTACTAAAAGTTATCGACCAATGAACTAATCTCGAGCTAAAAGACCTGTACAAATGTTCAGTTTGGTTTTGAACCGAACTAAATAGATCGAAAATAAAAATAAAAAAAAAATTAAATTGCAAACTTCAATATTTAAAATTAAAATCGAATAAACTGAGTTAATTTTGACCAATTCGGTTCTATTCTTTACAATATGGGCACATGCATTTTACCAAACACCAAATTAAATTAAGAAAACAATTCTGAACTATCAAGGCACCTCAACAAAATTGTCACTCTCCATAAAATATAAGCTTTAGCTTTAAAGTAGCATGGCACAAAAAAGAGCTAAAAATAACTGCATTTAAAGAAAAAGGAAATAAAAAAAAGCATTGTAGTCTTTAAATGAGCAGGCTCAACAGGACATACTAGGTTTGCCTTGAAGGAAAAAAGAAAAAATTATCAATTCTGTTTATTAGAATAATTTAAAAATGAAAGCATATTGAAAGCTTTATCCACTTTGAATACTGAGGTAGGAATTTTTATGGATAACTTGGGTAGATTCGTTTACTGCAAATTATACAATGCAACTTACTTTACAAAGGCGCTAAGAATTCAAGCGGCTTGATGGATCATTTGAGATTAAAGGGAAGGGAAAGAGTGAATCCAAAGGATGGGTTATCTCAAACACTGGAAACATAACCACTCGTGTTCTACAGCAATTCAGGTTTTAAAATCCCAAAACAATGCAACTTACAAATTTGTTAAGCTGAAGATCAAGGTACAAAAAGACTTGGAGTAATTAAAATGAATGTTTTTGTAATTAGTGAAAGAGAAGAAAAATAAAAAATAAAAATAGGATGGTGGGATCAAACGGCCCAGGTCAAAACTTCCATAAATTTTATCACTTTCTTTGTTTTTCCATAAGAAAAAAGCACATTGCGCAACTGAGGATGAGGATAAATCAACTTCCCATTGGTAAAAATTGGTAAAATCTAACATTGAATCGGTAAAAACTGACAAGACAAATTCAACCAAAATCTCACGAATTTCACCATATAAAATTAGAAAACGAAATAACTATATATAATTATACCAAAGCGAAATAACTATCAAGCACGCATCTCAAATCAAAAACCACAAAAATGAGAACAAAACAAACGAAAAGGGAAGAGCAAAAAGAAGAGTGGAAAAGATATGACCATGGTTATAGGTATTGAGAATAGAATGAGATAGAAATAGAAGAGACAAACTGGAACAGAGAATCGAAAAGTTGACAAAGTGAAGATGAAGAAGAGAAGAAGAGAAGGTTGCTGCGCTTGGAGCTAGGGATTTCGATTCAGCTGTAACACCTTCATACCCCCTAAAAGAATATGCGAGCGCTACACATTCTAATCCATTCCATCTTATTGCTTGTCTTTGTTAATTCAGAATCAAGCAGAATTAAAATCTCATTTACAATTTCTTCTGATAAAATGTTTTAATATCTTTTTAGTTTCTATAGAATCAAAAATTAGGTCATTTGGACATCTACAACAAAAGATATCCCTAAAATAGTCTAGACCGTCTCAAGTAACAGATCAGCAGTTATTACTGCAATTCAAGCTAAATTTCTAACGTCTTTAAGGTAGAATCAAGTTTCAAACTCTTCATAACAATTTTAGGTTTATGAGTCTAGTTTATTTTGCAATTGGAATTATTCCATTTGGATGTGAATAACTCGAGTTATAATCAAAATAGTTGCTGCAGATCATATGGATCCTGCAGTAGAATTTTCCCCCTAACTTCTTTTTCTACTCTTTCTTCATTTATACCTACTTTACTATCAAATTCTCATCTATATAATATTTAAACACTCAATTACATATTCCAGCAACTAAAATCAACCACATACACCAAAGGAAAACAAACAATCACACACTTTTTTGAAGCTTGCTTTTCTTTTCTCGCTCAAACCTTCTCTTTACCCTTATCGTTAATTTGTTCTTCAGCTTGCATCATAAATACCATCAATTAAACATTCAAAAATTTAGTATATACTTTCTAATTTACACGTTAGAGAAGTAGGGAAGAGGAAGAGTGCAAATTTTGCTCAAATCACTCAATCACTTACCTAGATCATTTATGTGTTGCAAGCTCTCTCTCTCTCTCTATGGTCTTCCATGTCAAGAGCAGATTTTTAAGAGGTGATTTTAGAAAGGAATAAGAGAAGAGAAGACTAAAATTTCGATGTTCTTTTGCTGACCATCAATACTCAAGAAGGCAGAATTTTTTTATGTCTCATTAATAAAGGAGAATTTTGGAAAGAATGATGTCAACTGCTCATTAGTCAAAACTTTAGATCCTTGGTTAGTTAGCTTTTAATCCCTTTCTAACTTCTTAATTACCAATTTACTTAAATTCTCCTTTTTCTCATCAATTTAATCCCCATTTACATGCATAATTTAATAATTTTTCCAATTACGTATATACCCCCAACTTATATATGGAGAATTGAGAAACAATGAATTAATGAGAATAACAATATTTATTTATTTATTTATTTATTTATTTTTGTTGTATTTTTTATAACTTTCAAACTAGATAAGATGTAATTATTGGAGAACAACTTTTGACTAGTCTGCAATGGCTGCAACTTGCAAGAAAAAACGGATACTTATTATTATTGTTGACAATTAAAAGTGATTTAGATCATTAATAATTAAAAATGCTTTTTCTGATTATTTTTAAATACATTGTACTACCTAGACAAAGTGTGTATATATAATTACTTGCGAGCAAAGCTGCTTATTACTCGTCAAGAGATATGGCGAAAACATTGAAATTTCTTTGGTATGAATAAATTATTTGATCCTTGACATCTGCCACCCTACATGAGAAATATGGACCAAATAGTTCAAATCAAAAAATCAAAATAAATAAATTAACTTCTAAGTGTTCTAATTCATACACAATCCATTTATACACCCTATTAAAAAATAAATAAAAGCACGCCTTAATTCTCTTTATAATAATTTCTAAAAGAATATTTTCTAATAAAATTAATTTCAATATATTAAAAAATTTCAGATTCGAGCTTCAATCCTCATTTGCCTCTGCAAAAAAATTCTCATTGTAATAATTCCTGCTGTAGAAAAATACTTATTGTGGAAATACTGATTCAAGCAACTTTACGTGTGAATCGGTAACTGCTTTATAAAATTCTTTTAATCCTGGAATAGAACGTTGTTCCCTCATGTAAACTATATGTGAGTGCATGGATCAAAATCCATATATATATGTGTGTGTAGAAATAGATAAGCAAAAAAAAAAAAAAAATCAAGAAAGAAAATGAGATAGCTTACTCTTTTTGCAGCGTAAGATTGTGTATACAAATTAATGAAAATGAGGATTTTGCAAATATTTAAAACGTGATTATTAATAATTAATGATAATGGTTGTGTCATCTCTTATGGAAATAGAACGAGTGAGCTACTCACCAGCCGGATCCAAGTGGCGTGACTGGGTTTAGATACTCCAAAATATAAAATATAAAATTATCTCATGCTCTCTTCAGATGAATTTAGAAGAAACTTTGATAGAATGGAAAAGGAGAGAGAATCTTGCCTTAATTTGGAAAAGCAAGCCATGAGGTTAGCAAGAAATTCACAAATTTGATTATATTGATCATAATCCAACCTCTATATACAACCCAGATCCCCTAAAGTTTGGAGCGAGTCCAAATTTATGTTTAAATGTTACTAGCATTCAAAAGTCAGTTATAATGGATAAACATTACTCCATTAATAACTTGTCGTTTCTAGTCCTTACCTAACAATATCAATCATTTGACTCATTTAATCAATGTTATTAAAACCGAATCGGATAAAAAACCGATAAGGTTGGAGATTCATAATTCGACCGGTTCAACCGAATTTTTTTTATTTTTAAAATATTATAATTATTATAATTTTTTGAATACTATTTTATAAAAATTAAAAAAATATTCATCAAATATTAAATATATGTCACAAATATTATAATAATAAGTTACAAAATATAATTTTAATTTTATTATTACAAGTGATTAATTATGCATTATTGAATATCATATGTTAAAAATATAAAAATACAATCATATCATGAAAATAATTTCATGTTTAAATGAAGTACTAATAAAGTAAATACAAAAAATATTAACCTTGCATATATGAGTATAATTATATTTAATTACAATAAATTTAAATAGATAATAAGTATATTAAATTATTAAGTGACATATATTTAGAATTTAAAATACTAATTTTTTCTAATATATATATATATATATATATACCAAGTGACGCCCGGGATCCGAGAGGATGTTTATTAACGATCTATGAATGCAGATGAAAGGTACGTGGCATAACAGTCCTCTATACTATTCAGTATAGTTCTCGAAGGGGACTGTATATTGCAGCCTATATACCTGTTTAATGCAGCACAAGCATTATGCAAGCAGAATTTCTGATGTACCAGATCAGCATAAGCCGCAAGCACAGAGCATACTTATAAATGTTTCAACACTTGAACCCAGATATGAAAATGTAATTTTATAAATAGAAATAAATTACAAGAAAGTAAAGCTCAACACATGAGCATACTTACGTTTTCTAAAAAATAAACTAAAATTTACAATTTTATTTTTGAGGATAAACTCTAAGCTTCAGATTTCTTGAAGGTGTGCTCAACACATGAGCTTTCCTATTTCTAAGCTTGAGAGGATGATTTTTGCCTAAGTAGGATTCTGCCTCTGAAGTAGAATGGAGAGTCCGTTTTATAGATGAGGATCTCCTTCTTTTACGCCTAAATTAATGGGAGCTTGGACCCATGTTTTAGCTGGAAAGATAAGATTCCCATCAATTATGGGAGTTTTTGGTGGAGTGGTTGGTGAAGAGACTACTTTTCTGATTTGGAAAAATCTTCGTATGGGGAGCAGATATCTGTCGGTCACAAGAAAAGAATCTAATCATTTTCTTTTTCTTTTACTTTTACTTTTACTTCTTTTTTTTATATGGGACTGTTTAGGCTTTTGGGCCAGGCCTGTTTACAAAGTATGGATTTAAAAGAATCCATGTTTAAAATAAAAGTCCACTATCGTGGTGGAAAAATACCAAAACAATCGTCCTCATTGTCGTCTCCTAAGTCAATAATGGACTCAGAATCTGATGATGAGGCTTTTGAACGAACCGAAGGAACTGAGGAAGCCTTTGAAGATGAGGCCTCGTTTTGGAGAAGTTGGGCCATAATCTGAAAATACTCTTCCTTGGTTTTTACTGCTGCTAATTGAGTTTGTGCAAAGGATTTTTGGGCCAAGAATTGAGAAACTTCTGGGCCTGTTTTTGATAATCCTTGTGCTTGGAGCCACTTCATGATACCATGTTTTTTAATGCTATCTGGAACAGCAAACTTAGTCCACCATCTGATTTTGAATCGTCGGACTAAAGTTGTTTGGGCCTCCGTTTGTAGATAGTCTAAATACCATGCTGAAATCCATGGTAAATAAAACTTGGTGGCGAAGAGCATTAAGGGATGAAACATTCTTTCCCTGTTTGAAGGTTTATAGCTATTTTTGAATAGTTGATAGCCTTCCTGAACTGAAGGTTTTAGGATTTCAGGAGAGGCTTCATATAATTTCCACCAATGGTTGAACCAGAAGGGGATTTTTGAAGGGTCTATATTTAAAAAGAAAAATAGCCAAGTGTGACTAAATTTTTGGTTTTGAAGTAGAAATGCATTATACCAGGCTTGTTGATAGTCCCAGTACGTATATGTCCTACAATGGTTTAGGGTTGTTTGGAAATTGGCTGGGAAGTGTTTTGGGGTATGAAGAGCCGATCCCCATTCAAGTGGAGATAGGATTTTGTGAATTTTAATGGTTGAGTACAAGATTTCAGGACTATTTTTGGGGTTATAGGTAACCGTCACAGAACCTGTAGCTTCCAAAATTGCTAAATAATAAGGCTGGGATTTTGTTAAATCCCAAGGTTTAAAATACCAGCCTTTTGGGAAAATTTGAGATATGTCCTGTTGAGGGTTTTGAAGACGAAAACCATCCTCAATAATCCATATGTATTAAAATTCAGATTTAATAAAATGCTCTGCTTTTGGTAGTTTTGATTGGGACAAAACTAGATCAGAGTTATTTTGTGATAAAACTATTTGAGAAAATTCCTCTTTCGAGGGTTTTGAAATAATCTCTTCAGAAGAGTTTTTTGAAATAATAATGTTATTGCAAGGTGATTCTTGCAATGTTTTTGAAGAACTTTGAGAAAGGGTTTTTGGAGTTGAAGATTCTCCTTTCTCAGTTTTTACAACAGGATTTAGAGTTTTACCTATGAAGGCCTCTTTTTCTGCAATTTGGGCCTTTAAGGTTTCAAGTTCTTGAAGGGCTTTAAGTGTCTGAAGCTTTTCCTCCTTTTGGGCTTTTAAGGCTTCATCTCCTTCTAGGGCCTTTTGGAATTGGTAAATTAACTTTGGATCTTTTTGAACAGCCTCAATCCAATTATAGATTGTTTGGGACTGTTGTTTTGCTTTTTCTTCGTCTTCTTCGACCGCTTGGGCCCAAGATTTTATTGGAACAGCAGTAGAGACTGCTGGTTTTGTTTCGTCCTGGTTCTTTTGGACCTCTTTTCCTTTCTTTTTTCTAGGCATTAATGGGCTTATTCACTCAGGACCTGTTTTGGAGAAATTCCCTAGTTATGAAGTCTGGAACTGAGTTTTTATCTCCTAGAATAAATTCGATTTCAAAATCAAAAACACTTAAGATTGCCTGCCATCTGGCAAAAATCTGTTTTGATGCAATGGTTTGAACATCTTTTTGTAAAATTTCTTTTGCAGATTTACAATCAATGCGAAGTAAAAATTTTTGATTGAGTAAATCACTTTGAAATTTTTGTATGCACATGACAATCGAAAGAATTTCTTTTTTAATTGTTGGATAATTCTTTTGACAATCATTCCAATGTGCAGATGTGAATTGAACAATGCATTCTTTGCCATTGACTTTGCTTTAAGATTCCCCCATATCCTATGTCTGATGCATCTGTTTCTACTATTTTGAATGCTGAAGGATCAGCAAGATGCAAACATGAAATTTCTTTTACCTGTTTTTTGATTTGCTGGACAACTCTAGTGTGTTCATCAGACCAAGGTACTGGATTTTTCTTTAACCTATCATGCAAAGGTTTTGCTAGAAGGTTAATGTTTGGGCAGAAATCTAGAACATAATTTAAACTTCCTAAAAATCTTTGGAGTTGAGTTTTATCTAAAATTTTATTAGGAAATTTTTCTGCAAAGACTAACGACCTCTCTATTGGAGTTATTGTTCCTTGGGTAATGTAATGACCTAAGAAACGAATTTTTGTTTGAAACAGAGAGATTTTTGATTTAGAGACTACTAAACCATTTCTTTTGGCAACCATAAAGAAAGTTTTGAGATCTTTGAAATGTTGTTCCAAAGAGTTTGAAAAGATTAATATGTCATCTATGTATACTATGCAAAATTTTGAATAAGGCGCGAAAATATCGTTCATTATTCTTTGAAATTCTGACGGGGCATTTTTTAAACCAAAAGGCATTACTGTCCATTCATATTGGCCAAAAGGGACAGTGAAGGCCGTTTTATAGCGATCTTTAGGTTCAATTTGAATTTGCCAAAAACCTGATTTCAAATAAAATTTTGAAAAGATTAAGGCAGAATGTAAACCTTGAAGAAGATCTTTTTTATTTGGAATCGGGTACCGAATCCATTTCAAAGCTTTGTTTAAAGGCTTATAATTAATTACAAGTCTAGGTGTACCTCTTTCTATTTCTGAGTTTTTGTTGACATAGAAAGCTGCACAACTCCAACGAGACCTAATTTCACAATTAATTTTTTGGAAAGTAATTCACGAATCTCTTTTTTACAATGATTTCTAAGTTCGTGATTCATTTGAATTGGTCTAGCTTTTGTTGGGATTGATTTTTCTGAAAAATCATTTTCATAAGGTAAATCTACCATATGTTGTTTTCTTTCCCAAAAAGCGTTTGGTAATTCCGAACAAATTTCCTTTTCAAGTTTTTCTTTAAAATCTTGAATTTTTTGTTGAATGAATTTGGCTTCTAAATTCTTTTGAATCCTAGAAAAAGAAACATCTTGTTTCAAAAATTGAAGATGCTTTTGTTTTCCTTGAATTAGAAGGTTTAAATCATTTTTGTAAACATAACAAGCTTTTAAAAGATTTAAATTTCTTGTCCTGGGTTTTTCAATAAAAGGGAAAACTATTTTATTTCCTTTAGATTTAAAAGAAATACTATCATAATTTACAGAATAGGGAGTTATCATATTGATGAATGGAGTCCCTAAAATGACACTATGGTTTATATTTTCTAACAAAATGAAAGGAGTTTTGATTGAAACAGTACCGTTTTTAATGGTTGCTTCAGTTTTGCTTTTGATTACCATTCTTGAATTATTTGCTGCAGAAAGTTTTTCATTAGTTTCTTGAGCAAATCTTTTTGGAATAATACCGTTTTTAGGCAGTTTAAATCTGCACCGGTATCAAAAAGGGCAATTGTTTCAATTTGAAAATCTTCTGAAAAAACAATTGTCACTTTAATTAAATATTTCCTACTAGTTACAGTTCTTAAAACGAACAAAAAATCTTCTGGGACTGATTCCAGGTTTTTAATTTCATTTTTTGTACTTTCAAGATCGTCGTCTTCCTCTTCAGAAGATTGTTCTTCTGTTTCATTTTTTCGTGATTTTGAAAACTAATTGTTGAAGAAGATCAGAATCTGATTTCTGTTTTTGTTTAAGAACTTTTAATTCTTCTTTTACTATTCCAATTTCTTCTTGAAGTGACTGAATAGTAATGTGAGAATTTTTCTTTGCTTTTGATCCTAAGATTTTTGTTAAATCATAGGGGTTTGTTTTAACTATTGGTGAACTAGAAGATGAAGATGCCTTAGGTGACTTTCCTTCAAAGGATTTTAAGAGTTTTTCTATAATTTCCTTTTGAAGTTTTTTTATCTTCTATTTGTTTTACTGTTGATTATAGAAGATAAAAAACTTCAAAAGGAAATTATAGAAAAACTCTTAAAATCCTTTAAAGGAAAGTCACCTAAGGCATCTTCATCTTCTAGTTCACCATTAGTTAAAACAAACCCCTATGATTTAACAAAAATCTTAGGATCAAAAGCAAATAAAAATTCTCA
The DNA here is from genome assembly GCA_037975025.1 of Excoecaria agallocha. Classification (NCBI taxonomy): domain Eukaryota; kingdom Viridiplantae; phylum Streptophyta; class Magnoliopsida; order Malpighiales; family Euphorbiaceae; genus Excoecaria; species Excoecaria agallocha. Next base: position 51,596,450 of record CM075812.1, read on the forward strand.
CATTACTATTCAGTCACTTCAAGAAGAAATTGGAATAGTAAAAGAAGAATTAAAAGTTCTTAAACAAAAACAGAAATCAGATTTTGATCTTCTTCAACAATTAGTTTTCAAAATCACAAAAAATGAAACAGAAGAACAATCTTCTAAAGAGGAAGACGACGATCTTGAAAGTACAAAAAATGAAATTAAAAACCTGGAATCAGTCCCAGAAGATTTTTTGTTCGTTTTAAGAACTGTAACTAGTAGGAAATATTTAATTAAAGTGAATTGTTTTTCAGAAGATTTTCAAATTGAAACAATTGCCCTTTTTGATACCGGTCCAGATTTAAACTGCGTAAAAAACGGTATTATTCCAAAAAGATTTGCTCAAGAAACTAATGAAAAACTTTCTGCAGCAAATAATTCAAGAATGGTAATCAAAAGCAAAACTGAAGCAACCATTAAAAACGGTACTATTTCAATCAAAACTCCTTTCGTATTGTTAGAAAATATAAACCATAGTGTCATTTTAGGGACTCCATTCATCAATATGATAACTCCCTATTCTGTAAATTATGATAGTATTTCTTTTAAATCTAAAGGAAATAAAATAGTTTTCCCTTTTATTGAAAAACCCAGGACAAGAAATTTAAATCTTTTAAAAGCTTGTTCTGTTTACAAAAATGAATTAAACCTTTTAATTCAAGGAAAACAAAAGCATCTTCAATTTTTGAAACAAGATGTTTCTTTCTCTAGGATTCAAAAGAATTTAGAAACCAAATTCATTCAACAAAAAATTCAAGATTTTAAAGAAAAACTTGAAAAGGAAATTTGTTCGGAATTACCAAACGCTTTTTGGGAAAGAAAACAACATATGGTAGATTTACCTTATGAAAATGATTTTTCAGAAAAATCAATCCCAACAAAAGCTAGACCAATTCAAATGAATCACGAACTTAGAAATCATTGTAAAAAAGAGATTCGTGAATTACTTTCCAAAAAATTAATTGTGAAATCTAGGTCTCGTTGGAGTTGTGCAGCTTTCTATGTCAACAAAAACTCAGAAATAGAAAGAGGTACACCTAGACTTGTAATTAATTATAAGCCTTTAAACAAAGCTTTGAAATGGATTCGGTACCCGATTCCAAATAAAAAAGATCTTCTTCAAGGTTTACATTCTGCCTTAATCTTTTCAAAATTTTATTTGAAATCAGGTTTTTGGCAAATTCAAATTGAACCTAAAGATCGCTATAAAACGGCCTTCACTGTCCCTTTTGGCCAATATGAATGGACAGTAATGCCTTTTGGTTTAAAAAATGCCCCGTCAGAATTTCAAAGAATAATGAACGATATTTTCGCGCCTTATTCAAAATTCTGCATAGTATACATAGATGACATATTAATCTTTTCAAACTCTTTGGAACAACATTTCAAAGATCTCAAAACTTTCTTTATGGTTGCCAAAAGAAATGGTTTAGTAGTCTCTAAATCAAAAATCTCTCTGTTTCAAACAAAAATTCGTTTCTTAGGTCATTACATTACCCAAGGAACAATAACTCCAATAGAGAGGTCGTTAGTCTTTGCAAAAAAATTTCCTGATAAAATTTTGGATAAAACTCAACTCCAAAGATTTTTAGGAAGTTTAAATTATGTTCTAGATTTCTGCCCAAACATTAACCTTCTAGGAAAACCTTTGCATGATAGGTTAAAGAAAAATCCAGTACCTTGGTCTGATGAACACACTAGAGTTGTCCAGCAAATCAAAAAACAGGTAAAAGAAATTCCATGTTTGCATCTTGCTGATCCTTCAGCATTCAAAATAGTAGAAACAGATGCATCAAACATAGGATATGGGGGAATCTTAAAGCAAAAGGTCAATGGCAAAGAATGCATTGTTCAATTCACATCTGCACATTAGAATGATTGTCAAAAGAATTATCCAACAATTAAAAAAGAAATTCTTTTGATTGTCATGTGCATACAAAAATTTCAAAGTGATTTACTCAATCAAAAATTTTTACTTCGCATTGATTGTAAATCTGCAAAAGAAATTTTACAAAAAAATGTTCAAAACATTGCATCAAAACAGATTTTTGCCAGATGGTAGGCAATCTTAAGTGTTTTTGATTTTGAAATCGAATTTATTCGAGGAGATAAAAACTCAGTTCCAGACTTCCTAACTAGGGAATTTCTCCAAAACAGGTCATGAGTAAATAAGCCCATTAATGCCTAGAAAAAAGAAAGGAAAAGAGGTCCAAAAGGACCAGGACGAAACAAAACCAGCAGTCTCTACTGCTGTTCCAATAAAATCTTGGGCCCAAGCGGTCGAAGAAGACGAAGAAAAAGCAAAACAACAGTCCCAAACAATCTATAATTGGATTGAGGCTGTTCAAAAAGATCCAGAGTTAATTTACCAATTCCAAAAGGCCCTAGAAGGAGAAGAAGCCTTAAAAGCCCAAAAGGGGGAAAGGCTTCAGACACTTAGCCCTTCAAGAACTTGAAACCTTAAAGGCCCAAATTACAGAAAAAGAGGCCTTCATAGGTAAAACTCTAAATCCTGTTGTAAAAACTGAGAAAGGAGAATCTTAAACTCCAAAAACCCTTTCTCAAAGTTCTTCAAAAACATTGCAAGAATCACCCTGCAATAACATTATTATTTCAAAAAACTCTTCTGAAGAGATTATTTCAAAACCCTCGAAAGAGGAATTTTCTCAAATAGTTTTATCACAAAATAACTCTGATCTAGTTTTGTCCCAATCAAAACTACCAAAAGCAGAGCATTTTATTAAATCTGAATTTCAATACATATGGACTATTGAGGATGGTTTTCGTCTTCAAAACCCTCAACAGGACATATCTCAAAATTTTCCAAAAGGCCGGTATTTTAAACCTTGGGATTTAACAAAACCCCAGCCTTATTATTTAGCAATTTTGGAAGCTACAGGTTCTGTGACGGTTACCCATAACCCCAAAAACAGTCCTGAAATCTTGTACTCAACCATTAAAATTCACAAAATCCTTTCTCCACTTGAATGGGGATCGGCTCTTCATACCCCAAAACACTTCCCAGCCAATTTCCAAACAACCCTAAACCATTGTAGGACATATACATACTGGGACTATCAACAAGCCTGGTATAATGCATTTCTACTTCAAAACCAGAAATTTAGTCACACTTGGCTATTTTTTTTTTTAAATATAGACCCTTCAAAAATCCCCTTCTGGTTCAACCATTGGTGGAAATTATATGGAGCCTCTCCTGAAATCCTAAAACCTTCAGTTCAGGAAGGCTATCAACTATTCAAAAATAGCTATAAACCTTCAAACAGGGAAAGAATGTTTCATCCCTTAATGGTCTTCGCCACCAAGTTTTATTTACCATGGATTTCAGCATGGTATTTAGACTATCTACAAACGGAGGCCCAAACAACTTTAGTCTGACGATTCAAAATCAGATGGTGGACTAAGTTTGCTATTCCATATAGCATTAAAAAACATGGTATCATGAAGTGGCTCCAAGCACAAGGATTATCAAAAACAGGCCCAGAAGTTTCTCAATTCTTGGCCCAAAAATCCTTTGCACAAACTCAATTAGCAGCAGCAAAAACCGAGGAAGAGTATTTTCAGATTATGGCCCAACTTCTCCAAAGCGAGGCCTCATCTTCAAAGGCTTCCTCAGTTCCTTCGGTTCGTTCAAAAGCCTCATCATCAGATTCTGAGCCCATTATTGACTTAGGAGATGACAATGAGGACGATTGTTTTGGTATTTTTCCACCACCATAGTGGACTTTTATTTTAAACATGGATTCTTTTAAATCCATACTTTGTAAACAGGCCTGGCCCAAAAGCCTAAACAGGCCCATATAAAAAAAAGAAGTAAAAGTAAAAGTAAAAGAAAAAGAAAATGATTAGATTCTTTTCTTGTGACCGACAGATATCTGCTCCCCATATGAAGATCTTTCCAAATCGGACAAGTAGTCTCTTCACCAACCACTCCACCAAAAACTCCCATAATTGATGGGAATCTTATCTTTCCAGCTAGAACATGGGTCCAAGCTCCCATTAATTTAGGCGTAAAAGAAGGAGATCCTCATCTATAAAACGGACTGTCCATTCTACTTCAGAGGCAGAATCCTACTTAGCCAAAAATCATCCTCTCAAGCTTAGAAATAGGAAAGCTCATGTGTTGAGCACACCTTCAAGAAATCTGAAGCTTAGAGTTTATCCTCAAAAATAAAATTGTAAATTTTAGTTTATTTTTCAGAAAACGTAAGTATGCTCATGTGTTGAGCTTTACTTTCTTGTAATTTATTTCTATTTATAAAATTACATTTTCATATCTGGGTTCAAGTGTTGAAACATTTATAAGTATGCTCTGTGCTTGCGACTTATGCTGATCTGGTACATCAGAAATTCTGCTTGCATAATGCTTGTGCTGCATTAAACAGGTATATAGGCTGCAATATACAGTCCCCTTCGAGAACTATACTGAATAGTATAGAGGACTGTTATGCCACGTACCTTTCATCTGCATTCATAGATCGTTAATAAACATCCTCTCAGATCCCGGGCGTCACTTGGTATCAGACCCCGGGCGTCACTTGGTATATATATATATCTGTGTGTGTGTGTGTGTGTGTGTGGGTGGGTGAAAAAATTCAAAAAAAATTTATTGTTTTACATTTTTTTAGCGAAAAACCCGGTTCTGTCCGGTTCTACCCGATTTTTTCTGGTTCAATCCGATTTTTTGTCAATTCAATTTTCCGTAGTTGAACCAATCGATTAGCCTATCGGTTAACGATTAAACCGGTTTGATTGGCCAATTCGGTCCGATTTTAATAACTATGCATTTAATACAATATGCATATACATGCTCAAATATTACACAAGGAATCTCAATTTCTGATAACACCCGAAAAAATAAAGCCAACAGCCCAATATCGCTAGAAGAAGCCTAGGAAAAACCCATTAAGATCCTCCCAATTGGGGAGGAAAATCCAATAATCGAGACTGTCCGATTGGACTGGACATCCCACTGACAAAGTTTGATACATGCCACTGTCCAATCACCGCTGCCTACAGAAATAAGCCATGCCCGCTGCAGAGTAGGAACGCTATTATGCACATTGTTCCAAGCCCTTTCGGAACTATAAATAATAGGTTATTCTCTAAGAAAGACAATTAACTTTTTCTCTCTCCCCTAGTAAATTAATCTCTCTCTATCCTCTCTTATCCTGATAGCTAACTTGAGCGTCAGAGTGCTAAAGCCTAGAACCACCGGGCTAAGCATCTTTTGTAGGTTTTGCATACGAAGGCCCGATCGCGGCTAACCCTTTATTCCTCAAGCCTATCTTTTCCCTACTGCAAGATAGAGATACCCATCACTATGAAATTCTGTGAATTATCATTTGGTGTTTTCATTGAAAGTTGATAACTGAGCAGAAAGGCCCATCCTCATAACTTACAAATTACATACAAACTTACCACCATACTATAAGGATGCAAGGTTTCCATGAAAATCCTCGACAATCCCTCATCGCTCGCCCGTGCAGGAAGTCATGAGGCTCACTCAACAGTCCCTCATCGCTCGCCCATGCAGGAAGTTACTCACCCGAGCATTCTTGCTGGCTTTCTTCCTTTGTCGTTTTCTCGTGTGTTTTGTATACAAGTGATTCTTTCTCTTCATCAAGTAATAAGAAGAGAAAGTTCTTTTGCTCTGTTTTTGTTCATCCTCTACTAAATAAAGGCAAGAAAATTTTTAAAATATCATTAACATCATCCACAATATAAAATTCCACAATTTTATCTAAATCTATGCAAATAGAGTCTTATATTGCAAATTTATGAATATTGAATATAAACAAAAACTTACATGCATTTATTAATTAAAAACTCACAAAGTTATTAATTTTACGAACAAATAGAAAGACAAACTCTCACACATGTTTATTTTTATTAAGTCACACAAAAGGCATTACTTATTACCATCAGATTTTATAAATTTCCATTGCTATATTTAGCAACCGAATAAATTTTCGTTGCTATATTTAGCAACCGAAATCAATTTTCGTTGCTATTTCTAGCAACCGAATTGATGTTTTGATTGCTAAATTCAGCCAAAATTATAAAAAAAATTATGACGGAATTTTTGTCGTTATTTCGTCACTAAATTATTGTTAATTTTGATAAAAGGTTGAAGGGACTCTTCATGCTTTGCAAATTCCAAAATTTCCATCAGAAAACAGCCACAGCTGAATGAAAGTTGAATAATGTTTCACAGTTAGCTCAATATTGCAATCAAAGAACAGCCACAATTGAAAGAAAGTTGAATGATGTTCCAATTCAAACCAATAAATGAATGCACGACGTCAATGAAATGCTAAAGCAGAGCAATAGGGAGAAAAAAAATGAACAGCAGCAGCAAGGGTTATCCATCCAAATAATTTAGATGGAGCTGAGGGACCAAAACATGCAATATTTTCCAAAATAATTTGCAAAATATTATATAGATAATGAAAACATTTGCAAAATTTCAGATGACAATGATAATATATGGAGGAGAAAACTCCGGCAAATCAATATTGAGCACCATCCGTATCAAGTTCTCTGTTATTTTCGTTTCTTGGAAAGAGATAAGAAAGAGTGCTTAAATTTCATAAAACAATTGCAGTCCCAAAATGAGGCAGAATGCATCTCAAAATGACAGTCTGTTTTCCAAGTAAAAGCAAAGAGAGGAAGCAACCTCAACTGCAAGTTCACTAATATGGAATAGAAAAGTGATCAATTATGAAATCTATTATAATAATATATGATATATCTGCCAAATTAAGGATGAATTGTTCAATACTTTATCCTATAGCAATATCCTTACTCAGCATTGCAAGATGCAGTTTTCATTCAATCCAGAAAACAAATATAAAGAAAAAATAAACTAATACAGAAATCACTTATTTATTTATTTTACCTTTTTTCACTAAAACAGAGGACGTATACATCTTAAGGATCTATCAAGCCCTAGTACATTGAACTAGTTATATTTGTAGTTTTAGTTATGCACTCCATCTAATTGTACGTCTATGCAACATGGGAGATGCATATAAAAAGAAATAATAAATGATAAAATCCAACATGATTTTCTTGTAAACTCTGATAATAGGAAGAAAACGATATGAGAAACAAATACAATAAAAACAACATGAAACATCAATAGGGAAATGAATTAACCGTAACGGTTTCTTTACAAATGTAGTCACACTGGATATAATAGTAGCTCAACCAGGCGCTGAACAATAATTGTACAAAAAATGGATGGTACGTGTTTAAACTTTAAATGGCCCATGAAAGGTTAAATTGTTCGAGATAACATATGCAAGGATATATTGTCACTTTTAGATTGAACAGGGCATCTGAAATACAATTGCCATGATGCAGTGTCACTATCTAATTGATGGGGAAAAAGGAAACTTGTGATCCCACAAAAGGATACCTTCCATTAAATTTAGCTTGCGTATCTATCATATGAAGGAAATATTTCTTTCTAACAAATTAGAAAAGAAAAGGAGCAGAGAGAACCTTATTTCTAGTGCACAAAAGCTAACTAGTCATAGTATACTTCCCTTGTGAATATCTTTTTCACCTGCAATAACCAAATAATTAAGAATGTTTTTCATTGCCATCAGCAAACCAGATGGCTTCCACAAGCATTTAAGCAGAAAACAGATGAAAACCTTTGTTTTCTCATGAAATGCCCAGGTAAAGTTGAATGAAAGCCTAATACATGATTTTAAAATGACATTGTTCATAGTAGCATAGTCACTAATTGATTGTTAAATTCTTCATAAACTTTAGATCTCCCATTGATTGGTCAAAGGAAAAGGTTTGGAAAGAGTACTTTCTTTGAGAAAAATATAAAATAGTCAGGTAGCAGACTTCTTTCCTAAAAGAAAAGAGATTATAAGCTAACTATCATAGTGTTGCAGCCACTTAAATAATCATACCTGCAGTTAAATCACTAGATTTTGCTTGTCCAACACAATGACTTAAATAGATCCTTAAGGTCCAGTAACATATAACAAAACTACTGAACAGAACATAATGAAAGGCATTTCCAGAATTTACATCTAAAAGACAATAATCCCAAAAGCAAAAGATAAATAAGGGCATATCTTACCTGCTCAAGAGTCAAAAACATTATAACATTCCATGATCCTAGATGGCCAAAATTTGGGAGGAACCTCTTATAAAAGGCAAAAATTCCCTGCAGTGCATAGTTGCAGCAAGTCACTACCATTACAATTAAGTCAATGGTTTGTGCAGCACATATAATAATAGATCCCAATTTAAGCCTTCATGCAGTAAGAACATTTGTGCCAATAGAAATTAAAAGGAAAAAAATAACGCATATAGTTACTTGTGATCACACAGCAAGTTAAACAACTTTAAATCCAATTTTTGGCAATCATAGAAACACTTAAAAAAGTTGAGGATTTAATATCAACTTTGAGTCTCTATTGTTACAAAAATTAGTAAAATGCCATTATAGCATCACATATAATCTTGAAGAAGATGACTGTTATCATACCTCATTCTTTAGTGTCTTGATGAAACAGTCAAGAGTACTCCTGTATGATAAGTCTCCCATCATTCTAGATTTCACTTGGAACATAACAGACAACACAAATCCAGTATTGACTCACTAACTCAACATCATTCACCTAAAAGCTTCGAGTTGCAACATATGATAAACAAGAATAAAAGTAATTTTATGGATTGTTCTAGATTTCAGATAAAATTTCAAATGGTAACCCATGGCTATTGAATATGGGTTCATTGATATGCTATAATAGTGTATCTCTCCAGTTTCATCATCATTCCAAATATAATGATGTCCAAATATTTTCAATACTTTTGCAGGAATGCATATTTGAGAGGCTTCTTATTAATAATGATCTTATGAGAAGGATCAAGCCCCATAAAAAATGCATAATTTATGGCTATCTGCACTAATGAAAATGATGATGATGATGATGGAGACAACAAAATAATTGTTTGAGCTTCCAAATTTACTATTTATAAGCAAAAAGAGCAAGCAAATAAATAAATTATACTTACAACATCAATGGGAGAACCAATACAGATAGTAAAAAAACCTACACCGAGACCAGCTAGGACATGAGTAAAAACATTGTCTACGAATCCAGGAATTTGCAAAATTGTCTGCATTAATATAAAAAGATTAGGATATCATATTGCAATCACATAGCCACTGGCCATTTCAACAGTGAAAACAACATGTGATGAGTAAATTCTATTCAACTTGAATTAAACGCTATGAATTTACCTGTTTCACTTGATCATAACTGGCTTATTCATAAGCATTTATAATAGCATTTCGTGCTATATTTGGCCCAAGTCCTGTTCACAAGGCCCTTAGTCCTTCCTAATTAGAAAGAGTAGAATACAAATTCATTAAATTACTAATAACAGAAAGATTATTGCATCCCAGGAAACTGACATGTCGTGCTATGGTGAAATAAGCATCCAAAGCTCCAGCATATCATCCAGGCATCCCCATTGGCAATTTTCCTTCAGCTTGCAGCCGAACTTTAATAAGGTCAGTTGGATTCACAACGGTGATTGCTATGGCCCTGTTCAACGTGAGGGTTTTTCTAATGAGTTTGACAAATTACTATCCAGTCTCCACTTAGTGTAGAAAAAGATGAGCAAGTCGTGACCATCATTTAAAGACAAATCATATCAGTCATATATTTGCCAAATGTGATCACCTGTTATTAATGCTGCAAGTATCCACTAAGGAGATATAAATTTGCCCGTGACCGCAAAGTAATATCAGTGTTCTTTCACTATAGACATCAATATTCCTAAGTGGGATGGAGATAGAAAGAACAAAGCGGAACACAATAAACACAAAATAATCAATTACAACTAACCTAACAATTAAAAGCCTAAATGAACATTAAAATAATTTATCTCATGTTGGTTCTTAAATGCAAGTACTCAAATCTACAGAACCATTACTATGACCTAAAAGTTCAAAAATCCCGTATTACAGAAGGAAATGTAATTAAAGCTGTGGCATGAGAAAAATGAAACAACAAAACCAATTAGACAACAACAAATTTAACCCATAATTAATATTCCCAGCCACCATAAAAACTAAATAGCAGAGACTAAATACCTCAGCAAAACAAGCAGCGAAGGCACTGTAGAGAAAGATCTCAGCGAAGGAAATCTTAGTTTTGGGATTGAGATCCGCCATAAAAAACAAATGGGCAATGCCAATGGAGAAGAAAAAATAGGACTAGACTAGGGTTTTATAGAGAGTGAATGAAGGACTGATTATGAAGCAAAAAAAAAACAAAATCATTAGGTAATTGGGTATTGGAGGATACAATGAAGCTTAAAGTCTTTATTCCCTCAATATGTGAAGTGGGCTAAAATTATTTCATCCGTGCTGCATTTTTTCACTACGGTAACTGGGTATTAGAGGAAGAAAAACTAGTCTATATAGAGGGAATGAAAACTAAGGTGATGATTTGGGTGAAAGTAATGTGTATCACTTCTGATGGATCGAATACAGTTGCAATCACTGAGTATTTGAAATTAAAAATTAAAGAGAGGAAGGAAGACTCACAATATGAACATCTTGAAACCTAGAGAGAGTAAACCTCTTGAGCAGCTCACAATCAATTTCACCATTTCGTAACCATACGACATGAAATTACTTCAAGAAAGTCAATAAATAACAAATTAAGATCAATAAATTAACCTAAATTATTTCAAAGAACAAAAACCCAAAACATAAAGAGATGAATTTAGCCTCTTACCAAAAATGAAGATTTGAATAGAAAATTATGGATTCTTTCCTTCACTACCCTAAAACATCCAATTGGGTTTCAATCTAATAAAATAAGAGAAATTTTTGGTTGTTGAGGTGGAAGATGTTGGTGGATGCAAAATATAAGTGGAAAATGTGAAAGATTGGTAGATAGAGAGAGAGAGATGGTGAGAATGAACAAAATGGAGAGAACAAAGAAGAGGGACAAGGGGAGCAATTTTTTTAGGGTTTAGGTTAAAGAAAGGGATGGCAAAGATAAGTGGCATATGTGAAAGATTGCTAGATCGAGAGAGAGAAAGATGGTGAGAATGAACAAAATGGAGAGAATGAAGAAGAGCAATTTTGTTAGGGTTTAGGTTAAAGAAAGAGATCTAATTGATTATGAGCAGGAAAGAGATTAAAAACCTACTTTTTAATTTATTTCTTTTGCCTATGGAATGAAATTTTTATAGGCAATTTAATATTGAAAATGTAAATTAGCAACGGAATTCTATTCGGTTGCTAAATTAGCAATAGAATCTAATTTCCGTTGCTAATTTGGAACTGAATTTTTCTAATCAGTAATTTAGCAACAGAATACCAACGGAATTTTTTTCGTTAGTAAAATAGCAACGGATATCAAATTCCGTTGCTATTTTAGCAACGGAAAAAGATTTCGTTGGTATTTTTGGTCCCAAAGATTTTCCACATGCGCCGCAAAATAACAACGGAATTAATTTTCCGTTGCTAAAATTGCAACCGAATTAATATTCAATTGTTATTTTAGCAACGGAAAATTAATTCTGTTGCTATTTTAGCAACGGAAATATAATTTTGTTGGTATTTTTAGACCCAAAGTTATTCCACCTCCTTGGCACCAAAAATACCAACCGAATTCAGTTTTCGTTGCAAAAATAGCAACAAAATTTAAATTCGAGTTCAATTTTAGCAACGGAAAATTTTTTTCGTTGTTATTTTTCATTATAAAATTTATCCCCCAAATGTTGGAGCCTTTTAGCAACGGTTTAAGGGTTCCGTTTCTAATTTTCGTTGCTAAATTTTGGCGCTGATAATTCCCTCCACTTTTAGCAATGAAAAATAACCAAATATATTTTCGTTGCTAAATCTGCAATGTTTAACCAAATTTAGAAACGGAATATATTTTTCGTTGCTAAATAGCAACAGAATTAATTTTTCGTTGCTAATTTAGCAACGGAATCAATTCCGTTGCTATTTCCAGATTTTCTTGTAGTGTTTGTATCAACTTTATTCTACTTTGTTTTAGCTTTTAATATGAAGTGCGAGTAGTTTTCTTTAACTTTTGCTAAACGATACTTGAATCCTTAATCTTGTATTGTAATGACCTAATTTGTGCTTAATGTGATACAAGTTGATTATTTATTGGTTTTATACAAATTTTTACCTTTGATCGTCTATAATTTGATTGTTAACTTATTTGAATTAATTGTTAACAATTGGTTTATGCATGATTATTGGTTTGCATATTCTTAAGTTAATTTATTGGTCTTAATGCATGATTATGTCCTGAGTTAAGGTATAGTGGTGTGTTGGTCATAATAGATTAAGATTAAGAAAGGTTGAAACCAGAATAGATGAAAGTTAAATTTTCTTGCAAAAAAATTTAATAGACATCTAGAAGGTAAAATCAGATCTTTATGCTAAGTATTGAATTATTCTTAAAAGGAAAGTTTAATGCTTATGAATGATAATCTTGATGTAAGTTATCTTGCCTTATTTATCTGATTTCTTCATAATCACTTATGTTTCCTCTTTATTAAGTCATTACAATATACGGTTAAGGTGGATAGTCCTTTAACAGAAGTTGCCTTTTGTATTGAATTTTACCAACTTTAATTGATTTCTTTGTTTAATTTGTTTAAGTTTTATTTCTTTTTATTCTCTCATCACCATCACAAACTTGGGATTTCTTTTACTCTTTACATGCAATATTCCTCTTAAAATCTGAAATAGGTTGCATTCATCACAGTTTCCCTTGGGTATGATATTTGGGGTCTTAATCTATATTTTTCTATATTACTAGCCGATCTAGTACACTTGCTAGACACCGTTCAGCATTCAATAAATGATTTTCAAAAGTTCACTAACATGTTTGTGGGAAAGTTCATAGCGGCCATTCGACCAATAGAAGTCTCTGCTGACCTACACCAGGTCGTTTAGAAAAGGGGGGAACCTTTACGGAGTTACATGGATAGATTCAACGTGATAGCTATGGACATTCAAAATTTGAACTTAGAAGTCGCTATCAACGCGCTTGGTGAAAACACAAGGTGTCAAGACTTCAACAATTCTTTAAGCAAAAAAACCCTATCGATTTTACCGAACTGATGAATAAAGCTTACTAAGTTGAACACCTCTCTCGTGATAATTCTATCATGGATGAAGAAGAATGACTGAGTACATTGGTCGAAGGGCATGAGGAAAGATTCAAATAGGGACCAAAGTCTGTATTGTGCCTTCCACAGGGATAAGGGGCACAAAACCAATGATTATAGGCAACTTAAAAGGAAATAGAGTACAAGATCAAGAAAGGCAAGCTGAAGCAGTTTGTTAAAAGGGGCAAAAGTGAGGCCAGGTGATCTCCATCCAGGCAGTCAGACAGGGAGGAGAGGAGTAACATTAAGAAAGCTCTAGCAGGGGTAATACATGAGATTATGGAGGGAAACATTATGAATTTTTCTAAAACACCAAAAAGCGAAAGCCAAAAGATTTTTGCTCGCTCAAACCCAACCCACCTGCCCAAATAGATATCATTTAGTTTTTGTTTAAAGATGGAAAACATGTATGACAACCCCACAATGATGCGCTAATGGTAGAGGCAATAATTGAAGATTTCTTAGTACAACGAATTCTAGTAGACACGGGCAATGTGGCAACCTCATTAATGTGTAGGATTACAAGGCTTTGGGGATGCCAAGCCTAATGGAGGAAGTAACGGTTTCACTGTTTGATATTTCTAGATAGCCCATCATCAAAGTGGAAGTCTTGATCAACTTGAACCTATAGCTTAGAGATGACTTAATAGTCATGTCATGTATAACATGCTTTATGGTTGTAAACATGTTGTTGTCTTATAATGCAATTTTTGGTAGAACTTTATTAGCCGTAATAGACAGTTACATTTCTATGTAGAAGTTGATTATGAAAATCCTAGCATTGGAAGGAACATTTATACTTCGGGAAAACCAGACAGTAGCTTGAGAAACATACGTCACTATGTTAAAGAAAGCAAATCAAGCACTTCCAGTGGACACATTGGACATTCCAACTGATACGGCTCAAAAAATAGAGCCAGTTGACTCATTGTAGGAGATAGAGCTATTACCAGCAAAGATGGGGAAAATAGCCTCAAGAAAGCCCAGCTCGAAAATGAAAGCACTTATGGCAGTCCTGAAATCCTATACGAATGTGTTCGCTTGGCAACCATTGGATATAATCGGCATCTCACTAGATATTATGTCCCATTCGCTGAGCATACAGATAGGCTGTAAACTAGTCAAGCAAAAGAAGTGCAATCATGCGCCCGAACAGCAGTTAGTAATAAATTAAGAAATGGACACCTTGCTAAAAAATGGGTTCATCATAGAAGTGCTCTACTCAGACTAGTTATCCAATGTGGTGTTTGTAAAGAAATCCAATAGAAAATTGAGAATGTGCGTAGATTTCACAGAGTTGAACAAGGCATGCCTGAAGGATAGGTACTTGCTGCCAAATGACTGGTATCGAGCAAGTGTACTAGATCAACTAGTAATATCGAAAAATAAGATTAAGACCTTGAATATCGTACCTAAGGGAACATGGATTGCTAAGTAAAATATCTATGTTTGAATTAAATTAATTGGAGATTATTGCCCAAGTTTTTGAATTGAAAGCAAGAACTAAACTAAATTAACAGTAAGGCAAAACAAAAATAAAAACTAAACTAACATAAATTAAACACAGAGCAATAACTAAAACACTTATGCTAAAGGAACTATCCATCTTAACTTTCATTGCAATGACTCAAATTAAAAGTAACACAAGTGATTATGGAAAAACTAGATAAAGAAAGCCAAATACCTTAGTCAAGAATATCATTCTAAGCATTAAACCTTTTTGTTAGGAATAATTCAATACTTAGAATAAAAAATCTAGTTTTATACTCTTAGATATTCATTAAATCCTTTTTCAAGTAAACTTAAATTCAACTTATTCTTAATTTAACTTTTTTAAGTATTAATACACTCTTACCGACACATAATTATCCCAAATTTTGAATATAATCATACATCAATACTAATGAACTAATCCAAGAACAAGCATATCATAGATTATACTTGAAATCAATCATCAACCATTTATCAAATAAGTTAATAATCAATCCAATAACAATCAAAGATAATAAGTTGCTCCAGAACTAAGAAATAATCAAACTTGCATTAAATTAAAGCTTAAACTAAGTCATTACAATAAAAGTATGAGGGTTCAAATTTCCCTCAACAAAAGTAAGGAAAACTACTTATCGAACATGATTAAAATAAAAGAAAAACTAAAATAAAGAGATACAATACTCATGAAGCTTCAAACTTGCTCTTAATGATTTTTTAAAACAATATTAGAAAGCTTGAATTTTTTCGAGAATTGCAAACTAAGAAAACAAGAAAAATTAAGCTAAAAATTATTGTACAGAATTAACTAAAGAAAACTAAGTTAAAACCAAAGAAAATTCGTAATAATAAACCTACTCTAGGTCTCACTAACTACCCTCAAGTTTGGTGCTTTGTCTTGCTTAAATAGCCCTTAACGAAGAAGTTTGGGTGGCTTAGAACTTCCTATTCTCTAAAGGAATTGAGTTTTAATGAAATAGGAAGACTTTTGTCGATAAAACATATCACACACTCAGGAAAGTGGCTTTGATCACTCGATTGAGTGATTGAATGCTCAGGAGAGTGGTTTTTCCACTCGATAGAGTGATTGTTTCCTAGAGTGAGTGAGTTTTGGCCTTGGATGAGTAACCAAAAACACTCAGGAGAGTGTTTATATACTCGGGAGAGTGATAAAATCAATCAGCTGAGTGACTCCTCGTTGCCTTTCACGTTTTAATTGCCAAATTTTTCAAAATTATATCGTTTTCCCTTAACTTCTTCTTTCTTCATTTTAACCCTTTTTCCTTTCAATTTAGCCTTGAAAAAAAAAGCTAACATTTAAACATAAAAGCACACAAATTAACTAATTAAACCTAAAATTAACTAAATCAATTAATTAAACACATAAAAACACACTAAAAACATAGTATAATCCATAATTATTCCTAAACATAGATATGTTAGTGGATTTAACAACCAAATTTAAAAGTACGCTTTCCTAGATGCCTCAATGGGTTACCACTAGATCCCCATTAATCCAGAAGACGAAGAAAAGACAACATTTATCACTTATAGGGTGACCTATTGCTACAAAGTGATGCCCTTTGGCCTCAAGAACGTAAGAGCAACTTATCAGAGGCTAATGAACAAGTTATTTAAAGAGAAAATAAGTCAAAACATGGTGGTATATGTTGATGATATGATTGTCAAAAGCAAAACCTTAGAAGATTTGCCAAAAGAGCTTAAAGAAACATTTTCAACTTCAAAGAAGTTTGGCCTCAAGTTAAATTCGACGAAATGTTCATTTGGAGTTCGATCGAGTGAGTTCTTAGGCTTCATTATTTCAAAAAGGGGAATAGAGGCTAACCCAATAAAGATTGAGGCCATATTGAAGATGGAAAAATTGAAGTCTATCAAGGAAGTACAAATACTAAATGGGAAAATTACAGCTCTGGAAAGGTTCATCTTGTAGTACCCTTAACCTATTCTTAGCTATATCACTTTATCCTGTACCATTAAAAATGCTTTTCTACGCTATTGTGCCATAACAATATTATATAGAGATCTCAATATAAAACTTAATCCAATATAAGTATTATACAATTAAAACTTTACTATATACTTGAAAAGTCTCTTGACACATTATAAAATACAACTGTTAGGCATCTTTACCAATGCCAATAAAACTTTTAACCAAAAGAACCCAAATAAAATTCTATACTTTCAGTCTTTATCCCTTTGACTTGTGTTGGCCGTCTTGCTGCAGATATTATCTGTGAGAAGAAAATTTTTTCTTACAACCTGCACGGATAAAACACCTGTGTTAAGTTATAAAGCTTAGTGGGGAATATAAAACATGTAGACAACATCTTTCAAAGATTGTCAAAAATGCAAACACATAAAAGCATATTTTTAAGCATATAAACCAATCCATATACCATATTCGCAACAATCTCCAGGTACTATATTACCTTTCTGTTATACTTATAACCAATACCAAGTGCCTATTAATCTTCCACTTGTTTAACACTTTGGCTTCTTAAAAATATTCATAATACACTTAGTGTTTTGTTCATTAAGTTCATTTTCTTGACCCTTATAAGCTACGTATATCTAATTTCTTTGGCTTATCAATCTTTCTTGAATACATGTAATATCAATCTTAGATTCACAAAAAGACCAAGTTATAAATCCTATAACTTTACGTTAATAAAATTTTAGTCCCTATGTATAACAAATATTAATAATTTTCACATCAAATAATCATATGTATCCAAATCAAATATTAACTCGTTATATTCATGTCATCGCTAACATGCCATTCTTTTATTTTATCCATAATTAGATACCATTCCATTTTACTATCACATTGACAAACTAATTTACTTTTATCTCACGCATATATTATATACCCATGATTATGTATTCATAATCCATTATTTACATATGTACGAAATCACATGCATCATTACATAGTTTCCATATACAAATTAGAAATTTCATATAACAATAATATGAAGGTAAATTTAAGATCAGTCATGTTTCCTTCATCTTTTAGTTTATATGATGCTTTTCTTACTTGAATTAAGCTTGCATTTTTCAAAAGAAGTGGATAACGGGTTAAACTATTGCACCCAAAGGTATGAAACTTTACTTTGTGAAAGGTCAAGCGGACCTAAATGAGGTCAGCTACAACCCAAACGAGGTTGTTTATGATCCAAACGGGACCATTTATGACCCAAACCGGGTTAACTATACTTTAACTTTCAAACGGACCCAAATGGGGTTGGCTACAACCCAGACAAGGCTGTTTATGATCTAAATAGGATCATACTATAGCAGCTGCAAGATACCCTTATAGGCATGCCTATTTATCCACATCCTAGACACAATGTAGGTAGATGATTCTCTTTGCTTTGTCTTTTTTTATTGTACTTTACTGTGTTCAATTATATACATGTCCTTGTTCAACTTTCAATAAAAATGTGATCATATACACTATTGAGTACTACTCTCTCTCTCTCTCTCTCTCTCTCTCTATATATATATATATATATATATATATATATGCTTAACCATATCATCACATATTCATAATAGTGAAACATGTTAAGCTTATATGATTAAGATATTATAGCCAATAAAGTTGCTCTGATGTCTAAGTTATTCCTATTCCAATTTTGGATCCCAATCATGTATGAACACTTACTTTACTATCATCTTTATATGATACTTTCATCACAACTATAGTTGTATGGACACATTTGTAAGTGCATTATCATTTTATGATTGCATATCTATACACTTATATTTGTACAATACCAGTAAACATAGCAATTCTATATTATCATACAGTCATAATGTAGCATAATGGCATAGGCATTCAACCATTCATATACTATTTCATGTATATAGCTATTCCAATCAACACAAATAAATTCTTAATCAAATATTCACTTTGACTTATTTACTATATTAGAGTTTTAACTTAACATAAGAGCATATAAGTGCGTTACTAATTTATAACACCTTAAATCACATGTATAATTATGTCTTCTATAATCAATGTTCCTTTGCCCAACTTTATTTCCATATGTCATTATATTTATCACATATTGGATGTTGTATAATATCTTTGTTTTTATGTTTAGAATGCACTAAAAGTATTTTGGAAGGTTTAGGCAAGCTTTGGTAACAATTTGAAACCTCTGAATCAATTATAAGAGAAATAGGGAAGGGTCACTGTTGTTACTAACTGAGTACTGACTGTGTTATAGGTGTATATTAGGTTCTGGATTGACTTATGGTCATTACCAAATTGGTACTGACCATAACATAGGTGTACTTTAGGTTTTGGACTGACCTCATGATCATTACCAAATTGGTACTGATAGTGACATACATTCTGTCTAAAGGTAGATTTAGTGGTTCATATTTTTTTTTACGATTTTAGACCTTCTCAACGTCATGTTTAGATAAAGTGGCTTTCAGTAAACTTATTCCTTTATGTTTCTAGTTTTTGAAACATTAAAAATCACCTCAATAGCCTTTTTAAATCTTGAGATATCACTAAAACACTTAGGAATGTTCCTAATGATAGGGTTGCAGGAAATTCCGATGTTCAAGCCAAGTTTTGACATGTATAGTGGCAGAAATAGACTTTGTCTTTTTCATAGAAAATCTAGATATGAAAGTATATTTTCTAACCCAATTGGAATTATTCAATTTTTGGCTCTATAACTTGAGTTATTGATAGAATAGTACTATTAGGTCATATGGACCTCAACCCAAAATTCTGAAATAAACTTGCATGTAGATTTAAACCTAGAAACTGATGTTTCCTTTGAGATTACTTATCACATATATGTTCATACATCTTTTTTATTACTAATTTAGTTTAAAATCACTTTAAACAAACTTTCTATTGGGTTCTACCAATTTTATTTCTCAAGCTTTAGTTTTGATTAACAACTCTATTATTCAAACTAACACACATGAAGATTTATTTTCTATCCTATTAACACACTTCCTATACAATATACATAACAATCATCATGTAAATCAGTCTCATGTAACACAAAATGAGTTCCTAAACCTGACATGCAACCTCGATCTTCTTTAAACTCCTCCTTTTTTTCTCACTTTCTCTTTTTACTTTGATATTTGCTAGCTTATCTCCTTAAAGACATCTTTCACCAAGTTCTCTCACAAGTAAGATGAAGAAATCTAATAATTCTCTATGAGAAATGAAGGGGTCGAATTTACAAGATAAAAGAGGAAGAAATGAAGTTGCAGATTTTGGATAGTGAAGAGAGAGAAATGTAAATCTTTTAGAGAGAGAAAAAAATGAAAATTTGTATTTTTCCCCTAAGAACTTGCCAAGGCACTATTTAAATCCTACATTCAATATTCTCTCTCCTATATGCAACCACTAGATATTTGTGTAGAGCAAGAAATTTTCAATTAACTCCCATTTAATTCCTTCATTCCAAAATTTGCCCTCTTTTATTTCCTTCTTTAAGTTTTATTTTCGAAGTTATCCTTCCTTTCTAATTGCACCCAATGATTATAATTTTATTTCAATTGCACATATGGTAAAATAACTATTTTACCCTTTAACACTTAAAACATTGAAACCTTAAGTCTTAACTTATAATAATTCATTTAATTAAGTTTGATTAGACATTAATAACATGGTAATGCCTTTGAACTTTACTAGGGCCTATTTTGGGTTCTTACACATCTCCTGTTTGGTAAAATTGTGTCTTTCCTTCTATAAAGCCTTGAAGAATTTGGAAAACTTAGAGTAGAGCCTGGAGTGTCAGTCTGCCTTTGAAGCCCTCAAGTAGTTCCTAAGTTCTCCTCCATTTCTCAATCAACCACAGCCTAGTGAAAATATATTCATGTACCTGGTAGTCTCTAAAGGAGCCGTAAGCTCGATTTTGATTAGGGAAGAGGGAATTCGGCAATTTCCCATCTATTACACTAGCAAGGTCCTTCGAGGCACTGAACTAAGATACCTAATTCTCAAACAGTTGGCTCTAGCCTTAGTCACTTCAGTAATAAAGTTGTGTCCTTATTTCCAAGCTCATATTGTAGTTGTCTAAACCAACACTTATCTTAAAAAAGTGATGTAAAAATTGAAAAAATTGGGGAGGAGAACAAAATGGAAGGCTTGTCTAGAGAGTTTGATGTCCAGTACGATCCCCATTTGGCAATGGAATCATAAGTGTTAGCTAATTTTGTTGTCGAGCTACATGCCCCTCTTGTTGAACTGAGCAAAACGACTTGAAAGATGAATTTTAATGCGGTAGTATCATAAAAAAGAGCCAAAGTGGGAGTTATGCTATCTAGACTAGGAAAAATCTCTATATGAGGAATGGCCATAATATCTTTTCCAGCATCTGACAAAATACGAAGCACTTTGTTATGGGCTATAGCTCGCCCTTGAGGTAAAATCAAACTCGTTAGTTATTAGTCTGATTGTCAATTGGTTGTCAACCATTTATTAGGGAAGTATGAAGCTAAAGAGAAGGCAATGATGAAGTATTGAGACCTGATATCGACCCTACTAGCTCAACTAGAAAATACGAGAGCTCGTGGACAATTGAGCAAATACATCGAGAACAAAATAAATGAGCAAACTCATTGGCCAAGCAGGCATCCTTGAAGGGCACCTTATAATTAGAAGATATAGTCTGATGGTCATCGCTTAACCGTCATATGAAACTTACTTGAACCAGCTAAATGAGCAGATGGATGGATAGCAATTGTTAATCTATTTGTTCCTCGATATGGATGCTCTTCTAAAAGATAAAAATGAAGCTAAAAAGATAGTTAAATGATCTGGTCTTATTCTATTCTAGATCAAAAATTATACAGAAGGTTCTATTCACACCTTTGGTCACTATGCCTAAGCATGGAGGAAGGCAACTATGTCCTCAGAGAAATCCATGAGGTTATTTATGGAGCACATGAAGGGGCTTAAGCGATATATGTGAATGAGTTAGTGAAGAAATGTGACAAATGGCAATGATTTAGCAAGATGTTTCACTAGGGATCAATCCAAAAATGATACACAGCTCATGGCCTTTTGCACAGTAGGGTATAGACATATTGGGGCCCTTTTCATTGGCCACCAAGCAAAGAAAATTTTTAGTAGTAGTAGTGAACCATTTCACTAAATAGGTTGAAGTTGAGCCCTTGGCAACCATCACCCCAACAAACATAGTCAAGTTTGCTCAAAAGTGAATTATCACTAGGTTTGGTATACTGTACATTGTCATTACTGATAAAGGAAAATAGTTCGATTGTCAATATTTTAGGAATTTTTGCAAAAAACTATGGATTCAAATTAGGTTTACCTCAGTCTATCACTTTGAATCAAATGGCATGACTGAGGTCACCAATAAAACAATCCTGATGGGATTAAAGATAAAACTTAATGAAGCAAAAGGCCTTTGAGTGGATGAATTGAGCATTATACTATAGGCGTATTGCACATCACCTCGGTTGGCAATAAGAGCTACTCCCTTTTCTTTGACTCATGGCATAGAAGCAATCATCCCCTGTGAGATAGGAATGTCAAACCTAAGGACGAACTATACAATGAAGGAACAAGCAAGGAGTTATTACTTTGCCACTTGGATGTACTTGAAGAGAAAAGAAAGCACACCCAAATTTGGCCAGCAGCGTGCAAACACCACATAACGGCATATCACAATTGCAAGCTAAAGCCTCAAACGCTACGCATAGGTGAACTGGTTCTTAAAAAGGCTATTGAAGCTCAAACAGCAACAGACGTTTGCAAATTGAGCCCTAATTAGGTATGTTTATTCGAGATACATGAAGTAGTGAACATTAGAGCTTATCACCTCAAAGATATGTCTAGAAATATATTATTGCACTCTTGGAGCATCTCCAACCTGAAGAAATATCACCAGTAGTATGACTCAAATTGGCAGTTTTGCCATGAGTCTACCCTTAGCTCACATTGGCAATTGGCCATGAGCTCTTTTTGTTTTAGCTCAAATCGGTATATCACCATGAGCACAATCTAACTAGCTCAAATTAGC
The DNA here is from genome assembly GCA_037975025.1 of Excoecaria agallocha. Lineage (NCBI taxonomy): Eukaryota > Viridiplantae > Streptophyta > Magnoliopsida > Malpighiales > Euphorbiaceae > Excoecaria > Excoecaria agallocha. The sequence goes on from CM075812.1 coordinate 51,619,225, forward strand.
ATATTGCCACAAGCACTATCATTGTAAGCTTAACTCAACAACTTTTCCATGAGCACATTGTAATTTTAAGCTCAACTCAGTAATTTCAGCATGAGCATAACCATTTTTAGTCTAGTTCAACAATTTTGCCATAAACACCATTTTATATAAAAACTGCATTCAGCAGCTTAAGCCATGAGCACATTTATTAATAACACAGGAAGCTCTGCCTGGCAACTTAAGCCATGGGCATCTTTATTACTTAACACATTTGTTAATCTGTTAATGCTCATGGTTTCTTTCTCAGTGATTTTTGATCAATTACAACTAAATTAGCTCGAATTATTATCTAAATTATCAATTAAACATGGCTAATCATATTTGAATTAATTCGAATTGTAAGCAATTCGGATTGCCATCAGCTCGAACTATTATTAACATGGATCGTTCATTGTCTATTTAAGCACAAAATCAAGGTGGTATCATAAATTAAAGATAGAATTTTGTTGAAAAAGATTTCATCAAAAGAAGCCAGTACAAAAAGCTGAGGTACTCAAGAGCTATAAAAGCTAACCTAAAAAAGAGGAAAATCCTAACTATTATTTGTTGGGATCAACCTTATCCACCCAGGAAAAGTCTTCCTAGGGGAACTTGTCCTTCATAACTTGAAAAATCTTATTGCCATATGTAATAGCTTTATCTGCAGCAAGGTCGTACATTTTCTCTTCTAGCTAGGACATTTTCTTTTCCAGCTCGGCATAATTACTCTTTAATTTGGCCTTCTTGATCTAGCACTTCTCCAACTCAACTTTAAAGGCTTGGCACTCTTCTTTTTCCTTCACTACAGAGGCCTTTTCCTCCGCCAACTTTTGAGCAGCTTCTTCGGCTGCCTTATGGCTAGCCTCTTTAGCCTTGGCCTCGATGGCAACAGCATGATCTTTCCAGCCATTAGTCGCTTGTCGACCTCCTTCAATTTCCTATAAAACTCAACAGTAATCTTCTTTTATTCCGTCAGCAGGCTAAAAATCCTATTCATTTTATGGATCACTGAATTGGAAAGTACCACACTCTGTATGAAAAATATGTTAGTAAAAAAAGTAAAATGAGAAGATGAATTTTTGATGTTTGGTAATAATGCCTCGATTTGATGCCTCCTCATAGCGATAGACAAGCAATCCATTCATAGGTTAATAAATGATGATACCTTATCCAATATACAGGCCAACAGTAAATAAAAGCCGTTAAACTCTAGGCTGGAAGAGCTGTACGTGAGAGGCCTCTACAGCCACATACCCCAAACCTCCTCTATTGCTTTGCTCACTTTTTTGATCCATTCAGGGGAGGATGATGACCTCTATTCAGGAGTTCAAGAGGATGAAGGCCTGGGTAATAAGACGAAGGGGTAACCCATTTTGGGTGAACGTCTAACAAGAGATGTGGGGGAGGCATCTGATATCATAATTGCATTAGAAGGGCTATTATGTGGCAAGCCAATATCAAGCATATCTTATGTCAAACCCTTGAAAATCACTGCAGGACTTGCTGCCACATTGGCTATCAGAGCTAATGTAGCATTTGTGGCTGGAGTAGACACTGCACACCTCATCTAAATAGGAACCATATTTGTTTGTTGAGAGTTCTCTCCAACTTTGGCCCTCTTGGCTTTGACCTCTCGCCAAAAGATTTCTTACTTACCCTCTTCATAGCTGTAAAATAATAATACAATAAGAAATATTATACTTTTTACTTAACAAGAATTAGCAAATGATACCTCACATCTCATTTTGGGGCTCTGGAGATGACTTAGGATCCAAAAATTCATAAATATTGATTTTTATGTGAGCGAGCTCTCTCTACCAATCTAAAGTTTTTTCCTCGTCTTGGGTTAGCAATAAGTGTTGGTTATTGCTATTGATGAAGTGACCCTAAGAACTCCGAGTGGGGAACTCATGCTTGCCCTCTACAATAAAGAATTGGTTTTTTCCAGTTTTTGAGGGAGTCCCGCTTCCTTGAGAAAACATCATATCTTACCCGAATTTAAATGTAGCAGTGGTCTTTTATCATATTCTTGAGGCTGACCACATGGATTGCTTTGAAAAATTGGACGGTGAGGTCGATGGTGTTCTCCGATGTCCAAATTTATAAGGCAGTTGGGGTAAGCCAAGCATTAGGGTGCAGTTGACTTATAGTGAGGTCATAGTACTTTAGAAAAGAAATCTGGAAATGAGTTAAGGGAAGGGTAACCCTAGCTCGGATATCAGCTTCATAAAGCAAAAGTTTTTTCTTGTGATTAAAGTTATAGTCAGCGATAATACAGAAGCGAGGAGCTAGAAGGTTGTATTGGGTAGGAATTCCTAACCTAATGCTCAGGTTGGGAAGCTCAGTAACTTCTATGGATAAGCTAATTTTGGGGATTCGAGGATTGGACTTCGACGGTCTCCTAGGTTTAGGACGGCTAGGTGTAGGAGTTTCAGTGGTTGGAGTATTTATAGGGGCGACCTCTGTGGGTACGTGTGTGTTTTGTGGAGGCACTTGGAACACTGAAAGTTTTATAAGGACACTTTTAGTGCATAAGCTAGGAGCAAAAATGCTCAGTGTCCTATCATCCAACATATTGTCTAGGATCCTAATTTCATTGGACCCTATTGATCCACTCATTCTGAAAGATAAATAGGAAAAAAGGGAAATGCAAAAACAAAAAGGAAAAGATCTAAAGCACTAACATGTGATGGCGATTGAATGGATTTAAAGGAGATTTAAAGAAAGAAAATGCAGGAAAGTCAAATAAATGGAAATGAAGCAGGAAAATGGCAGAGTGAAAAAGTAGAAATAGATAAGTGTTAAAGGTATTTATAGGAAAACTGAGCCGAAGGATGGAAAATAAACATGGGGTTTAGATGTCCTTAGTATGTGTGAAAATAATTGCATTTGCAGCTGTTACATAGGATTCGAAGAGACATCATTATGGTCATTACTATTGCCATGAAGATTAAAGAGATAGGTTTTGCAATCATTATGGATATCCTGGAAGGATGCCTCGTTTCGTTCAATTCATAGACTTTTTTACATCTTGGCAGGTGCTCGGCTCCTTTTTGAAATAAATATCTCCCACCTGGGGGGGACTTATGATAACTGAACTGTATCTTAGGCCTGGATCCCTAGATATTTGGATTATCTAGGATTCGAATAGTAGTTTCTAACGACATCATCTTAGTGAGTCCAACTAAGGCAAGGATTAAATGATCATCCAATCAGGGTTGAGCTTTTATTATGCAAGCTTGGCCTAGCTTCCCATTTAGGAAGGACTTTTTCTCAAAGAGGAAACTTATGTCCATAAGGAATCCTATCCAGAGTAGGAGGTGAGTCTTTATAAATAGCCAGGTTGTTGGGTATCTCATTCTCTTAGCCATTTCTATTCAAAAAATACTCTTATTTGTCATTGACTTGACCCTTGGAGAGTCCACTTATTGGACCGCCATCGAGATTTCTTTATTTTTAGGTACCTTTGGAGAACTCAATTACTCAAGTTGGATCTTGCACGAAAATTTTTCCTCCTAACTTCTTTTTCTAATTTTTCTTCATTTATACATACTTTATTATCAAATTCTTATCTATATAATATTTAAACACTCAATTACATATTCTAGCAACTAAAATTAACCACATATACCTAAGGAAAATAAACACTCCTATACCTTTTTGAAGTTTGCTTTTCCTTCTTCTTGCTCAAACCTTCTCCTTACCCTTATCTTTAATTTGTTCTTCGGCTTGCATCATAAATACCATTAATTAAACATTCAAATATTTTTTATAAACTTTCTAATTTACAAGTTAGAGAAGTAGGGAAGAGGAAGAATGCAAATTATGCTCAAGTCACTAAATGACTTACCTATATCACTTATGTGTTGCAAGCCCTATCTCTCTCTCTATGTTCTTCCATCTATTAAGAGCATATTTTTAGAAGGTGATTTTAGAAAGGAATAAGAGAAGAGTAGACTGAAATTTTGAGGTTTTTTAGCTGACAATCAATACTCAAGAAGTTAAAATTTTTTATGCCTTATTAATAAAGGAGAATTCTTAAAAGAATGATGTCAATTGCTCATTGGCCAAGATCTTAGATCATTGGTTAATTACCTTTTAATCCCTTTCTAATTTCTTAATTACCAATTCATTAAAATTCTTCTTTCTCTCATCAATTTGATCCCCACTTACATGCATAATTTAATAATTTTTCAATTACGTATATGCCAACAACTTTTACAAAAATTCCAATTATGTCCCCCCTACACAATTTATGCTCTTATCCATTATAACTCATACAATTACATACTCTAATTGTTTTAAGATATACTTTGGGGCCTTACATCAGCTTTTAGGTAAGGAAGAAAATCATTTAGGTTTACTTTTAAACACACACACACACACACACACACACACACACATATATATATATTGGATAAAACAATGCATTTAAATAATTTTGGTTGGTTCGTTTAATATAGTTTTTCAATTTTAAGAACTAAATTGAATTAGTTGCAAAATTATTTCAATCCAAAACTGAACAAACTGCACTAAATAAGCCAAAATCCATTTGGTTCTGGTTTGATTCTGCATATGCATATTCACTATATACTTTAGGGGTGTGCATGGGTCGAATTTGGATCAAACCTTAACTAACCTAAACAACCTAAGATCCAAACTATATGCATCTTCTTAAACTGGCCTGATCCTAACTAAACTTTGGGCCCAAAACCTATCAACCCAAAATTTTTGGATTAACCCGAACAAACCATGCAAACCCAAAATTAAATTTTTTAGAATAAAATAATTTTTTTCTCTTTAAACTTACATGCCAAATATTAATATTGAATTAAAACCTAAATAAACAATAAGATAAAAACATTCATGCTACTATAAAATATTTAAAAATTACAACAAACTAACAATTTAAAAATTCTTCTAACATACATTACATGATAATTAACCACTAACAACAATAATAAAAATAATTATCCAAACTCATAGTATGAAACTTTTGGGCTTAATGATAGTGGTCTCTTTAGTTGATGTACGTAGTGTTGGGAAATGCTAATCACCATCCTAAATTAACAGCAAGTTAAACCAGCTATTAACTCTATTCACACTCTGCGATTAATCATCCAAATAATCTACATCTAAAACTTTTAGTCTAAGTTATATATTGAACCTTTGGTTGTAATATGATTAAACAGGAACAAAAGGAAAAGAAAAGAAAAGAAAGGAAACCATTGCAAATTATAAACCAATAATTCCCACGTTTTAAAGTATTACTGCAATAAATGGATTGATTTGATACATATCCAACAGGTACATACCAAAACTCAAGCAAAATGGAAATACATACATACATACATACATACATACATACATATATATATATATATATATGGAAAAAATGCACTTTGAACCAGAAAAATAGTAGTAGTGGCAACCAGCGAAGGATGCCGACGACCGGGGATGGCGACAGGTGGAGAGTGAAAGCGATCGATTTAGGCTTTTAGTGAATGTTTTTGTGAAAAAAGAGAGAAATATAGATGAGAATTCGGGTTGGGTTCATAGGGATGTTAACCCAAACCCGAAGGTTTCCTAACTCCAACCCTACTTAACCTAAAAAATCCTAACTCTACCATAATGCAAATTTTGGGTCGGATAGGTTTAACTCCCAACCAGCAACAAGTCCAGCTCGATTCAATGTATAAAACTAAGATGGTATAAAATTGAACGAAACTAGTATGAACTTATATGAAATCAAGTGAACCGGTGAGAAACTGAGCTGAATCGTGAAAAATTGGGTTGAATAAAAAAATCAAATTTTGTTCAAAATGTTTACAAAACATTGATTTTTTCTCAAAAAAATAAAAAAATAAATAAAAATAAAAAAATTGAAATTTAGGCAATATTGATGAATTCTTTATGAATAAAATAAAAATTATAATTTAGATTTGATGAATTATTTTTGAATATTTACAATTTTTTACTATATTTATCTTAAATTTTTATTATAAATGTTAAATGACTTAAAAATATTATCTTATAATTAATGTTTGATGACGAATGTACTTTTTTAAAATATTTTATTTTTTATATAGTAATATTTACATAATATTTATATAAAATTTTAAAAATAATATTATTTAAAAAAAGAAAAAACATAATTGAACCTATCAAATTGGTCCAATCACGATCTTTTTGCTACTTTAATTTATTATCCGATCCGATTTTCATAACAATGCCTATACATCATAGGCTTGATGATAAGACTCGTAGTTGTTGAAGAGGAAAATATAAAAAATGTGCAATCAGTAATAACTTTCTGTTAATTTTAGGAGCTTTTTCTTATAAAACTATCATACTTGAATCTTGTCATAATCTCTTTAATTAGTTGTTGAGACCTTCTTATCCTTGGTGACTAGAGCATAAGGTGCCACTGTTGGACTTTATTGATTAAACATTTATTTTGAATAAGTAAAAGTGTGTTTTTGAACTTGAGGTTAGTGGCAGATTTTTTTACACTTAATACCTAATTTTTCTGCTTCTATTTTCCCTCATTTTGTGGCTACTAACTTTAATCTTAACGTTAATTTTTATGACTACTTAAGATGCATAATTGGTTTTTCATAAAAAAAATTATATACACATAGAAAAAATATTAAAAAGCAAATTTAAAACTTACTGACCTAACTAAAAACACCTTTTTGCAATTAGCCTTACACAAAAGTCCAAAATCACTATTCACAAGTTTGTATTATCTTTACAAGAAATTTTAAACTTTTGTTCATTGTTTTTTAATTTATTCTGGATATTATTTGAGCATTGAAAATAATCAATTTGGAAAATTCTTAGCTACACAAAAGAATTTCAATGGATTGGAGTATTTTACGAGAGGGACGTAGTTAATTATTACTTAGTGCAGACAGGTCATTTCTCTCAAAGGATAGTGCAATCGACGTGTTTAAATCCACAAATTTATAAGCTACTATAAACCGTTTCTTGATTTAATTGTTATTGATTATTATTATTATTATTATTATTATCATCATCATCATCATCATCATCATCATTGTCCTTGTTGCTTTACTTGAAATTATTAATGTATTTATTATTGATGGGTGTTTATTGCTTTAATTAGCTATAAATTTTTCTAACAATCTTTGAGAGGAAATGGTTAGATTTTGTTTTATCATGGATTTAATTAAGTCTTTGTCTAGTAAGACTAAAAAATTTTCAAATCAAAATTTTCTTTGTCGGCAACAACAAATGAAATTTTGGCTTACTAAATTGAATTTTTTTCTGTAATTTTGAATGGTTTCAAGGATAAAAGTTCCACAAAGATATCTAAAAAAATCCATTGAAATTAGTGCGTCTAGCGATAATAGTACTCCTGGTGACAAAAATGATTTCAATGAAAAAGATATTTTATGTCATGATTGAATTTTAAGTGCTTTGTCTAATAACATATATCGCATTTTTTCTCATACTAAAATTGCTTTTGAATTGTTGAATGCACTATAACATAAATATGGCACTGAAGAAAATGATTGAAAAGATGCACTGTTGAAAATTTTCTTTATTTTCATATGGTTGATAGAAAAAGTGTGTCTGATTAAATTCGTGATTTTGAGAATATCATTTTTATTTGAAAATTAGAGGCATTGAATTTCATGATATTGTCTATTTTCTCTTATTAAAAAAATTGCCACCTTCTTGGTTCGAGTTTGCTAGAGGTTTAAAATAAAAATAAAAATGTCTTACTTTTGATGATTTGTTAGTTTCTTTGAGAACTGAGGAGAGACATCATATTTCACTGAAATAAAATTTTGAATTTTATGCAAAACTTCATATTGTTAAAAATGTTTATAAGCCTAAAACAAAAAATTTCAAAAAAAATGCTTTTAAGAAAAATTCTGGTAGTAGTGGCAATAATAATAATAATAATAATAATAATAATAATAATAATAATAATAAACCAAAAAATAACATTTTTAATAAGAAAAAGGGTTTAGAAAGTTGGTTTGTGGAAAGATAAATCATTTTGCCAAAAATTTCTTTAAAATCTATGGTAAACATACTAAAAGATCAATAGTTAAAAAATCTCAAGCTAATATAGTGACTTTAGAACCTAACTCTCCTTTCTCATCTCACAGGTACTTTGTTTCTAGCCTCGAGTTAAATATAATTTTTAACTCAAATGAATAGTGGATAAATTCTGGTGCTAATGTTCATGTTTGTGCTAATAAAAATATTTTTCTCCTCTTGTAAGGTTTCAAGTGTAAGATCTGTGCATATGGGGAATAATAGTGAGGCTCAAATTCTAGGAGAAGGACAACTAACGTTGGAATTATTTTCAGAAAATTTTCTTGTTTTAGATAGTGTTTTTCATATTCCTTATTTAAGGAAAAACCTTATTAGTGCATCTTTATTAGATCAAAATGTTTTTAATTTTTTTTCTTTAAATAAAGTTGTTATTACTAGATATGGTACTTTTTTTTCCAAAAGATTATTTGGTTAATGGATTATATATATTAAATGTAGTGCCATTTTCCAAAAATAATATGTCTTTTGTTGATTCTTCTATTACTATTGTTGAATGTAATGATATTTGATATGGTAGAATTGAACATGTTAATTTTGATATTATGAAAAGAATAATGGGTTTAGAATTAATTCCAAGGCATGAAATTACTAAAACGTAAGAATGTGAAATTTGTATTTAATTTAAACAACCTAGAAAGCCTTTTAAACCTGTGATGAGAGAATCATCATTATTAGAATTGATACATAACGATATTTGTGATAGTAATAATATTTTAACATATGGTGGTAAAAGATATTTTATTACTTTTACTGATGATTTTTCTAAATATTTCTATGTGTATTTAATTAATTGCAAAAGTAAATTATTGATAAATTTAAAATTTATAAAACACAATTAGAAAATCAACTTGATAAGAAAATTAAAAATTTGCATTCTAATAGAGGTGGTGAATACACATCAAATGAGATGAAAGAATTTTATGAGTTGCATGGTATAGTTCATCAAGTTACACCTCCTTATTCATCTAAATTAAATGGAGTAGCAAAAAGAAAAAATAGAACACTTATGAATATGGTTAATGCTATGTTACTTAAATCTAGTTTGGTAAATAATATTTGAGCTGAAGCTTTATATTCTGCATGTCTAATTCTTAATAGAATTCCTTATAAAAATTGTAACAAAACACCCTATGAACTTTGGCATAATAAGAAACCATGCTTAAAATTTTTAAATGTGTGGGGGTGTTTAGCTAAAGTTAGTATTTTGATCACTAAGAAAAGAAAATAGGGTCTAAAATAATTGATTGTATTTTTATTGGTTATGCTTTAAATAACAATTGCTACCGCTTTTTAATTTTAAATTCAGATATTCCTGAAACCACTAATAATACTATTATGGAGTCAAAAAATGAATGTTTTTTTGAAAATATTTTTCCCATGAAAAATAGGATACCTAAATCTATTAATGTGTGTTCGTCTAGTTCTGATTGTATTTTTGTCAATTCTCAAGAAATTAGGAAAAGTAAAACAAAAAGAAAAAAATAAAAATTTTTGCTCAGATTTTTATACATTATTGCTTGAAGATAAATTTAAAATATATCATGAAACTACGATTTCAACCGATGTTCCTTTTTGGAAAGATGCAATAAATGATGAAATGAATTCAATTAATTTAAATAAAACATGATTTTTATACGATCTTTCACCTAGTTGTAAAACAATTTGTTGTAAATAGATTTTTAGAAAAAAGTTAAGAATCGATGGATCCATAGAAAAATTTAAAGCTGGGTTAGTGGCTAAAGGCTTTAAACAAAAAGGATTAGACTTTTTTTTTTATACATATGCACTTGTTTCTAAAATCATAACTATTAGACTTTTGATTGTATCAGCTCCATTTATAAATTATAAGTTTATTGAATGGAAGTAAAAACTGTGTTTTTGAATTGTGATTTAGAATAAGAAATTTATATGAATCAACCTAAAGGTTTTATTATACCAGGGCAAGAAAACAAAGTTTGTAGATGGCATTATTTATGGACTAAAACAAGCTCCTAAACAACGGCATGAAAAATTTGATAAAGTCATATTGTCTAATGGTTTTCAAATAAATAGAATTGATAAATGTATTTATTTTAAAAATTTTGAAAATTCTTATGTGATACTTTATTTGTATGTAGATAACATACTAATTTTGGGTAGTAACTTAAATGTAATTAATATGACTAAATCATTTCTTTCAAATAACTTTGATATGAAAGACTTTGGTGAAGCTGATGTAATTTTAGGAATTAAATTATTAAAAAATAATAATGGTATTGCTTTGTCTTTATCACATTTTATAGAAAAAACATTGAAAAGGTTTGGCTATTTTGACATATCTCTTATTTCCACTCCAAATGACATAATTGTTAAATTGATTAAAAATTTAGGCGAAAGTATTTTTCAATATAAATATTCTCAAATAATAGGATTTTTATTGCATTTAGCAAATCATACTAGACTTGATATTGTATTTATTGTTGCTAAGTTTGATATATACACTTATAATCCAAGTATTACACATTGGAATGTATGAAGCGTGCCAAAGCCATCACTGGATCTGGATTTATTCTTAGAGACTCGCTTTTAAGGTTTAAGACTAGGAGAGGTTTACTATAACTCAAAAATTAGTCACTTCATAATAGAAAGGGATTTAGGCCCAATCTATTATTATGAAATCGCCACCCAACAAAATGTTGGAAAATGATTTTCAATCTTTTGATTTCCAAGCAAAGATTGGTATTCGAAACATCACTCTTACTTGGCACCTTGATTATGTGTTGTTTTATAATTGGGTTTTAAATATTAATCCACTTCCCTCTCTCACACAATGCAATTGCAATAAATTTAACGCATTAATCATCTCAAAGGCGATAAATAAAGCAAAAATAATCTTACTTAAATTATTACAAATGCAAATTGTCCAATAAAATATAAGTACATACATAAGTCGAGGCATTCATTATGGTTAGGAATATTGGTTCCCTCATTCATATTTTACAAAAAAAACTCTTTTATCATTGTATGATTTTTGGGTTGAGAATTGGACATTGGTCTTTATTTTAAGAAAAATCCCAAATTAATTAGTAGAAATGATCTTAAGTGTCTTTTCCATTTAAAATGTAGAAAAATCATTTTTTACTCCCTATTACATCCCCAAAAAGCAAATACATCCAAAATAAATAAAGAAAATAAGATAAATATAAATAAAGCAAAATAATGAATAAAAGGAATGTGAAATTAAATAAATAAAGATTGAATTAAATTGACTAGGGCACAACTCCTAACATGCGATCATCTCATAAATAACTCCATATGCCATCGAATCAATTGCTCCCACAAACCACAAAAATCAATAAATTAGCACTGTAAAATGAATAAATAACAAAGGCAAATTAAAATAAAATACTGAATGATATTACAGAAAATATGCATACAAAAACACAAGATTTACAAAAAGACACATAAGATAAATCGATCATCAAATATCTATGAAGTAGCATGAAGAACACTAAAAAGTACAAAATAAAAAAAACATCAAAATGCACCTAAATTTGTCCACGGACGCCCCTAGACAGGTGACAGATGCCCTTGACCAAAAAGGGATAAAATTAGAAGAAAACACCATGACATTCCATCTGTTGTCATCTGTGGTGCTTTCTCCCTATCTGTCACTCGAGGGATAAATATAACAAGCCAAAAATTGAACACAAGGTTACCAACAATCTCAGATAAACCCTAGATACATGATCATATGGATCTAAAACATGTAGAAACTAAAATACTAACCCTAAATCACATTTTTATTAGATAAGAATAAGATTAATTCCTAAAACAACATTTTAACACAAGGTGTAAAAATAAACATGCATTCATGGAGGAAGTAATATTAAAGTGATACTTTCACACATACATATTCAAATCAGCATGGTATTCGATTGAACAGATGGATCTAAATAAAAAATGCACAAAAACACATTCATTTTTTCATTTAGTAATATGTACAAATGTGATGAGCTAGAGAGAGAAAGAGGGAAAAAAAGCTTAGAATATTATCCTCAAGAGATATTCTGACCCTGTATGCCTTGAAGTCCAAATCTATGCTCCGACCTTGGTTTTATGTTCAAGAAAGCAAAATGATTTGGTGTGTGTTTTTTGTTGGATCAAAAGAGTATGTGTGGAACTTTTGGTCTTAGAGAGAGAAGAATTTGTTTCTTCTTCTCCAAACACACTGTTCTTCTTTTCTAAGAATGATTTTCCCCTAAAAACCCTATTTTTTATGTTTTATACCTAAGGAGGAGTTAGAATTTCATTCCAACTCTAACTCTCCAAGTATGGAGGGATTTATCCCTCAAAATTTGGGCCTAAAAATCCTCCAAAAAATCCTATCTTCCCATTTTTAAAAACCAAAAATGTGAAAAATATAGGAATGCAACCACAGATGGTTGTCCCTCAGATGAAAACTTTGAATTTACAAAGTTTCCCATGACCTTGACCTGTACAAGAGGAAAGTGGTCATAAACGACCGTTTCGCACATGACAGACAACCTTCTGTCATGACTAAATGCCAAAATCAAGGTTTTTTTAGTGCTCTTTTGTTAAAACGTCCAACAACACTTGAAAAATTAAAAAATATTTAATGAAAAATGTGAAAAATCTAGATCAGAGCTTCGAGATCTATGTTCTTTATTAAAAATATATTATTTCCTCATCATTTGGTAACCTTGATCTAGGTTAGGTTACCTTGGGTCATGGTGTCTATAACTACCCTCAATTTTGGGGAGCTAGTACATTAGTGCCAAAGTGGGCCAAAATTCAGAGTAAAGGAAAACGACAAATACCTAAGGCAACAAATCACTAATTGGTTGTTTAAAACATGCACCATCTTAGGCAGTGAGTCTCTTGGTCGCATAGTTACCATCAGTTTGTCGATGTGTTAACCCTTGTTTGGATAGTTAACATCCGTTTATCAATGTGTTAACCCTTGGCTGGATAGTTACTATCAGCTTATCAACTTGTTAACCCTTGGTTGATTGTCTGATTAATGCTAGCTCATTGGCATACAAAATCAAGATGAGTTAAGTGTATTTGATTAGCGCTAGTTTATTGACATGTAGAATCAGATAATTTTTGCCATATTTGATTAACACCAGCTTATTGGCATGCAAAATGAAAGAAAGTTGATTAATGGTGGGTTGGTACCATCTATAGGTATACCTAACCTTGCAATTGTGGTGGTTGATGCCGTCTTTAGGTGTGTTTACCCCCTTTTAAACAATATTTGCCTTGAAGAATTTCTAGCAAATATGCATATTTGAGAAGTCACTGATAATATATGACTAAAGCTTACCTTTCATATACGTAGGTCTACCTTAGAGACACTACAGCATAATTATTTCCTTTATCATTGGAAGCCAAAATAATCTTTTGGACCATAGGCCTTTCAATGTGCTTTAGTTTTATACTGTGATATTGGACAGATTTTGACACTTCCCAATGACTATGTCATCAATCTGAAAATTGACACCAATGTTAGAAAAACCATCATCATCAAAGCTATTGACACATTTGATTTTACTCTGTATCTTTTGAAAATTTACATTATCATTAAAATTTTATCTCTTATCTAATAGTTCCTTGTTGTTAACATCAACCTTATAACTTTCGATGTGTTTAGATTGAAACATACCATATTTTAAAGAAGCACAGTTTATTACCAAAGAGTCCTCTTGATTGTAGTCCAAATGAACATTCATTGCTACGATGGCACTCTGACCACCATATAGTTTTGGTTTTACCAGTTTTCCATTCTGACCTAATGATAATCCAATCTTTCTAAGGTAATCAGTAGTAAAAGTTCAAAAAAGTGGCCTTTAGCGATGGCACAGCTGGTGAGATGAAGTATCCACCTTGATGCTAGGATTTGTTGTAGAAATAAATAACCTGCTGAGAATACTTTTAAGCTTGATATAGCACTCCTCTTACATGGTTATGATTGCAAAAGAGAATAATCCCATAACTTAGACCTAACAGTAAAGACATGTTAAGTTCATAGTAAGTGCACCCCACAACTTGCTTCCCATCAACTCTAGCAAAAAGACATTTGAAATCTCATGCAATGTTGCAATCCTTTTCTTCTTTTGTTCCAACCAGTCCAACAATTCCTTTGTCCAAAAGAGACTGGAAGGAATATGGTTCTCCTTTGATTGACTTGAGCTTATGTAAACCCTCAACAATCAAAAGGGGAGCTAAAATCCTTCAAAGTTGCACTTGTTTTTGCTATGTATCTCTCTTGATTTCAACCTATTCAATTGACTTCTTGTGATTAGGTGGGTGTCTTAGCCCATATTCTAGGAAGAAAAAACCATTTTTCACTCTTCATTCACAAATACTTTACCCTTTATATTCTCTCTCATTCTCTATTCATAAATGCTTTATCCTTCATATCCAGTTTGGTATATGTGTCATCGGCATATTCTTTCCTTGAAGTGTTAGGTATGCACCTCTTAAAAGGGTTTTAGGTACCTGTGGGTAAGATTTAATGTTAGTATTTTGTCTATTAAACATGGTTTTGCTTCTTCTTTTCTATCATTTTCTCTTTTATCTTCTTTTTTCATGACTAGCCCATTTCATTTAACTTGTCTTTCATCTCTTATTTGTTGAACCGTTATTTTAATTATGCATTTTATTGTCAGTTTTATGATGTCTTTCTGTTGTTTCCAGGCATATTAAACATGAATAAAAATAATCAAAACTTAAGGTAAATACATAAATTAAATAAGTACATATTCTAATTTTATATACATAAAAAATATCCAAAACGTTTTAAAGATACTTGAATAAAAAATGATAAAACTACTGAGACAGCCCTGGTCCTTTGGCTTAAGCTAGCCCTGATGGAGGTTTGGCTAGTGCCACTACCTGTGGTGTTACTGGTGGCTACTCCTCCTGCTGCCTAAATCTAAACTCAAATCCTAGCAATACTGCAGTCAGTAACTGTAGGATTTGTGCTATCACTTTAGCTGGTCACTCTAAACCCTGTCTTTCCCCAATGACTGCTCTACAGTGCTGCTCCAAGTACCTTATCAGATTATCCCTCAGATTCTTGATGTATCTCCTAAGCTTTTCATCTATCTTGACCATGGCCCATCTCCCTTTAGGAACCTCAACCTCAATGTGGCCTCCTTGCTTTCTTATATGTGTGAGCGACTCATTGACTACCTATAAGGATGCATCGAATCTCGAACCTACGGTCACCAAATTGGCTCTAATACCTTACACCTCAATCTGTAAGGACTTTACTATAGTCAGCACTAACTATAAAATCTGGTCCTATCTTCTGACAATTTTCTCCATAACAGATAGTCTCCTCGAGATATCATCAGGCAAAGAGGCTAATGATGGTTGTATTGGTACTAGCAGAGTGGATGTAGATGTCTCTAGGCACTTAAATGGTGGAGAAGCAGCAAAAGTAGATGCCTCCGAATGTGTAGATGGTGAAGGACCAGTCGAAGTGGATCCTCTCAGGTGTTTATATGGTGAAAACTTGCCAAATCTTTTGGCTGGTAGCTGTTGATGTTTGATTGGTAATTTGGGGCACATCAGAGGTGTGGGTGACCTGCCAAAGAGCTCATCTAAGTCGAGTTGCATATCTATGTTATAATCTAAATTGACATCTTCCATCTAAGGCTTATGTGGCCCCTCCTCCTATGCATCCTGCTATACTGAAGGTGCTTGAGGTGGCTAAGGCTGCTGAGCCCGACCTTGATCATCCCTTTTTGCTGATGGATCTAGCACTATAGGCTCGAAGCCATAACTCTCTCTAGTCTCTGGGATAGTCAGTAGTCTGTACTGGCCCTTCTACCCTTATACTGACTCCACCATCCTTATGGAGAGAGTGGCTTGTATGTCAACATATATGTCCCCCTAAAGCAAATGCCTAAATGTCCCCTCGTCTGCTTCCAAAGCTAATAACAGCTGTGTCGCTACACTTACTATGCATGTTTGAGTAATAGGCTAGGGGGTGACTCTGAGCAGGGAAATGATGATCTCACATATGATTTCAACCCTCCTGTACACATGCATCACCTATAATCAAGTAATCTCAATCGTGTTAGCCAACCTAAGGCTACTGGTATGACCTAGATATGATGTAGATAGTACTTGCTAAATGTATTTATAGGCCTGAGTTGCCAATATAGTGCTCTTTGCCGTGTTCGACTAGTACACGGCTTTTAGAAGGGTAATGGCTGACCATCGCACTCGATCTATAGTCCTCTTTAGGGTTAGGATGTCCGGCCCTACTGATAATCCTATGGCTTGTGCAAACCATCGACGGCTGATGTTATAGTGGATGCCTCCTGCCCAGAACTAGACTGCTTCCTCCTTGGTGTCCAAGCTATAATAACCCCTGTACTCTAGAGTGGCGAGGAGCTCTCTGGTCACATTTGGATAAGTATGAAAGGCTGGAGTAAGGAATGTTGTTTGTCTTACTGCAGCTAATAACCTATCGATCTCCTAACCCAACCCCACAGTCTGAAGAAACTGCCTAGACAAGAAGTGGTTGGATGTGAATTGGACCTAAAATAAGGCTTCATATTTGTTAACCTGTCGAGTCATATAAGCCACTATGGGTAAAACTGCTGTGGCATGAGTTTCTTTGTGTGGTATCTCATAAAATTTAAGTGTTAATTTCCTATGGTTAACTTAAATCGCAAGTAAGCCAAAATTTATACGTTAAAAACTTGTAGCGAAATTGTGACAGCATGCTAGCTTAAACCATAGCTAGCCAACCTACACAGAAATGCATGCCAAGCACCGCAAGACAATATGTAACAGCTTAAACCTTTAGTAACAATATATATGTAATTTTATTTTTCATTTATATTATAATGTTTAGAATAATTAAAATTATAAATTTTTAAAAAATAGGCAAATAATATCATATAAAATATTTTTAAAAATTATTGAAAATAATTAGTAAACATAAATATGTATGTATGTATATTTTTTATTAATTTTATAATGTTTAATAAAATCAATAAATAAAATTATAAATTTATTTAAAAATTTAAATGAAAATATAATATAATATAATATAATATAATATAATATAATATAATATAATATAATATAATATAATATAATATAATATAATATAATATAATATAATATAATTTTAGTGACATAACTTGCTTGCATTTTCGTCGTTATTTTTCTGAAAATTAATTTACAAATTTGAAAATACAAAAACAGTGTTAGCGAAAAAAGTTTCTGTCGCAAAAAAAGGCGTCATTCTTTGCCATCAAATTTACCGACAATTTTTAGTGTTTCATCGCTATTTTGTTGTTAAATTTATGACAAATATATTTCCACGATTAAAACTAGAAATAGTCGCTAATTCATCGTTAATTCCCTTTTTTGTAGTGTACACTAACCTAAGCGAGCTATATATCAAGAAAATCATCACTCGCACATGTACATATTGATATACAAATCACATATAAATCATGCTTATATTCTTATTGTTATTAACATGCACATTCTTAATGACTCATGTCCTTACCCTTTCTTTTTTTTTTATCATGACTTATGAATCACATTCACATGCCAATATGTCATCGTCACCAACATACATTTCCTATGCAAATGACTAACATACACTATTACTACTTGCAGAGTTTTACACTCTAAGCTAAACAAATAAATAAAGAATGACATTAAAAAAATGATTATCGCATACTAACTTGCACTACCTACTATATTCATGTGTCATCATTATTTTATCATTTGCTTTCTCTTTTTTCTGTATAATGTGCACACATTGCCTATTATTTTCTACCAAACAAAGACAATGCCCTATAAATCAAGTAAATATTCCTAAACTCATGAAATCAACTAAATTGCACTAACATAGCTTTGTATATTTCTTCATTTTTTTCAAAATGAAATTGAAAATAAACATCAGTAACGCATCATATATACTAACAACAGTCTATATCAACAAGAATATAAAATTTCATACCCATTTGAATCATGAAAACAAGGATGGAGGGGATAGTTACATACCTTTTTAAAGAACAAGGGAACCTTAACGAAAACTCACAAAATAGGACTCTAAACGTGCGCAGTGAGAAGCCCGACTGGTGTACCGAATTAGAATCACAAAATAATGTTTTTTTGATGAAAAAATGGCAAAAAACGGAGGGATACTACTTGGAATTGTCGAAGAGAAAAAGAAAGAAGAAAGAAAGAAGAAAGAAGAAGAAAAGAAGAAACCGTCGATTTATTGCTTTTAAGGAGTGTACGGGCGTGCCTTAGTGGTGTACGGCCATACCATCCAAGGCAAGGGAGTGCACTAGCAGTGTAAGGGCGTGCACTCTAAAAAAATCCGATTTTGAAATCCCTTTGAATACGAAACATTTTTATGCATGCAAAATGTTATGTGACTGGCATTTTTGCATGGGTTTTGACCCAAATTCATGCAAAATAACCTCCAAAAAACAAAAATTTTCTTAAGTGATAATTTTAAAAACATAAAATATAATTTACTGACCTAATTAAACAAACCCACACACACACACACACATATATATATATACTCATTGTCTTTTACAACCTATTTAAACGTCTTCACTATTACCTGATTTATTTTTTGTACATTTGAATCATAATTAACACTAGTTAAATATTTACACACTTTTTTTAGCCTTGCTACCCTTTTTCTTGTCCTTTGCTTACGCTTTGTGCATGTTTTGGGTACGTCTTTTGCTTCACATGAAGGAATTGATAAGGTTTTATTTCCTTTAGAATGTGAGCCATCTTGGTTTTGTGAATTATGGATAAATTTCTGCAAAATGTATGCTGGAAGCATGCATGTGTGAGATGAAAACTATGCAGGATGAGGTGTATGCCATACAAAATGATTTTTACTATTTATTTTCACCAGGTGGTAACTAGGCCTCGTGTACGGGCGTGCACTCTGTGTGTATGGCCGTACAAATCAACTTATAAGTAACCCTTCCTAATTTTTAGCTATCCTTGTTCCCCACTTTTAGTATCTCTCATTTCTGCATACTACTTTGCACTTATGAACTTTTGCTTCTATCTCGTGTCACCTTGTGT
Source organism: Excoecaria agallocha (assembly GCA_037975025.1). Taxonomy (NCBI): domain Eukaryota; kingdom Viridiplantae; phylum Streptophyta; class Magnoliopsida; order Malpighiales; family Euphorbiaceae; genus Excoecaria; species Excoecaria agallocha. The sequence continues at coordinate 51,638,440 of CM075812.1, forward strand.
CTTTTGTTTTGGCAAAAATGACTCATTTCATTGAACGTCTTGCATTGCTGCTTGATGACTATTTGACTTGAGACAATCCCATTTTGTCACCTTATTCTAACTTGAAGTTTCTGCATAGGGTGGAGTTGGATGAATACTTACTAGTGGCCTCGACCCGCTATTGGGATTCTCAGTTTCATGACTTCCACTTCAACAATGTGGAGATATGCCCATCACATAAAGAGTTTGCTGCTATCTTAGGCATCCTTTTCACACCGGGGACTCTACCATGTGTGCCAAATTGTGGTCCTAATTCCCCCACGAGGCTGTCCGAGCCTTAGGTATCTATCCTTTCCACATTAGGGCCTTTATTGAACCTTCGAGACCAGTGTCACTTGACTTTCTATTTGACTATCTATATTATTTTAATGGGAATGTGACTTACTCTATGGGGCCTACCCTTTTCATGTGCCTAGCTCATTATCTTTGCATTACCAGTAGAGGAGGTACTTTTGGAGATTATCGGCAATTCGATGTTGTAAATGACATCAGCGAAGGGCTTACTCCATTCCCTTTGATCCTCTCACCTCTTTCATACAATGCAAGTAACAGAAATTAAGTAAACATCCCATTCAACCAAAAAAAAAGTAAATAAATAATTAAAATAAAATCCTTCTTAAAAATTATTAGATAAGAAAATTTTCCACAACATCAAAGCATAAATAAATATACATACATAAATTGGAGCATTCATTTAGGTTAGGAACATTGGTTCATTCATGCATGTTTTACAAAAAAAAAGGTTTTATCATATTATGTGAATTTTAGGTAGAAAATTGGACATTGGTCCATATTTTTTGGAAAATCTCGATTCTTTTGCAGGAAAATATTTTAAATGCCTTTTAGTTTAACGTGCTAAAAAATCCCTTTTTACTAGCTATTACAAACCCCTAAAATAAATACATCCAAAGTTAAACAAAATACTAACGAAGAAAAAAATAAATAAATAACAACATAATAACCAAAAAAAATTAAAGTAACCCAGATAAAGATGGTGACCAGAGTGAGGGCATGACTTCCTATGCAAATATTATATATCCTCCATGGCCATAAATATATGAATTGCTCAAAAAAAGCAAATTAGTTAGCATTGATGAAAAAAATTACTTAATTTGTATGCACAAATAAAAAAATTATAGCAATATGTGAACATTAACAAACATACCAAAATATTGCATAAATGCTTCATAAAACAAATATTAAAATAAAAGACATAAAAAACCCTAAAATGCAAGAAAAAACCCTAAAAAATACCCTAGGGATGGCCAAAAAGAAGCGAGGGATTGCCAACCATGGAGCGAAGGACGGCTAGGAGGAAGGCGAAAGGATGTCTCATCGTTCGATTGAGGGACAACCATCCCTCACACCTTCTTTCCGTCCATCACCTCTGAAATAGAACAAAAATTTTACAGAGCGAGAAAAATGCAGAAAATTGCCCAAAAAAATACCTTAGCCTTAAATACTAATAATTGAACATTAAATCATGCCAAAACACATTGAAACACTAAAACATACATCATGTTGCATTAAAATTAAGGAAACATGACACATATATACATCTAAAGACGAAAAACTTCATAACAACAATAAAGGAATCCATATTGTCCATCATGCCTCTGATACGTTACACAAACAAGAAATAAATTATATTTTAACAAGGCAAGCATATTGTAGACAGTGTAACCTGAGGCACCCTATATCAGGGTTACCCGATGATGAGGAAACAGTGTATTGCTAATAGTAGGTTCAGATCTCGAAGCTCCGATCGTGGATTTGTCGCCTTCTCTTAAAGATTTTCACAATTCTTTAAAAAAACTCTCAAAATGTTAACTAGTGTTTTAACAAAATGAAAAAAAAACCCTATTTCTGGAGAGACGGTGGTGATAGATGGCCGTCTATCACCTGAGGGGCGGCCATCTATAGGTCATAACCTCCAGGACAGTGTAAAATAGAGGCATTTTTAGGAAATCTAGGGTCTAGTGATGAGGGATAGTTGTCCCTAACTCATAGACACCCGTCCCTAGGTCAAAGCCCAAATTTTCCACGTTTTCTTGGAATTTCAAAAAAAGAAAGGTTTTTTAGATAGATATCAGATTCGAATTTTAAGGATTGGCTCTCCTTATTTGGCATTTTTTGAGTTGTGATTTGGTTAAAACTCTTAGGTATAAAAACAATGAGATTAGGGTTTTTTTGAGGGAGGAATCATCATTCTTTGAGAAAAAGCCATTAGAGAAGGAAGAAAATCAATTTCTTTTCTCTCTTTAAAAGCTTTATGCCTTAACAATCTTTTCACACACAAAAAAAAATTTCATACTTCTTTTAGGAATCAAAAAACATGATTCAGAGCAGAGATTTGGACTTTAGAAATCATAAAGTCAGCATATCTCCTGAGGGTAATATTCTAGGCTCATTTATATTTTCTCTCTCTACCACTTATTCATTCAATTGAATGTTTATTTGGATGTTAAACTGATCTATTTTATTTTTTGAGAACAGAGTAACATGCTTATCTTATTAAAATAGGATTCGTTGTTGGTTTATCTGACATATTGAGGGCATGGTTTTTAAAAGAGATTCCTTCATCCTTTTTTTGAAGTTCTTCCTTTTAACATGAAATGTGATATATTTCCTCAATTTTAATTCAATTTGATATAAGTTTTAGTGTTTTGACATGTTTTAGCATGATTTGGTGACTCATTATTGTATATCTAGGGCTAAAATATCGACTTGTATAATTTCCTTTTTTCTTTTTCCATTCTACAATTTTTTCTCTATTCTATAAGTGAGGGACGGGAAAAAGGTGTGAGGTACAACCATCCCTCACCCGAAGGATGGGACGTCCTTCTGCCTCCTTCCTGGTTGTCCTTTGCTTCTTTCCTGGGAGTCCTTCGCTTCCTTTAGGCCATCCCTGGAGTTTCTTTTAGGTTATTTTCATGTATTTTAGGTCCTTTAATGCCCTTTATTTCAATGTTTTTTATACCATATTTGTGTAACATATAGTATGTTTTACTCATGTTGTTGTACCTATAATTGACTCACTTGTGTGTATGGATTCTTTTATGGTTGAGGCTAACTAGTTTGCTTGCTTTATTCTTTTAAGCAATTTATTTATTCATAGCCACGAAGGACATATGGAATTTGCATTGGAAGTGGTGCTCTCATTTTGTTCGCCCTCTTTATTCGGGTTATTTCATTTTTTTCCTTTATCATATTATGTTGTTATTTATTTATTTATTCTCTTAGTGTTTTTATTATTATTTTAGATGTATTATTTTAGGAATATAATAAGTAGTAATAAATGATTTTTTACACGTTAAATGATAAAATTTCACTTAAATCATTTTTACTAATTAACTGGGTTTTCTTTAATAGATGTGGACCAATGTCCAGTTTTTTAGCCCAAATTCACAATATAATAAAGGCCTTTTTGTAAATGTGCATAAGGCAACCAACGTTCCCAAACTAATTAATGGCCCGTTTTATGTATAATATTTATCTATCTTTCTTTTGTATATTATTCTTTTCTTTGGGAAGATTTGCTCATGTAATAACTTAAGTAAGACTTTATTTATTTACTATTTTCTTTACTTGATTGGGATGTTTACGTATATTTTATCACAAATGTATCGTGTGAGAAAGGAGATTGGATTGATATTTAAAACCCAATTGTAAAACAACACATAACCAAAGTGCCTAGTAAGAGTGATGTCCCGAACACTAATCTCTGTTTGGGCATCAAAAATTTGAGAATCATTTCCTAACGTTTTGTTGGGTGGTAACTCCATGACACCTACCTTTTTGGGCCCATTAGTAGACACCTTCATGGGTTGACTATCAACAATATTTTAGGCTTGATTTCTTTTTTATTACAAAATAGCCAATTTATGATTAATAGTGAGCCTCTTCCAGTCTCAAACCCTAAAAATGGGCCTCTGAGAGCTAAACTAAAAAATGAGCATGGCTCTGGCGCGCATCACAGTGGCGAGTCCACTAGAGACTAAAGAGACCTTGCTCCGAAAAGCATTTTGGTTAAGTTTTTTATTGGGTTTTATTAATTAATCCTATCAACTTTCTAAATTACATTTTCTGCATTCATCTTAGAGCCTTAGAATTAAGTTAGGCATCCTTTTTTAGCCCCGGTGTTATCTTAAAGCACGCCCTACATTCATTCAGTGTAGGGAGGTATCAAGGAGACCTACCAGCCTAAGTCTAGTACCAAATGGTATATAAAATAGTGACCCATTGGTCGTTATGCTCGTGATGAGCTAGACCTATTAGCAGGGACCTTGCTTAGGTAGCCTTAAAGTTTTATTACCCTTGACTAAAGCCCATGTAATGATAATAGCTACTTTCCCTAGGTTGTATGACCATAATAACTTTTGCTTGCTATATAGACCTTTATGTATTGGTCGAACCCAAGCAAATTAGAAGGGTACCAGTCAAAGGCTGTCATACCCCAGTGGGCCTAACTCGATTTGTATAAGTTAGTCAAAATACATAATGGTTAAAATCCATATGCCTGTGCTTTTAATTAGAGAGGTTATGCTGCTGGTTTGCTGCCAAGTGCCATGCATGTCCATTAGGTACCCTGTTGACCCATGGGCTAAGCCCACCTAGGAAATAGACTGCACGACCTCCTGTGTGGGAGTGATAAGGGTAGAAGGCTTTGTATATGCATGTGTGTGGTTGTGATTAAAGTCTAATGAATCCATGCATTGCATTCATGAATCATGTATATATCTTGTACATGCATCATTTATCATGCATCATCCCTAACATCTAATTCTTTCATCCATCATAGACTTATACAGGTGGTCCAAAGGGTCGAATGGGCACTTGGTTTAAAGACTCATGTTCACTTTGCTGAGGTTAAACTCTGGTTCAAATTGGGTTCAAAGGTCAGTTTTGAGTTAGGTTTCAATCAGTTATTGAAAAAGCAGTCAAGAAATGAGTTTAGAAATGGCAACCAACGAAATGAATGAGGCTAAAAGAGGAAATGAAACTGAGAGAGTCACTGAGGATACTATAACAAGGTTTTTATTCTTGAGGGAAAAGGTGAATGTCACTCCTACTAGGCCTTCAACAGTAAGGGATGATTTGGATCGGAGGATGGATATGCATCTTTAGGAATTTAAGGAGAGAATGTTAGCTATAATTGGTGGAATGGTGGCTTCTGTAGCACCTAACGCTAAGCCTCAACCCGAAGCATCTGCTCACAAAATAGCAAAATCGACTAATATTAGGAACGTTGTCGCCACAGATGCTACTGTGCTTTGAGATCCACCTAGAAGAGAAAGGAGGCATGATCCTAAAGAAGATTTCATAGAGGAAGAGGATGAAAAGTATGTTCCTCCGGTGATAAAAATAAGAATAAGGGGTCTTAGTGCTGAGGATCCAGCTTTTAAGAAGATAGAGGAGAAGATAGAAGCTATGTCTACGCTGTAGTCCGTTGGTAAGGGGATGAACCCCGAATATGGAGATCTGGATGGAGACAAGCCACTACCCTAAAGATTCAAAATGCCGAACCTACCCAAGTTTGATGGTACCTTAGACCCTTTAACTCACATTAAGCATTACACTTTAATCATAAAAGGGACTACTCTATCCAAGAAGTAGAAGGTAAAGTACTTTTACTTAAGCTTGACCAGGACTGCAATAGATTGATGTCACAGTTAGGATAGGAAAACTAAAGTGGATTAGGACCTATTGATAGAGGAGTTTCTCAAACAATATAACTATAGTACGAGGATGGAAGTCACCTTAAAGGACCTTGAATTACTCCAACAAAAGCATGATGAGTCTTTCCATGAGTACCTCACTAGGTGAAAAATAGGGTGATGGAGATGAAGAGAAAACCCGACACAACTGATCAGATCAGGTTGTTTATATGGAATGCTAGCCCATACTTGAGGGATGGATTAAAGATAAAGGGTCTAAAAGATTGGGAATCCTTAAAGGACATAACTATAGAAGCTAAAGGGGAGTATTTAGCCAGAAAGGCGAGTAGTGAAAATGTGAAAAGGAATTTCGATGGCAAAAAGGCTATTGGGAATAATAGTGGGCATAATAGAGCTGGAAATACTACAGAGGTATCCGCTACAAAAATTATCCAATAAAGGCATTATTTTGACTTGGGAAAATTGCTATCTTGGGTGTTAAATATACTGCTTAAAGAAGGAAAGCTTCAACCATTACTGTTAAGGCCCGTAAAAAGTGAAGGACTCCCATACCATAGGGAAGATCAATATTGTGCATACCACTAACACACTAGGCATTTGACTGACTATTATCATACTCTAAGGAATAAGATCCAAGATTTGATAAATAACAAGCAGATTTTAGACCCTGAAAAGAGGGATAAGAAGAAGAAGGGAGGATACAATGCTGTGCCCCCACCTGTGTACATGATCAGGTCCAGCTTGCCTGAATGCTACGTAATGAAAGAGTTGTATAGGAATGAGTATTTGGCCATTACTCTCTCCATACCGAAGGTAACAGAGCCAGTTAAAGGAAATCAACCAGTTTTTATGATTGATTGTTGGGATACCCCTATGCAGAGTGAAGATGTAGAGGCTTTGGTGCCCATTGATATTTGGAGTTCAGCCAGTGAAGATGAAAAAGAATCAGAGGAAGAAGGAGTGAAGGCAATCACAAAAAGTGGGAGAGTAGCCCTAGAAATCAAAAGACAGTCAGCTTCAGCTACAGTGCTGACAGAGAAGGAAGTTGAGGATGACAAGTTAATCAAGCAGTTGAGGATGACACAGGCTCAAATATGCATTTGGGATTTGTTGAGGCAATCTCCTTCACATAGATAAAAGTTAGTAGAGGCTTTGAGCGAAGATAATGTTGCTACTACCATATCACCCTCTGAGTTATTGGATCTAATTAGAGGAGAAACTAGAGAAAATGTAGTGTACTCTGACATTTATCTACCTGTAGAAGGAAGGAATCATAATTGTCCCCTTTACATTAAAGCTCGGGTTAATAGGAATCACACGACTTGTGTGATGATAGATAATGGATCCTCTATTAATGTTTGTCCCCTGGTAGTAATTTTGGCTTTTGGATTGAAAGAACACATGCTGAGTAAGTTTGATTTGATCATTTCTTCATATGATAACTCTAAAAGGCAACCTATTGGGACCTTCAAGGCTATAGTGAAAATAGGACCCATTGAGACTGAAGCTGAGTTTGTGGTTTTTATGCCAGTAAACTTCTCTGTGCTTTTTGGGAGACCATGATTTCATAAGTTGGGTGCCCTCCACGTTGCACCAGATGATTAAGATTCCTTATAATGGTCAAGTAGTCACTATCAAAGTAGCAAAAGAAAACTAAGTGTCTGTACTAAAAATTGCCAAACAGTCATTTAGTGGGTTTCATGTGGTAGCTATTAAAGATGAAGAAAATAAGGATTACTTTCCCGACAATCCCCAAGTAATTAATATGCTTAAGAGGATCAATTTCCTTCCTAGAGCCAATTTAGGCAAGAATTCCCAAGGACCTCAGACTGCTGTAACTACCAAAGGTCAGAAGAACAAGAAAGGGTTAGGCTTCACAGGTTCTAGTAAGAAAAAGAAGGAGAAAAAGGTAGAAGGAATCCTTCACATTTCTTAAAATTTTGTACTAACTTCAGGTTTATGCCTTTATTATGGGACGAATGAACCTTAGATGATAGATGGTAAGTTAGTGCTGGGATTTAAGCTATTTAATGATGTAATTGACTGGGAACAATGAATCATCAAGCCAGTTGAAGGTTTCTAAGATGAAGAAATTCGACTGCACCATTTAGCTTGGGATAGAAAAGCACCAGAGGAAGTTATGACAGAGAAACTGCTTGCTACTAAACTGAAAGGCAAAGAGAAGATGCAAGCCAAGGAGCCACCCAAAGCAAAACCTAAAATAGGAGAGGTGTTTGATGCTGACAAGATTGAAGAAAACACTTTTGTTGATGTTGTTTATGTTCCTGAATTATTTGATGAGAAAAATGTCTATTCTTTTGATTATATTAATGAGATGAACAATTTTGCTTACTTGTGTGATGTTTCTTCTAATTTCAATGTGCATGATCAGGATCATAAAGCATTTATATTTGACATTAACTCAACGAACACATGTTCATTCAATCTCGAAACTAAAGAAAACCCAAAAGAAATTTTAATAGCATCATGTTGGGTTTCGAAACAGTAAATAAAATATCGCAGCGGAACAATGGAAACCCACCACGGATCCAAGCGATCCAATTGATTCAATAAAAGGAGAAGTGTAACGATTACCAACCTCTTGTAGCGCAGATAAACCGAATTGTAGGTGCGATCTCACGCGAAATGACACCCTCTACCAGTATCCACACGCGAAAGCAACGAACAGAATCGCCCGGGGTGCTAGCTCCCTTCCTGGCGGCTAGGGTTTTTGTTATTCTCTCTCTAGAATCACACAAGAAAACAATTTTCTTTTTGCTTTTCTCTTAAGTGGCGGCCAGGTCCTTTTTGCTTAATTCTCGTTTTATATATACATACCATATATATATATACAACTAACCTAACCCTAATTAAGAGAGAGAAAACGTAGGGCTCGTTTTAAAATAAGAAAAATCTTATTTCTTACCTAAAACGATAATTATAATAATAATAATAATATTTATCTTAAATATTATTATTATCATCATTCTATTTTAAAATAAGAAATACCTTATTTCTTATCTTAAAAAATAATAATAATAATGTAATGATAATATTTATCTTAAATATTATCATTATCATCATTTTTTTTTGTTTATTTCGAATTTTAATTTTTCACAAAATAAAATTCGAAATGCCCGAATTAACCCTTAGTCTATTCATTACATTCTATGTGTGCGACCCACAAGTCATAAGTGGCCTCTAGCAAGACATTATGACTACCCAAATAATATGAATATCGATAATTCGATTTTAACCTAATAGAACATGTTATAATTCCTTTGTCACACGATATCTTGTTTGAACATAAGTCATGGTCCATGTCAAACTTATATAGTCCAAACATATAATTTCCCGATCACTAAGTAGACTGATAATATCAAATGATATTGATCACTCCATCAATTCATTTGAGCACGGCCATGCATTTCTCAGTCCTACTTATCGAGGGGCCCGACAGATATCTCTCTCATAAGAAAGGGACAAATTCCTTCTTGATTATTCACTATCCTCTACATGATTCTCATTATGTCCAATCATAATCTTTATAATTATCCGATTAAAGATAATGTTTGATTGTGTCAAAACATAATGTTCGTCATGTAGGATACTATGATAATCTCAGGTCTAAGGATTAATAACATAACTATTGTGAGATCACTAATGACATTGACCCATGTAGTGTCTCATTGCGGGTCTATCCAGTACTTTGTTCCCTAACAAGTACTTATAAGATTAATTCATATCATCATATATAATCATCCCATGATCATCAATTAAACTTATACTAGTCTTTATTTATCATCAATCATTTAACAATAAATAACTAGGGACAGTCAAAATAACATTAAATTGTTATTTACAAATATTATTATAATGTAACATGCCTACAATACAATAACATAAAGAAAACCCAATTTTATAAAATGAAATTTAACATTACATAAAGGCCCTAATGTTTGGCCTAGGGCACAACCACTAACACATCAGATATAACTCTTGAGAAGAGAGAAAAATTTAAGAGAATATTAAGAAAATATGAAAAAGTTTTTGCCTGGACCTATAAACACATTCCAGGGATAGATCGAGAAGTCTCTGAACATGCCATGCCAACATACCTAGGTTACAAACCCATTAAACAGAAGCTTAGAAGACTTAGGCTAGAGTGGGCCGAGAAAGTTAAGGAATAAATTAGAAAGCAAATAGAGGCCAAGTTCTTAGTGAAAGTTCAATACCCCATATGGTTGGCAAACATAGTCCTTGTAGCAAAGAAAGATGGGAAGGTAAGAGTCTGTGTGGATTATAGAGACTTGAATAAAGCTTATCCCAAGGATGACTTCCCTTTACCTCACATAGATGTCCTGGTTGATAATGCTACTACTTGTGCCATGTATAGTTTTGTGGATAGATATGTAGGATATAATTGGATGCTGAACAAAATAGTGGATAGGATTAAAACAACCTTCATAATTGATTAGGGGACATATGCTTATCGAGTCATACCTTTTGGACTTAAAAATGCAGGAACTACCTATCAAAGAATGGCCACTAAGATTTTAGACAATTTGATCCATAAGTGATGCCATATGAAATGTCTACTATTCAGTGTGTATTTTCTTTTATTTAAGTAGCTAAGTATGTAATATTTTGTGTATTTTATGTGTTTATGTTTAATTGATGTGTTTATTTGTGTTATAGGTCAAAGTTGTTGCAAACATGAAGTATTTTGAGGAATTGTAAAGGAATCGGATGAAGCTCACGAGTCATAAAGAGGTTCACGACTCGGACAAGGATACACGAGATGTGAAGATGCTTACGAGTGACACAAAGGCGACATGCTCACGAGTCGTGAAGGCATTCACCACTCGACAGGCAAAGAAGTAGGCATTCACGAGTCAAAGGATGTTCATGAGTGAGGAAGACCTGATGGAGTTGCCTTCACGAGTCGAACAAGGCACCTATTTTCAAACGATGCCACCTTTCTGTATACGATCTCTCAACCAACCATCAAGAATTTTTAGGGAAGTTTTTCATGATTGACAACTATTCTGAAGGGACATATCTGTAGAGTTAATCTTTATAAATATGGGATAAAAGCTCTGAAGAAAGGGATCAAAGAAAATTTCATTTGTTTTACTTACAACATTTTAGTTATTTTTGGACAACACTTTTTACTCAGTTTTTAGATGATGACCAAAGAGCAAAGTCAAAGAAATAAGAGATATATTGAAGGTCTAAATAGAAAGTAAACCTTGGGGAGTGATGATGTTCTTTTCTCTTATTCATTTTTATTACAAATATGTATTTGGCTAAGTTTTTTTAGTACATTATAACTATATAGTTCAATTTGTTTTAGACAAGTTATCTCTGTTTTAGAATGTTTATTCTCTTTTTGTATGAAGTATGATTTAAATTTATTTAGGTGCATTGATTTGCTCATTATGTTTGATCACCATAATTAGCATGTTAGTCATTTTATTCACAATGAGAATTGGAATTCTTTGATGGAAAAACAAATAAATTTACTTGAAGCATTGAATTTACTTAGAAATAAGGAATTCACTTTAAGGGGTTAAAGAATTGGCATAGAATTTCATAATTTTTATTTATCTCTATAATGTCATGAGAATGCTTATAGACTCTAAATAAATACATCTTTAATGACAATGAGAATTGCTTTAAAGAAACTTGGCTAAATTCTCCAATCATATCATTCATACAATTGTCTAAAATGATTTTTAAATGAAATCATTTCTCTTAGTTATAATGTATGTTTATAACATCATTTAAGTCATCTATTATCCAAAATTAACTTAATCTATTTTAAATAGTTTAGTCTTTAAATTAAATGCATGATTCTTATTTTATTTGATACCTATCCATCTACTTATTGTTATTTCAATACAAAATTATTTCGTTCCCTTTAGAACGATATCCTACTCACCCTATATGTAATCTAGTGGGACTAAGGGTTCAATTAAATCCCCATCAGATTTTGGCGTTGTTGCCATGGAACGGATTAAATGAATTTTTATTAATTGATACAAAAGAGTAGATGTTTTAGGATTGTATGATATAAATTAGTTATTTTGATCTATGAATTTTTATATTGTGTTTTGTTGTATTCTTTGTAATAGTATTAGAGTTTTTGTAATGATCTTAGACTAAAAGTATTTGTGATTTTTGTGTAGAGAGCTTAGAAGGAAGTAGCAAGAGGAACTTAGATTGCAATTAGAAGGAGAACAAAGTGCTAAGTTGGAGGAAATTCATAATATTCCAATTATGGAGGGAGAAGAAAAGAGAACGCTTGGTGATTTTGCCATCCCCAATATCTCGAAAAGTTTTGGAGGAATAATAGCACCAGCTATCGCTAACAATAATTTTGAGATCAAACCGGCAGTTATACAAATGGTGCAAAATAACCAATTTAGAGGTTTGCAAGGGGAAGACCCTTATGCTCATATCCTTACTTTTCTTAATGTTTGTGTTACATTTAAAATTAATGGAGTGAGTAATGATGCCATTAGACTTAGGTTATTTCCATTTTCTTTAAAAGAAAAGGCACAAATTTGGCTTGCTAGTATATCTAGTGAGACAATCACTACTTGAGATCAACTAAAACAAGCTTTTCTTCATAAGTATTTTCCACCATATAAAATAGCAAAATTTAGAGATCAAATATCTACTTTTAAACAATTGCCTAATGAAACTATTTATACATCTTGGGAAAGATTTAAAGAACTCTAACGGTAATGTCCTCACCATGGCTTGTCGAATTGGATGATTCCTCAAATCTTTTACAATAGACTAATAGAGGAAAATAGAAATATTGTTAATGTTGCTTCAGGTGGAAAATGGTTAGAGAAAACTGCCAAGAAAGCTGAAATTTTGTTGGAGGAATTAGCCTCATAAGGCTACATAGGAGAAGAACCCACCATGGCTAAGGCTAAAGGATTTTTGGAATTAGATTCCATTAATCTCTTAACGGCTAAAGTTGAAGCCTTGACTAAGTTGGTAAGTAATTCTCACTCTAATATTGAAAATGTGAGTCAAGTATGTGAAAAATATGGTGGACCTCATATGTATGCTAATTGTAGTGAGGGGTTTAGTGAGGATGTAAGTTTTGTTCAATGGAATTATAATCAAAGGATAGGTCACAATTCTAATTATTATAATCCTCAATGGAGGAACCATCCTGCTTTTCTTGGTCTAACCCAAATGCCCAATTGAACCCTCCAAATAGTAACCCTATGACCAAATTACCTAACTTTTCATCTTTTCAAAATAAACCACCTTTTAACCCCAAATAACCTAAATCCCATCTTGAGAGTTTAATGGAGCAATTTGTTAACCATCAAATGACCACTAACAAGCAAAATGAGGAACAATTTAAGCAAATAATACCAATATTGACCAACTTGTTACCCACAATAAGATTCTTGAAACCCAATTGGCTCAACAAGCCACTTTTAATGTTAAACCATTAGGCAAACTCCCAAGTCAACCTGAATTTTTGCCTCATGAATCGGTTCAATCTATTATGTTAAGGAGTGGGAAAAAGATCGATAGTAACATTAGAGGTAACGATGGTCTTATTGTTAATGATAAGCATGTTTTAGATGCTAGTAAAAATGATGATGAGCTTAAAAAGTCTAGTGAATCTAAAGAAAATATGACCTCATCTAGGGAAGATGACCCTAAAGTTAATTTAAATGTTTTACCATTCCCTTAAAGACTTATTAGAAGGAATCTTGATAAGCAATTTGGAAAGTTTTTGAATTATTTGAAAGAACTTACTATAACTATACCTTTTGTGGATGCAATTAAGGATATGCCTTCATGGGCAAAATTTTTAAAAGAAATTATAAGTCACGAGGGTAAACCTGAAGAACATGGATATGTTTCTTTGGTAGAAGAATCTAAGGCTATGTATTCTAAGTATCCACCTAAGCTAAAAGATCCAGGTTTTTTTACTGTTCCTTGTGTTATAGGTGGCACACATTTTGATAAAGCTTTATGTGACATGGCTGCAAATGTTAGTCTTATGCCTCATTCTATTTATAAAAAAACTTAATTTAGGTGAATTAAAACCTACTAACATGTGTTTATCTATGGAAAATAAGTCTATTTCACACCCTATAGGCATACTTGAAAATGTTCCTATCAAAGTGGGTAAATTTGTGATTCTTGCTGATTTTGTTGTGCTAGAAATAGATGAAGATCCTGAAATTCCTATTTTGTTTGGTAGGCCTTTCTTAATTACTGCTGGGGCTATTTTTGATATGAAAAATGAAAAAATATCCCTTCAAGTTAATGGTGAAATGATTGAATTTAATGTGTTTGGGATGGTTAAGTCTTTACCTATAGAAGTGGAAAATAGAATTGATGTTTATGATGTTCTTGATGAGTGCATAGATAGTGTTGTTAAGGATTGTGTTAGTCAAAACCCTATTGTACCTTATATTTTAAATAAAAGTAGTGATGACATTTTGCAAGTTGCCTCATATCCTTTCCATGGAGATTTCTCAAAGTTTGAGTCTTTGAGAAAGGATGAGGATATGCCATCAAAGACATCCAAGGAGGAAGTTAGACTTGAACTCAAACCGTTACCAACAAGCTTGAGGTATGATTATTTGGATTCAAAATTTCAATTACCTTTCATTATTAATTCTTCAATTGATAAGCATAATATGAGTGCTTTACGTGATATTTTGCTTGCTCATAGAAATGCCATGGGATATTCTATAAGTGATTTAAAAGGAATTGCACCTAAGGTTTGCATGCATAGAATCTTGTTAGAGGAGGATTCTAAACCTTCCATTAAAGGTCAAAGAAGACTTAATCCAACTCTTAAGGAGGTAGTGAGGAAAGAAATAATTAAATTACTTGATAATGGCATAATTTATTATATAAGTGATAGTAAATGGGTGAGTCCTATTCAAGTTGTCCTTAAAAAGGGTGGCTTAACTGTAATTCATAATGATAATAATGATTTAATTCCTACTAGGACTATCATGGGTTGGCGTATGTATGTGGACTATAGAAAGTTGAATAAATCTACAAGAAAAGACCATTTCCCTTTGCCTTTTATTGACCAAGTCACAGAAAGATTAGCTAATTTTTCTTATTTTTGTTACTTAGATGGTCTAAGTGGTTTTTATCAAATACCCATAAATCCACATGATCAATCTAAGACAACTTTTACATGCCCATATGGAACTTTTGCATTTAGGTGGATGCCTTTTGGTTTGTGTAATGCACCAGTCACCTTTCAAAGATGCATGTTCTTTATTTTTAGTGATTTCTTCGATCAATGTGTAGAAGTTTTCATGGATGACTTTAGTGTGTATGGCACTACATATGAAAATTGTTTATCTAATCTTTTTAAGTTGCTTGATAGATGTATGGAGCATAGTTTGGTTTTAAATTGGGAGAAGTGTCATTTTATGGCACAAGAGGGTATTATCTTAGGACATTTAGTTTCTAATAGGGGGATTGAGGTTAATAGAGCTAAAATTGAAATTATTGCTAATTTGCCTCCTCCTAAAAATGTTAGAGATGTTAGAAGCTTTCTAGGTCATGTTGGATTTTATAGAAGGTTCATAAAAGATTTTTCTAAGATAGCTAAACCTTTGTGCACATTACTAGGCAAGGATGTTGATTTTCATTTTGATGAGGCATGTCTTAATTCTTTTGAAACTCTTAAACATGCTCTTGTCACTTCACCGGTGTTGCAACTACTAAATTGGGAGCAACCATTTGAATTGATGTGTGATGCTAGTAACTATGCGGTTGGGGCTATTTTAGGACAAATAATTGATGGGAAGCCTTTTGTTATTTATTATGCTAGTAAGCTACTAGATGATGCCCAAATTAATTACTCCATAACTGAAAAAGAACTCTTGGCTATTGTATATGCATTTGATAAATTTAGAGCTTATCTTGTAGGGCAAAAAGTGATTGTTTATTCTAATCATGCTGCCCTCAAGTACCTCTTGACTAAAAAAGATGCTAAGCCTAGGTTGTTAAGATGGATTTTAATGTTACAAGAGTTTGATTGGAAAATAAGGGATAAAAAAGGGAAAGAGAACTTAGTTGCTGACCATTTATCTAGGTTAACCCAATGTGTCTTGAAGGATAATGATGATGGGGTGCCTATTGATGAAGCTTTTCATGGGGAACATCTTTTTAGTGTAGTTTCAAGGGAAGTTCCATGGTTTGCTGATATATCAAACTATTTAATAAGTGGTGTGCTTCCCTATGGTCTAGATTGTAGGCAAAGGAAGAAATTCCTTCATGATGTCAAGTTTTACTATTGGGAAGAGCCCTTGTTATATGAGAGATGTGTTGATAGGCTGATTAGGAGGTGTATTCCTCATAAGGAAGTCGGTGATGTGTTGGCTCATTGTCATTCCTATACTGTAGGGGGCACTTTGGGGTTTCTAAGACAGCTTTCCAGGTGTTGCAAGCTGGATTTTGGTGGCCTACATTGTTTAAGGATGTCAAAGATTTTGTATTTAGTTGTGATAAGTGGCAAAGAATGGAAAATTTGTCTAAGAGAAATGAAATGCCTTTAAATGGCATTTTAGAAGTTGAATTTTTTGATGTTTGGGGTATGGATTTTATGGGACCATTTTCTAGTTCTTTAGGAAATAGGTATATTTTGGTCATGGTTAATTATGTATCCAAATGGGTGGAAGCAATTCCAACCATTACTAATGATGCTGAGGTGGTTAAGAAGATGCTTAAGAAAGTTATATTTCCTAGATTTGGAACACCTAGGGCAATTATTAGTGATGATGTGTCTCATTTTTGTAACAAGGTTATAGAGCAATTATTGAAAAACTATAATGTGAATCATAAGTTGCTACACCTTATCACCCCCAAACTAGTGGACAAGTTGAAATTAGCAATAGAGAGCTTAAGTGGATATTGGAGAAAATAGTCTCTAGATTAAGGAAAGATTGGGCACTTAAACTAGATGATGCTATTTGGACATATAGAACAGCTTTTAAAACTCCCATAGGCCTTACTCCTTATCAATTGGTTTATGGTAAATCTTGCCATTTGCCTGTTGAAATT
Organism: Excoecaria agallocha; assembly: GCA_037975025.1. Taxonomy (NCBI): domain Eukaryota; kingdom Viridiplantae; phylum Streptophyta; class Magnoliopsida; order Malpighiales; family Euphorbiaceae; genus Excoecaria; species Excoecaria agallocha. Next base: position 51,655,239 of record CM075812.1, read on the forward strand.
GAACATAAAGCCTATTGGGCAACTAGGGTATTGAACTTTGATATGTAACAAGTTGGTAGGAGGAGATTGCTTCAATTGCAAGAACTTGAGGAGCTTCGTATGAATGCATATGAGAATGCTAAGCTATATAAAGAGAGAACTAAATCATGGCATGATAAGCATGTATTAAAGAAAGAATTTAAAGTTGGTGACATGGTTTTGTTGTACAACTCAAGATTGAAACTATTTCCTGGTAAGTTATAGTCAAGATGGTCGGGTCCTTTCAAGGTGGTTAAAGTTTTTCCTTATGGGGCTATTGATATTGCTAATGATAAAGGGGAGGTTTTTAAGGTTAATGGACATAGATTGAAGCCTTATTTCATTGGTGACGCATTAGTTCCTACTCAAATAGTTTCTTTAATAAATTCCTCTCTTACACAATGATATTTTTTTTAGGATTAGCTCTCTTAGTTTGGATTTATTTGTTCTATGGTTTATTTTTGGTAATGTTTTAAGTCTTCTATAGTTTTCATTTTTATTGACTTATTTTCTTTTGTAATTTTTAATTTTGGATCGAGGTTGGTATGTTCTACAGAAAAATTACAGCACTGGGACACATTCACTAATGAAGTTCGACTCATGAAGATGTTCACGAGTGCTCTAGAAGCAGCAACTTACCGAGTCGTGAAATTTTTACCGAGTCATGCATCACAGGATCGACTTGTGAAGGGTTTTACGAGTAACACGGAAAGGAAAGGTTCACGAGTCATGAAGGTTGGTTCAACTCGTGAACATTTTTTACATGTGCCCAAATCCAATTTTTACCGAGTCGTGAACTTCTATCCGACTCGTGAACATTTTTACATGTGCCGAATAATCTCATTCTTCACGAGTTGTGAAGCTTTCTCCGACTCGTGATTCACTGTTTCCTAATTTTACCGAGTCATGAGTTTTAACTCTTTTTCTTTCTTAATTTGTTTTTCTTTCTTTCTTTACTTCTTAAATATTTTACTGAATCATCCATTCCATTTGTAATCTTTATTAACTGCACTCAATTAGTTTAAATAAAAAGGGGGGAATGGTTACAATTAAAACTAGGGTTTGTGAAACAACGTGTCATTTCACTCTTCTCCCTCATTTCTCTATAAATATAGCAGTTACTAATTTCTTTTCTTTCAAAGTTCTTTCTTCACTCGTGCACCTATTTACTTTTTGGTTTTGTCTTACTCTTTTCTTTTACTTTTTCTTCTTCTCCACTACTCATTTGTCTATGTGTTTCTCTTCATCATCTTCTTCTTTCACTTTTACGCTCTTGTATTTCTTCTTTCTCTGTCTTCTTCTTTTTCAATCATGGTGAGAACAAAGAATGTGTCATCTTCAAGGGGACAGCAAGGGGCAGATGAAGCCTCCTCTGTGCATGCAGGTAATCGTCTCCTTGCTCTCAAGGATAGGGCAATCTCCCAATGTAAGTATTTTCCAGACTCTCTCCTTGAACAAGTGGGATTACTTGATGCTGTAAATGAAATGCTATCTCAGTGTGGCTTATTGCATTTTGTCAATATGCATGACCATTTTTATACTGATTTAGTCTTAGAATTTTATACTAATTTGAAAGAGAATGCAGAAAATTCTAGGCTGTTGGACTTTCGTTTGAATGGCATTGATTATACACTTACTTATTTCATGATGCATCACATTTTTGGCTTTAAACAATCTAGATTATGTGATCCTCCTAAGGTTTATAGACCTAATGAATTTTGGAATTTTTTGACTGGATTGACCACACCATTTAGGGCTAGAGAGGATAAATCAATGTTCATAACGAATTTGAAATATTGGATTTTGCATAAGATTTTTGCTTTTGTTGTCTTTAACAAGCCTGAATTTAATAGAGTCTCTCATCATGAGTTATTTTTGATGTGGTGTGTGCACAATCGCAAGTCAGTTTATTGGTCTTATTGGGTATTTAATCAGTTAATGAATTGTGTTGGTCGTGCAGAGTCTCCTCTCACATATGGACATGTAATAGCTGTTATTACTAGGAGTCTTGACATTGATTTATGTACTTATGATCCTATCCTACCATGTTTATATTTTTCCAAACATCTTTTTGTTCAAGGTAAAGTTGTCAATAATTCTTTTCAATTCATTCCCCTGCTTTCACGTTATTGTTGGAAGGACCTTGCAGGAACCTCTTCTCTATGTGAAGCTGCTGTGGATAGCACTTCGGATGAGGCAAGGCAAGAGGAGCAGGGACAAAGTGATGATACTATGGATGATGTCCCTAGTGACGAGGCTGCTATTTCACCTATTGCTGGATCTTCTTCAAATACCATCCATTCCATGTTCACTCAATTACTGCAAAACCAGTCCACCATACAACATCAACTCACATCCTTGGAGCAAGTTACATCATAATTGGTTCGACGTCAACGATGCCTTGAGCACAAGGTGGATACTTTTATTGCCCAATCGGGCTATGTAGTATCCTCACCTTCACCTTTACCATGATCTTTAGGGGAGCTTTCTTTCCTTTATTCTTTAGTTTGTTTCATTTTCCTTTTGTTTTTATTTTATTTCTTCACATTGAGGGCAATGTTTGTTCTAAGTGTGGGGGAGCATATATTGTATGTTGCATGTTTTGTTTCACATTGTTATGTTTGGTTGTGTATCTTTTTCTTCATTTTGACTAAACTTTTTAGTTAGTTTTATTATAAGCATTGCTTTCATTGATTATAATATAGGTTGTTATGTTTAGTCATTTGCCTTTTATGCTCATTTGATTAGTTTTTCAAGGCTTTTGGCATGTGTTTTGTGTTTTCAAGTTATCTCTTTTTACTTGTTTCAACATTTTGGGTTATTTAGTCTCTTTACTAACTATGCTTTAAGGTTAGAAGTTGATCATTTAGTTTAAGATTTTTAGGATTCTAGTTGCCTTATGGAAACTATAGCCATAATACTTACCTTTAGCTTTTCAATAATGGATGAGGACTAGCAGAAAGATAACAAATAAAATACACTAAACAAAGCAAGATGCAAACTAAAAAGTTTAATAAAGTATGGGATGGAGCGTAAAACGCACCTATTACTACGTTTTCTTGCTACTCTAATTACATGGGATAAAGTTTAAAAGTATACCCATGCTAAAAAAAAGAGAAAACAAAAAAAATGCAGTCTAAAAATGCCATAAGATTGGTTTAAAGGTATGAGTGCTTGTAACTTGTCCTAAAAGGCAACTAATAATCCTAGAATCTTAAGTTTTATGACCAATATTCTCTCTTGAGCATGGTTAGTTTTGAGACTTTATTTTCTTAATGTTGGGTTTAGTAAACTTAGGTGACTGGGTAACTTAGAATACATGTTTTAAGGTTTGATTTACTGATATTTTGAGTGTTTAAGGTATTTGACTTCATTTCAATCTTGTTTAAGTGAATATTGAGCAATGCTTTATAGTATAACTTACTTAGTTTAACTTGGATTAAATTTTCTCACTCTTTTCTTGCTTAAGGACAAGCAAGTTTTAAGTGTGGGAGAATTTGATACCATGTGAAATTTCTACTATTTAGTGTGTATTTTCATTTATTTAAGTAGCTAAGTATGTAATATTATGTGTATTTTATGTGTTTATGTTTAATTTATGCGTTTATTTGTGTTATAGGTCAAAGTTGTTGCAAACATGAAGTATTTTGAGGAATTGTGAAGGAATCAGATGAAGCTCACGAGTCGTGAAGAAGTTCACGACTCGAACAAGGATACACGAGATGTGAAGATGCTCACGAGTGACACAGAGGCGACATGCTCATAAGTCATAAAGGCATTCACGACTCCGTAGGCAAAGTAGTAGGCATTCACGAGTCAGAGGACGTTCATGAGTGAGGAAGACCTTATGGAGTTCACGACTCGTGAAGGCATTCACAAGTCGAACAAGGCACCTATTTTCAAATGATGCCACCTTTCTGCATACGATCTCTCAGCCAACCATCAAGACTTTTCAGGGAAGCTTTTCATGATTGACAACTATTCTGAAGGGACATATTTGTAGAGTTAATCTCTATAAATATGGGAGAAAAGCTCTGAAGAAGGGGATAGAAGAAAATTTCATTTGTTTTACTTACAACATTTTAGTTATTTTTGGACAACACTTTTTACTTAGTTTTTAGATAATGACCAAAGAGCAAAGTCAAAGAAATAAAAGATATATTAGAAGGTCTAAATAGAAAGTAAATGTTCTTTTCTCTTATTCATTTTTATTACAAATGTATATTTGGCTAAGTTCTTTTGGTACATTATAACTATATAGTTCAATTTGTTTTAGACAAGTTAGCTCTGTTTTAGAATGTTTATTCTCTTTTTGTATGAAGTATGATTTAAATTTATTTGGGTGCATTGATTTGCTCATTATGTTTGATCACCATAATTAGCATGTTAGTCGTTTTATTCACAATGAGAATTGGAATTCTTTGATGGAAAAACAAATAAATTTACTTGAAGCATTGAATTTACTTAGAAATGAGGAATTCACTTTAAGGGGTTAAAGAATTGGCATAGAACTTCATAATTTTTATTTATCTCTATAATGTCATGAGAATGCTTATAGACTTTAAATAAAAACATCTTTAATGACAATGAGAATTGCTTTAAAGAAACTTGGCTAAATTCTCCAATCATATCATTCATACAATTGTCTAAAATGATTCTTAAATGAAACCGTCTCTCTTAGTTATAATGTATGTTCATAACATCATTTAAGTCATCTATTATCCAAAATTAACTTAATCTATTTTAAATAGTTTAGTCTTTAAATTAAATGCATGATTATTATTTTATTTGATACCTATCCATCTACTTATTATTATTTCAATACAAAATTATTCCGTTCCCTTTGGAACGATACCCTACTCACCCTATATGCAATCTAGTGAGACTAAGGATTCAATTAAATTCCCATCAATAAGGAAGTAGAGGTGTATGTGGATGACATGATGATTAAGTCAGTTACTATAGAAGGTCACTTTGAAGCATTATAGAAGTTTTTCCAGAAGATCCGTAAGTATAATCTTTACCTCAATCCAAAGAAATGCGTATTTGGTGTTACTTTAGATAAGTTGTTAGTTCATATCATGAGTCAAAGAGGCATAGATGTAGATCCTGATAAGCTAAAGGCTATTAGAGAGATGCTAGTACCCCAGAAAGTGAAGGAAGTCAAGGGATTCCTAGGGAAAATCTAGTACATAAGCATGTTCATCGCCAAACTAACATCGATTTGTGAACCAATCTTCAAGTTACTTAGGAAGGATCAGCCCATGATTTGGAATGAAGATTGTTGGAAAGCATTTGATACCATCAAGGATTACTTGTCACATCAACTAGTGTTGAGGCCGTCCTAGGTAGAAAAACCTTTGATTTTCTACTTAGCAATAAAAGATAGCTCGGTAGGGGCTATAATGGCACAAGAGGATGATTTTGGGATTGAGTATACAGTGTACTATCTTAGCAAGAAATTCCTCCTGTATAAGGCAAAATACATAGAGGTCAAAAAGGTTTGTCTGGCAGTCCTATGGGCATCTAAAAAATTGAGACACTACTTTCATTCTTATAGGATACAAGCTGTGGCTAAGCAGAATCCCCTCAGATAGCGATAACAAGCTCCTTTACTACTAGGAAAGATGGGAAGGTGGTTGATTCTTTTGTAGTAATTTGACATAAAGTAGATAACTAGGAAAAACATTTAAGGAAGTGCAGTAGCAGAGTTCCTAGTTGATTGGCCCCTAAAAGGCGAGGAAATGACCTATGAATTTCCTGATGAAAACATAAGGGCCATTACAGTGCAAGGATGGCAGATGTATTTTAATGGAGCTATTAACAACAAAGGAGCAGGAGTAAGAGTGATCTCGGTTACCCCAAAGGGAGAAAGGATGCCATTAGCTAAAAAGCTGAGATACAAGGTCACGAAAAATGAAGCAGAGAATAAAGCTTGCATTTTCGGGTTAGATGCTCTGCTGACTATAGGGGCAAAATCTGTAGAAGTTTTTGGAGATTCATCTCTCTTAATTTACCAAGTAAAAGGTGAATGGTCTATGAAAAAGGAACATTTATTTCCTTATCTTAGATATTTGAAAGTTTTGAGCGGTCAGTTTAAGGTTTACACTTTTGGATATGTGCCTAGGGAGGAAAATCAATTGGCAAATGCGTTAGCAACCTTGGTGTCTATGTGGGATAATTCAAAGGGAGTGATTATAAAGCCTTGCTAATTTTGAGTTCTGATAGGCCTTATTTTGAAAAGGAACAGGTTATGGACATTGAGGTAGATGACGAAAAGCCTTGGTATTATGACATTCAGAATTAGCCAAAAAATTTAGTATTCCCTGATGAAGCAACTAAAAAGGACCAAAGAATGATTCGTAAGCTGTCAACTCGGTTTACCACTATAGGAAGAGTGCTTTATAAAAGACACCCTAATGGAATTCAATTGAGATGCTTGGACAAAAAGGAAGCAAAAGGGGTAATAGAAGAAGTACATGCGGGAGTGTGCAGAGCTCATATAAACGGGTTAGCCTTGGCAAAGAAGATTATAAGATAGGGTTTCTTTTGGCTCGTGATGGATACTGATTGGTCCAAGTATGTCAAAGAATGTCAATTGTGCCAACAGTATGTAGATCTGAGAAATCTACCCATTTCTGAACTATGCACCCTCACATCATCGTGGCCATTTACTGCATGGGGAATAGACATCATGGGAATGATTCATCTGCCTGCCTCAAATAGGTACAGATTCATCATAGTAGCCATTGATTACTTCACTAAATAGGTAAAAGCTGAATCTTTCACAAAGGTAGATGCACAGGATATGGCCAGGTTCATAAGGAAAAACCTAATATGCATATATAGTTTACCTCGTCATGTGGTCTCAGACAATGACTTACAGTTCTCGAGCAAATCTAGACAGATGCTTATTTGATATGGGGTTCAACATCATAAATCTTTTCCTTATAAACCCCAAGCAAACAGAGCAATCGAAGCACCTAACAAGAATGTAAAGAGAATCTTAGCCAAGATAATGCAAACTTACAAAGATTGGGTTGACAAACTACCCTTTACACTATGGGGTTATAGAACCACAGCCAAAACTTCAATAGGAGCAACTTCGTTCTCTCTAGTTTATGGAACAAAAGCAATGCTGCTAGTAAAAATTCAGTATCAATCTTTGAGAGTAACTCTAGAGGTTGAGATACCAAAAATGGAGTGGGCTAGGTAGAGACTATCGTAGCTTAACTTACTTGATGGGGAACGAATGAGAGCATATTATCATAACCAAGTTTATCAGAAAAGGTTGGCCCATTCATTTGAGAAGAAATTCAGGAAACATCTTCTGAAGGAAGGAGACTTAGTGTTCAAACAGATGAGGCCCAGGATTCCAAACGTCCAAGGAAAACTTAGACCCATATGGGAAGGACCTTTTGTGCTTAAGAAACTATTATCCAAAGGCATTACTATCCTATTAGAAGCGATGGCAATGAATTTTGAGAACCTGTGAATGTCAACAGATTGAAAAGGTTTCATGGCTAAAGACTAAAGAAAAAAGAGAAAAAGAAGAGAATAAAATGCCCCACCGGTCGAAAATCAAAAAATGGCAGCCTTGCCAAAATTGGGTGCCTCACTAGGATGAAAACAAAAAAAAAAGGCATCCTAAGCAAAAATTAGAGGCTGAGAGAAAATAGTCAATCAAGAAAGCCTAAGAGGGTTAATTGGCGAGAGGAGTTATAATGCTCGTAAAGCTTCATTTTGAGATTGAATAATATATATCATTGTATTAAAGTCAAATAATGATCATGTATGCCAAAATTAGAAATGAAATGTCATACATATATTCATAAGTGTCATCTGTATATCTGAAAGTAACATTTTCGATCATATGTTCAATAAAACAAAACAAAGGCAAAATTCGTGAAAGTGTCTGATCTAATCTATCAATATCATGTCTCTCCCTCTATCCAGGTGCCTCAGGTGAGAAAGTCTGTTATCAGTAGCTGGACTGGTGACCCACCGCTTGTAAGAGTTGGAAGAAGTAAAATCCCAAGTGTTTACATTAGAAATGGTGGTCCACACTAGAAGCTGAGCTCAATTCCTCTGATAATATTCAGTCACAAAGTAAGCCGTAAGGATACCTCCACAAAAACCTAAGGGTCACTTGACAATATCATATCTATCCCTAAACTGGCGAACACATCGGGCGGTGACATAAAAGTGGCACGATGAAGTCCATAAAGAGGAACACACCCTGACTCTCTATCCATGACCATAGAAATAATAGGTAGCAAGGGACACCTAAACCTGATATTCGCATCTATAGAATGGCCATGCCAGCCAATAGCATCCTAGATTGACTGGAACTCAAGCTGAAGTTGCCCAGATTTGACAAGCCTTATAGGATAAATCCATATAGCTCTGACTCGAGAAGGGGCCTCGGACATTAACTCTAACTTCTCGCGAAGCCATACTTGAAAAAAAAGAAAAAAAAGAAAGTAAAAAAGCCACTGGGGTGAGTTGGGTTCATCTTAGGTAAAAGTAAGGCATAGAGATGTGTGAAAATCCAAAAGGATGCACATTTCGACAAGAAAAGCTAACATGAAAACCCATAAGGGGCATGTTACCTTTAAAGGATAACATACCTGGAAGAGCAAAGGGCTGCCTATCAAGAAGGAGGAAGAGCCACTCTAAGTAGAAAGCCTATAATGAAAGTCATCTAAGTCTATAATGGTCTCTACTATAATCAGGGGAACGAGATTATACCCCCGACATATGCCAACAACAAAGTCAAATAATCCATAGTCTGCAGTTATGGGATCGCCAGCACATATCAACAAACAGCGAGAAAGACAGCAAAGTAGCGCCCTATCGGAATGAAAAGTAGGGACATCATCGAAATTAAACAACACATATATAAGCCACTCTAGTGGAAAAGTCTCTCCTTGAGGCATCAGACCCCTAGCCTTAAAGGGGAGGACACCTAGGGCACGAACCAACTCTATGGGATAAGTGACCATAAGAGAAGGTAAGCATGGTCAGACATCAAGATCGAACTTGACACCCACCATGGCAGCAAATTTTTTGGGTAAAGGGCATAGCTCCTAATGAGTGAACCAAAATACATGAAACTTAGGTCCCAGAATCGAAGTACAACAAACAAAAGGTGATTATTTGGAGAGACTCTTCTCAAAAATCTCAAACTCGAATAAGGAGCTAATAGGGGATCTTCCTAAGTTTTCGAGTCATCTAGTAACCAGTGTAATTTCATAAGTCCTGTGGTCATGATTATAGGCTTTTGAGTAATTTAAAAATGCAAATATGATGGGAGAAAATAAATAAATAAATAAATAAAGAGCAAGGCAATGAAAGGCAAGAAAAGAAAGGAAAAGAAAGAAAATTACCTGGTGGAAGCTTCTTGAAAGTTAAAAAGTCAATGGCACAAAGTCAAAAAAAAGGGGTACTATTTATAAAAAGTGGTGAGCCATAGCCATCCCTCAACCTGGAGTGAGCCACGGCTAGCCCGTCCCTCACCACTAAAAGGCTAAAAGGCACATTTTTGTATGTCCTATGCATTGCACGTACATATTAGAGCATTTGTCTTTGTTTACATTTTGCAGGTGATGTAAAAAGAATGATGATCTGAATGTCTAAATTTTGAGGATTTATGATGACTGGAGAACAAAAATCAATATTCCACAGAGAGATAGTTAACTTTAGGGAGTATTTCGAACCTCGAGCACTTGTATATAATAAAATGTAATCAAAGTCTGTAAATGTTGTAAAAATAATATCGAAGCTTGTAAAAAGAGTGTTAATAATATTGTAAACTAATTTTAGATAGATATAAAATGAAAAATTGAGAAAAATGGCTTAAAAATAAAAGAAAATGGAGTTAAAATGTGAAAAATATGAGAAAAATAGAAACATAGGGCAAAATGGTCTTTTTAACCTGAAGGACAAGACAGCTGTACATCCTGTTTGTCACTAGATGGGGGATGGCCAGCCCATCCCTCACTCAATTTCGGTAATATAAAAGGGTCTTTCATTTCCCATTTAAAACTCTATTTTTTAGGGCAAACGTTTCCTTTCAATGATTTTTCAAGCATATCTTCTCCGTCCGACGTCCGATTTACGAACCGTTTATGCCTACGGACTCTTGGAAGTGAGATGCACTTTAGAAATTCTAAATTTCCTACCTTTTTCTATTTTTTCTATCTACTCTTCTCAAGTAAGTGTAGTTTAACATTTTTGTATTTTCTTGCTTTTTTTTAAGTTAGAATAAAAATTAGTCTAGTAGACTTTAGTTCTAGGTGTGATAGGCGCGAGCAATTGCTATTGTATCTGCATTCAATATTTTTTGATGTTATATATGTTTTTTAGTTAGAAATGAATAATATCTTACAGTGTAAGTAACATGATGTATATGACATTTCGTATGCCACTTTATGAGCACTTAGAATCTGTAATATAGGTAGTAATGTACATAAGTTTTAGACTCTTAAAGGCATTTCTTTTACACCAAGCATGAATACAAGAAATTTGCATTGTTTGGTGACCTTGATGGTTTATGGCTTGTTGTATGTTTTTAAATTGAGATATGTATAGGAAGGCAATGCCATTCCTAGTTAAAATGCTACCGAATTTTTGTTTCACTTTTTGATAAATGTAAAATATTGATGCTAATACCTGTATTGTTTGGTGGCCCTGAGGGTTTTATTGTATTGCCTTTACTTTAAATATACCTTTTGATGCAGAGGAGCAGTGTCATTCTTAGCCAGAATGCTGCCAAAATTTTTTCAAAATTTCTCGAATAATATGAAATATGTTGTTGGTAACCATGATGGCTTATGCATTGCTTTAAATATAAATTTTTATACAGAGGGCAATTATATTTATGGTTAAAATGCTGCTAAAATTTATTTTTAGAAAAACGTGCAACAAATGTATTTTGCCTCATTTTCTATGCATGTGTGCTAAAATTTCATTCTTATTTTATGTGTGGTGTAAATTGAGCACGACCTAACACATCATATTTTATAGGATGCCTCGCAGGACAACACGTCCTTAGCCTTTACAGCCAGTGCCGAATTACATGACAAATGAGCAAGCTGCTAGATACAAAGCTCTGAGTAATGTTCAATTCAGAGCTAGCAGGTACATGTCTAGGAAGTTCCTAGAGGAGGCTGAAAAGCTATTAGCCAGCATCGAATGGATAGACTTCTTCTCTCCAGCCTACAGGACATATGTAGGCATGACTCAGGAGGTACTAGCCACCCTATGGTATGGAGGATAACAGTGGTCTAATACACGGGATGGGGCAGTACAATTTAGATCTTTGGGTATACCATTCAGTATCACCAGACACCAATTCACAGAGGCTATAGGACTTTCTTTTAGGCTAGGTACGGTCACACCTCCTAGCTTGATGGATAGAGATAGATGGAGGGCCATCACACTGCCTAGAGTTGTATATGACTCAAACTAAGTGAAGAGCATGATGCTATCTCTTCAGATTTACAGGTACTTGCAGAAGGTCCTATCTTTTTCTTACCTTGGACATATTGGGAGTCCGAGTAATGTCAACTCAGCAGACATTACTAGCCTTTAGGGGATACAGGAGAGACATCACATAGACATCTCTCATGAGATCAACTTGACCCTGACCAGAGTTAACAACATGCCAAGGACACAGGTATGTGTAGGCGGTGTCATCATAAGGCTACTTATATCACTTAGACTAAAATTGGATCACTTTGGGGACCATATTCAGTAGAGCATGTATGTCGACCTATAGGGAGCCATCACCATGAGTATGGTGGAGCCTATATAGGGCTGGGAGGGCTAGTACTGATCATTAATAGTGTCTGAGACTCGAGATAGATGCGAGCTTAATCCTATTGTGCCAGATTAGGAGGCAGGGCAGGATGCTTAAGGGCAAGTAGCTGAGGGGTTCCCAGTGGAGTACTAGGATCAGCCACCACATCAAGATACACAAGCAAATGAGCCTCGAGAGATAGAATGTTCCCAAGGAGCAAAGTTGGACTTTGACTATGCTTTTGACATACAGATTAACCTATGCAAACTCTTAGGTAGTTTACCCTCGACACCAGCTCATGAAAAATTGCCACTTAGGCATTCAAGATCCCCAGTCGTGAGGTTTTCTCCATACAAGTATCTTGGAGCCTCATCCTCTACAACTCCTTCGCCTTATGGACACCCAGGGGTATCTACATCAACAGCACCTCTGCCATAGTGGTCGGGTTGTCGACGCCCTCCAAAAATAAATACTGATTCACCTAAACTAACTTGTAGAAATAGTGGAACCAGGTCGAATCCCAAGAGAACTATGATGATTAATTTCTCAATGTTAAAACAAAAGTATAAAGTAAATGGGGGGTTTTGAATCTTTGGAATTGAAACTAAAAGTAAATTAACAAGAAATTAACAGAGAGCAAAAATATTGAATTAAATGAAAATCAATCTTACCAAACTTCCAATTCAAAGGCGTAAATCTCATCCAATTGTAACTTTGATCATAGGCTTAAAGATTAATTTCTCAATCCAAGAACTTAGTCTACTTAATCGGAAAAGCCGTAGAAAGCAATAATTCTCCTAATGTAATTGACTCAAACAAAGCATTTAAAATCAAATCTTACCATTGATTTAACTGGGCACGATAGCGTTCCATATCATTTCAATGATAGCATTAAGAGTTAATGAGAATGACTAAGACAAAGATTAATTGATCGAGATAGCTACAAATCAATTAACTTTGCATCTTAATTTCCCTAGAATCTATTATGCAAGCTATGTAAATCGGAAAGCCGAATTCACACACACATAAGCCAATTCTTTGCTACTAGAATCAATCATTCATGACAATTACGGATCACAAACTCATGGATAGCAATAGAAAAATCAATATTGAATTAAGGCGTCAAGTTAATCAATACAAATAATTCATAGAAAATAAGAATTACTTAGATTGAAGAAATCCTTGTTGAGTTCGAAGCCTCACAAGATTACAATTGGAATCGAATCACCCTTGAATCGGAATTAGAAACTTAGCCGCTCATGCTAAATATCAAAAGCATTGTAAAAGAGAAAATAGAAAATAGAACTCAAGAAAAATCAAAGCCCTAAGCCGCCGTCTCTTAGAATAAAACTGCTCTTTTTATATCCTCCAAAATAAGAGTTTTACCCTAACCTTCCTTCTCTTAATTTCCTTCCGAAATAAATCGTGCACGTGCCTTGGAGAATCGACACACTCGGTGGAGTGTGTTCCTCAATCGGTGGAGCAACTTTGTTTTAATTAATGAATTAGGTGGGTCGCTCGGTGGAGCAAGCTATCAAGGCAATGGGACACTCGGTGGAGCAAGGCAAGTTATCTTTCCATCACTCGGTAGAGTAAGGTGCCAAAGCATTCCATTACTCTACCTAGTGTCTTGACACTCCACGGAGTGGATTTACACTCCACGGAGTGTTAAGCTTCTGCCCAAAACGTGAATTGTTCTTCCTCTTTGCAAAGTTATCCCAAAAGCCAAACTTCATTTAAGCCCTTCTAACTTTCTTTTCTTCTTTCAATTAAGTCCTAAAAACACCAAAAATACTTAATTAAACAATTAAAACATCAATTAAAGAAACCAACTATCAAAACAACTAAATTAACACAAAACTATCCTAAAACTATAGTAAAAACACATTAAAAACATAGATAAATTCACATTTATCAAATACCCCACACTTAGCTTTTGCTCGTCCCCGAGCAAATTTGAACAAACCCACTTCTCAGAATAATCAAACTCAAAATTAGATTTAAACAATTCAAGATTAAATCCAACAATTAACAAGAGCACTCAATAAAATCATGGCTAAAACAAACTCAAACAAGGAGATAAGAACCAGTTAAAATATGTGAAAGACCAAAAGAATTTAAGCGATTTTCAAAAACAAAACACCAATGCATCTCATAGTCAAGCTTTAGAATTGAAGTATACTAAGTACACTTAAGGTTTCGCACTTGAAACTCTAGAAACACTATAGGCCTCTCCTTTAGCACCGGAACCCGAAGGTCATCTCCGCTAAACAACTCAAAGCAAAACATAGAATCACTTAGGTCTTAATTGGGTTGTAATGAGGTTTAAGGTATTGGCTATTGAAGAATGGTCAAAAGATAATCAAAGAGAATTAGCCACTCTTTACTTGAATAAATCACATTCTACATTTTTTAAAATATTAAGCATAATTCCCTTGTAAAGCTTACTTATTGACATTCTTAAGCATTGAACAATCCCAAAATAGAAGTAATAAGACTGAAATCCCTTTTTTTTATGAGAAGTCCCAATTTCTTTCCTTTTTAACTACCCCACACTTAAAATTTTGCCATATGCTAGCTTTATTTTTTTTTTCTTTTTTTTTCATTTAGCTTCTTTTGCTGGCAAACTACAGAAATAGGGGTAAAACAAGGATATTTATACAAACACTTGACTTTATCACACAATTCTTGCCCCAAATGATTCAATCATTCTCATTACACTTAATTTAAATGCCCAATAAATGTAAACCTATCCAAATCTAGAGTGGCCAATTCTAGAGGGTAGATAAAAGCTTTTAGGCTATATGGTTTATGATGAGTGTAACAAGAATAATAAACACGGTACGCTTTAAGCATACCTCATTAAGCTCAAACTGGCTAACAAAGGTTAATCATATCAAAAGGGTAGGAAAATAATCTTTTTATTAGCTTAACAAGAAAAATCTGCCTAGATCACTTTCTAAGTTGCTTGAGTTGCTTTTATGCTTCGAAGGGTGATGAGGAAGGTTCTAATGTCCTAAAATTCCTTGCTCAACTATTTTAATGCACTGGTTTTTCTAAAGTTCAAAAACTGGTCTTTTATGCTTTAAATGTGCGGAAACTAATAATTATAAACCAAGCTGAGTAATAGATTAGCTCAAAATTTCCGTGAACAACCTACTTGCCTCTTTGCTAAATCATAATCTTGATTATTGCACAATCTAAATTCAAGTTCAATTTGTTCAAATTCTGAGAATAACTGGGGCAAACTAAGCTTTATGTAAGCTAAGTGATACATGCTAATTAACTATGTATTCAAAGGACAAAAACAACTAAATAACCAAGAACTAGCAACTATTCATATCATCACTGAGTTAGTTACAGCACCAAGTTGCTCCTAACATTACTATTACACACCAAAAGTTAAACTAGAAATTAAAAACAAAACATAAAACAAAAGAACACAAGTGTTTTCATGATATAAAGAAAAAAAAGGAAAAGTAGACTTCCTGGATTTTAGCAACACTCTAGAGCTCAGAGAAGCGCTACCCCCCTCACAAAAATGTTGTTGTCCACAGCAACTCGATTACAATCATATTAATCTCAAACCATGTCAGGAACAATGCAAGATCTCATTTCAAAATAGGTACAAATTCACAAAATTCGAGAGAGTAGAGTAAGAAACCAACAATGAAATTAAACAAATTAAAGGCACAAAGGAACTTACTTGAGTGATGAGTGAATGTAGAATGAAGATCTAGCAAGCAAAAGACTGACACGGTGGAGTGGATTTTAGAGAACCCGATTAAACACACAGCAACCGGTAAAAACGAAGCAAATAAAAGTGGGTGTGTGTGAAAAAGTGAGGAGATGGGCTTTAAATAGAGGATGTACTCGGTTGGAGGTGGGACACTCGGTGGGGTGTCCTCACACTCTACCGAGTATGACCCTTCGGGAACTCCAAGCAAAGATAGTTACTTTATTTTTTTTTTTTTGAAACTTTAATACTTCAATAAAATCCTTACTAAAGATCATTTTCTTACATCATGAAACACTCTAGACACCTAAAAATTTAAGACGAACTCTAAATAACAAAAACATTTTAAATGACACAATTAAATCTACTGCTAAAATAAAAATTTATTACGAGCAAAAGAAAGAGATATAGTTCTGAGTTTTTGTTAGTCCTCAGCTCGACTTTTAGAACTGCCTTACTTGTTAAGAAGTATCAGAGTATCGGGGATCATTCAAATGTGTGCTAATGACACATTGAACAATTTCTCCCTCGCGAAAAATCTTCAAGTGATGGCCATTAACTTTAAGAATTTGACCGGTGTCCAAGCTTTTAATTTTCACTGCACCATAGGAAAACACATCAGGAACAACAAATGGGCCAATCCAGCGAGAACGAAACTTACCAGGCATAAGCTTCAAACGAGAATTGTATAACACCTTTTGACCAATCTCAAATTGTTTCCTAATAACACTTTCTTGTTCAAGAACATCCTGCACAATAGAATCAATTACATCAATCTGACAAAGAGAATGCACATCATTAGGGTATTTCATAGCATCAAAAATATTAAACTTAACAATCTCTCCATCAAATTCAACAGACAGAGTACCCTCATCTACATCAATTTTTGTCTTTGCCGTTTTCATGAAAGGTCTTCCTAACAAAATTGAAGCTGATTTCGAAGAGGGATTACCTTCCATCTCTAAAATGTAAAAGTCTACAGGAAATATAAGCTCATTTACTTGCACCAAAACATCTTCAACAATCCCTAGGGGGTGAATATAAGAACGGTTGGCCAATTGAATAACTACACCAGTCTTTTGCAAGTTATTTAATTTCAATTTTTGGTAAACAGAAAGTGGCATTACATTAATCGAAGCCCCTAAGTCTAACATAGCATGCTCAACTTTCTTTTCACCAATCACACATGGTAATGAAAACATACCTGGATCCTTGCATTTTTCTGGCATATTTCTTTGCAAAATTGCGGACACATTCTTACTTACCTCAACCTTCCCTTTTTCTTTCATCTTTCTTTTGTTGGTATATAGTTCCTTCAAGAACTTTGCATATTTTGGAATTTGCTTGATAGCATCCAACAAAGGAATGTTGATTTGCACTCTCCTAAATGTATCAAGGATCTCTTTTTCTTGCTCATCTTCCTTTGGTTTAGCTAACCTGCTAGGAAATGGCGGAATAGGGGTGTGAGAAGAAAGAGATAAAGGAGGGTCGAATGTTACCTTACACTTTGTCCTAGGGGGAGGTTCTTCTTCATCATCTTCTTTGCCTATGTCAGCTTCTTTTGATGGAGTGGATCCTTAAGGAATTTCTTTTCCACTTCTTAGCAAGATTGCACTGCAATTCTCCTTTGGATTCACTTCTGGTTGTGAAGGCAACTTTCCAGAATTTTGAGCTTCCAATTTACTAACTGAAGTGGCCAATTGAGTAATTTGGTTGCCTAAATTCTGAATGCTTGTCCTCACTTCCTGAATGTTGGCTCTTGTTTCCTGTTGAAATTGAAGAGTATTATTAGCAAGATTTTTAACAATATCTTCCAAAGACATACCTGAGGGTGGACCCTGAGTTTGTGTAGGGACTGGAGGTGGTCTAGTGAAATTTTGAGGGGGTGGCCTTTGTTGTCCTCCTTGATTTCCATAGCTAAAATTTGGATGATCCCTCCATCCAGGATTGTAATGATTAGAATAGGGATCATACTTCCTTTGAGGTAGATCGGGAAATCCTCCTACTGTATTAGCTTCTTGTGTGGAGTCTTGTTGTAATGTAGGGCACATATCAGTTGAATGCCCTTGAATTGAGCATATTCCACATGCTTTCACTGTTTGCAATTGTCCTACAGCCATTTGACGAACTAAAGCAGTTAAATTAGAAAGTTGACTTTTAAGTTCACTTACCTCATTTACTTGCTTGGTGGATCCTCCACATCTTGTACCGAATTGTTGGGAATTCTCAGCCATATTAGAAATCAATAATTTGGCTTCTTGAGGTGTCTTGTTCACTAAGGCTCCACCACTCGCTGCATCTATCATACTCCTATCCATTGGTAGTAATCCTTCATAAAAATATTGAATCAGGAGTTGGTCAGAAATCTGATGGTGGGGAAAACTAGCACACAGCCTCTTAAACCTTTCCCAATATTCATATAATGTTTCTCCTGTAATCTGTGTGATGCCATAAATCTCCTTTCTGATATTGGCAACTCGTGATGCAGGAAAAAATTTCTCCAGGAATAACCTTTTCATCTCACTCCATGTAGTGATTGAACCCGATGGAAGATAATAGAGCCAGTCTTTAGCTTGATCTTTCAAAGAGAAAGGAAAAGCTCTAAGGTTGATTTGCTCTTCAGTCACGCCCTGCGATTTCATTCCAGAGCAGACAATGTGGAATTCCTTCAAATGTTTATGGGGATCTTCACCTGCACAGCCACGAAAAGAAGGAAGTAAATGAATCAAACCAGATTTTAATTCAAAATCATTTGCAAGGTTAGGAAAAGTAATGCATAAAGGTTGTTGATTCAAATCTGGTGCAGCTAGCTCCTTGAGAGTTCTGTCAGCCATCTTTTCTTCAAATTCTTCAAATATCGAAATTCCACCAATTGTTGATTCTATCTCCAATTCCTCTTTAAGGCGTCTCTTCCTTAATCTAGCTTCTTTTCTCAATCGACGCGCTGTCTTCTCAATTTCAGGATTATACTGCAAATCAAAGGTCTGAGAAGAACGAGTCATAAACAAAAATAAACAAATAAATAAAACAATGAGAAACTAAAAATATAGTTCCCCGGCAACGGTGCCAAATTTTGGTCGGGTTGTCGACGCCCTCCAAAAATAAATACTGATTCACCTAAACTAACTTGTAGAAATAGTGGAACCAGGTCGAATCCCAAGAGAACTATGATGATTAATTTCTCAATGTTAAAACAAAAGTATAAAGTAAATGGGGGGTTTTGAATCTTTGGAATTGAAACTAAAAGTAAATTAACAAGAAATTAACAGAGAGCAAAAATATTGAATTAAATGAAAATCAATCTTACCAAACTTCCAATTCAAAGGCGTAAATCTCATCCAATTGTAACTTTGATCATAGGCTTAAAGATTAATTTCTCAATCCAAGAACTTAGTCTACTTAATCGGAAAAGCCGTAGAAAGCAATAATTCTCCTAATGTAATTGACTCAAACAAAGCATTTAAAATCAAATCTTACCATTGATTTAACTGGGCACGATAGCGTTCCATATCATTTCAATGATAGCATTAAGAGTTAATGAGAATGACTAAGACAAAGATTAATTGATCGAGATAGCTACAAATCAATTAACTTTGCATCTTAATTTCCCTAGAATCTATTATGCAAGCTATGTAAATCGGAAAGCCGAATTCACACACACATAAGCCAATTCTTTGCTACTAGAATCAATCATTCATGACAATTACGGATCACAAACTCATGGATAGCAATAGAAAAATCAATATTGAATTAAGGCGTCAAGTTAATCAATACAAATAATTCATAGAAAATAAGAATTACTTAGATTGAAGAAATCCTTGTTGAGTTCGAAGCCTCACAAGATTACAATTGGAATCGAATCACCCTTGAATCGGAATTAGAAACTTAGCCGCTCATGCTAAATATCAAAAGCATTGTAAAAGAGAAAATAGAAAATAGAACTCAAGAAAAATCAAAGCCCTAAGCCGCCGTCTCTTAGAATAAAACTGCTCTTTTTATATCCTCCAAAATAGAGTTTTACCCTAACCTTCCTTCTCTTAATTTCCTTCCGAAATAAATCGTGCACGTGCCTTGGAGAATCGACACACTCGGTGGAGTGTGTTCCTCAATCGGTGGAGCAACTTTGTTTTAATTAATGAATTAGGTGGGTCGCTCGGTGGAGCAAGCTATCAAGGCAATGGGACACTCGGTGGAGCAAGGCAAGTTATCTTTCCATCACTCGGTAGAGTAAGGTGCCAAAGCATTCCATTACTCTACCTAGTGTCTTGACACTCCACGGAGTGGATTTACACTCCACGGAGTGTTAAGCTTCTGCCCAAAACGTGAATTGTTCTTCCTCTTTGCAAAGTTATCCCAAAAGCCAAACTTCATTTAAGCCCTTCTAACTTTCTTTTCTTCTTTCAATTAAGTCCTAAAAACACCAAAAATACTTAATTAAACAATTAAAACATCAATTAAAGAAAACCAACTATCAAAACAACTAAATTAACACAAAACTATCCTAAAACTATAGTAAAAACACATTAAAAACATAGATAAATTCACATTTATCACATAGGCTCCATCACCCTCTGTTTAGGCACATCCAACTTTAGATGACATATCTAGGAGACTAGCCACGATAGAGGAGACATAGAGGACTATGCTAGCGGTTATACAGTCTTTATAGACACTACCATTAGCCGTACAGACACTATAAATAGTGTTATAGGGCCTCAGGGTAGATATACAGGCTGCAAGGCACAAGTTTGATGAGTCTTTGCAGGTGGTAGATGACTTCTTCACTCAGCTCAAGGATCAGGGGACTCGTATATGGGTAGAGGCTCCTAAGGCCAGACAAATGGTGACTGAGATCAATAAACAATTGAGGAGGTACATCAGGTACTTAAGAGGGGACCTAATGAGATATCTAGAGAACCATTCCTCTGTAGTCATAGAGGTGAGTCAGGGATCAGAGAGACTGGCTGAGGTGATATCATAGATACTCCAGCCACTAACTTCAGCACTGCTAGGTTTCAGGTTTGTATTTGATCAGGTAGGTGAGCAGCCACCTCTGGTACCTCAGGCTATGGCTTTAACCCAACCTCCCAAGCTACCAGTATTCAGTCTGCCATTAGGGCCAGCATACCACCGAGCATTAGGGTTAGGGCCCTCATAGTGATTGATCATTTATTGTATTTTAGGAGTTATACCTTTTGACGTACATAAAATAGGATTGTATATAACTTATTTTGTTTTCATATGTGTTATTCATATGTCTTATATTATTTATACTTTCATTTGCTTAGAAGATGAATGAATGTAAATGCCATGTAATTAATGATAATTTATAAGTTACTATATCATCATAAAATAAAGTTAATAAACAAATAATGATAACGACAGCACAATGATAATAACAACAATAATAAAAAAGAGTTAAATTCAATCAGCAATATATTAACATCCAATGTCTTTTACATCAGGTGCTTAGGATCCCACCAAGGGGGCAAACATTTACCTCTTCAACAACAATCTCTCAGAGTGAGAGAAAATTTCAATATGGAAATGAGGTTGATATTAATAGCAAAGGATCATCGAGCAAAAGATGGCTACAATGGATTAAACCACCCTAGTGATATCTCACAAAAATATCCCCGATGGGTTTAACTCTAGATATTTTAGATGATTTCCCAGTGAATAGATGCACATCTACCAAGAATATCCCCAGTAGGGGGATTAACTCAGATAAAACAACCAAATCTCTCAAAAAGAGTAATCAATAGGATAGTTCTAGCATTCAAGTACGATGAATTATCTTGACTCTGCATACCCCAAGCTCTAGTCATGACATGTTTTCAACAATTTGATTCTGCATGGCCTAGGCACTAATCAAATATAATTAAGTTAATATGATTTTACATGCCCTAGACGTTAATCAAATAAGACCTTTATTCTTATTCCAATTATGCATACCCCAAATGTTAATTGGACAAATGGAGACTCATCGCCTTCAATGGAGTTAGTCTTAAGGTATATAGATTTTGCATGCCTTAAGCGCTAATCAGGCGTATTCAAAATAACCTGATTCTACATGCCCCAGGCCCTAATCAAATTTAATTAATTTGTCCCGATTTTGCATGCCTCATGTGCTAGTTGGACAACAACCATAGGATTAACACAGTGACAAGCTGATGTTAAATATCCGAATTTAGGATTAACACATTGACAAAAGGATGATAACTACCCAATCAAGAGACTTACTACCTCCCAAGGTAAGTGTTGCAATTAGAGATTAGCTACCTCAAGTATGCGTCTTTTTTCCTTTTATTCTGAATTTTGGTTCACTTTGGCACTAGTGCACTAGCTCCCTAAAATTAAGGGCAACTGTAAACACTGTGACCTGAGGTAGCCTAAATCAAGGTTACCTGATGATGAGGAAATAGTGTATTGCTAACAGCAGGTTTGGATCTCGAAGCTCCAATAGTGAATTTTTGGCCTTCTCTCAAAGATTTTCATGATTCTCTAAAAAACTCACAAAACTTTTACTAGTGTTTTAACAAAATGGGCAAAAAAATTTATTTTTAGATAGACAGTGGTGACAGACGACCTAAGCAGCGGTCATCTATGGATCATAACCTCTAAGACAGTGCAAACCAGGGGCATTTTTGGGAAATCTGGGGTCTAGTGATGAGGGACGGCCGTCCCTCTCTCATAGATGCCTGTCCCTGGGTCAAAACCCAATTTTTCCCATGTTTTCCTGAAATTTCAAAAGAGGAAGGCTTTTTAGATAGATATTAGGTTCGGATTTTAGGGATTGGCTTTCCTAATCTGGCATTTTTTGAGTTGTGATTAGGTTAAAACTCTATCTTAGGTATAAAAACAAAGAGATTAAGGTTTTTTGAGGGAGGAATCATCATTCTTTGAGAAAAGCCATTAGAGAAGGAAGAAAATCAATTTCTTTTCTCTCTCTAAAAGCTTTATGCTTTAACAATCTTTTCACACACAAAATGAATTTCATACTTCTTTTAAGAATCAAATAACACAATTTGGAGCAGAGATCTGGACTTAAGAAATCACAGAGTCAAAATATCTTCTAAGGGTAATATTCTAGGCTCATTTATGTTTTCTCTCTCTACCATTTATTCATTCAATTGCATGTTTATTTAGATGTTAAATTGATCTATTTTAATTTTTGAAACTGAGTAACATGCTTATCTTATTAAAATATGATTCATTGTTGGTTTATATGACATATTGATGGCATGGTTATTAAAAGAGATTCCTCCATCATTATTTTGAAGTTCTTTCTTTTAACATGCAATGTGATGTATTTCCTCAATTTTAATTCAATTTGATATAAGTTTTAGTGTTTTGACAAGTTTTAGCATGATTTAGTGATTGATTATTGTATACATAAGGCTAAAATATCTACTTGTATAATTTGCTTTTTTCTTCTTTTGTTCTGCAATTTCTACTATGTTCTATAAGTGAGGGATGGTAAGAAGGTGTGAGGGACAATCATCATTCACCTGAAGGATGGGATGTCCTTCTTCCTCCTTCCTGGCCGCCCTCACTTCTTTCCTGGGCATCCTTGGCTTCCTTTAGGCTATCCCTAGAGTTTCTTTAAAGTTATTTTCATGTATTTTAGGTCCTTTAATGCTCTTTATTTCAATGTCTTTTTATATCATATTTATGTCACATACAGTATGCTTTATTCATGTTGTTGTACCTGTAATTGACTCACTTGTGTGTATAGATTCTTTTATGGTTGAGACTAACTAGTTTGCTTGCTTTATTCTTTTGAGCAATTTATTTATTCATTGCCACGGAAGGCATATAGAATTTGCAATAAAAGTCGTGCTTCCGTTCTAGCTGCCCTATTTATTTAGGTTGTTTCATTTTTTTTCCTTTAGCATATTATGTTGTTATTTATCTATTTATTCTCTTAGTATTTTTATAATTATTTTGGATATATTATTTTGGGAATGTAATAAGTAGTAATAAATTATTTTTTGCACGTTAAACAATAAAATTCCACTTAAATCATTTTTACTAATTAAATGGTTTTTCTTTAATAAATGTGGACCAATGTCCAGTTTTTTAGCCCAAACTCACAATATAATAAAGGCCTTTTTGTAAATGTGCATAAGGGGACCAATGTTCCCAAACTAATTAATGGCCCATTTTATGTATGATATTTATCTATCTTTCTTTTGTATATTATTCTCTTCTTTGGGATAATTTGCTCATATAGTAAGTTAAGTAGGACTTTATTTAGTTACTACTTTCTTTACTTGATTGGGATGTTCACTTATATTGTATTGCAAATGTATCGTGTAAGAAAGGAGAGTGGATTGATATTTATAATCCAATTGCAAAATATCATATAACTAAGGTGCCTAATAAGAGTGATGTCCTAAACACTAATCTCTGTTTGGGCATCAAAAGGTCGTGAATTATTTCCCAATGTTCTGTTGGGTGGCAATTCCATAACACCTACCTTTTTAGGCCCACTAGTAGACGCCTTCATGGATTAACTATCAACAATAATTTGAGCTTGATCCCTTTTTATTGCGAATTAGCCAATTTATGATTAATAGTGAGCCTCTTCCAGTCTTAGACCCTAAAAGCAAGCCTCAAAAAGCTAAACCCGAAAATGAGCATGGCTCTGGCATGCATCACACATATTATTCAGTTTTAATAGTCAAAATGAATCAAATCAACATCCAAATAATTATGGAATTGAGTGAATAAATTGTAAAGAGATAAAATATAAATGAGCCTAGAATATTACCCTCAAGAAATATTTTAACTCTGTGATTTTTAAAGTCTAGATCTCTGCTCCGAATCACATTCTTTGATTCTTAAAAAAAGTATCAATTTTTTTTCAAGAAGATTGCTAAGGCATAAACCTTTTAGAGAAAGAAATAAATTAGTTTTCTTCCTTCTCTAATGGTTTTCTATGAAAGAATAATGATTCCTTCCTCTTTCAAAACTCTAAATTTTTGTTTATGCACCTAAAGGAGAGTTTCAATTCAATTACAACTCAAAAATTGCCAGATCAAGAGATAAAATCCCTAAAATTCAGACCTAATCTTTTTTTCAAAACTTTCCTCCTCTTAAAATTTTAGGAAAACATGGAAAATTTTGGCTTTTGACCTAATGATAGGCGTCTGTGAGTGAGGGACAACCATCCCTCATCACTAGACCTCAGATTTCCTAAAATACCCTTGATTCACACTATTTCAGAGGTAAGAACACACAGACAGCCACCCTTCAGGTGACAGACGACCATCTATCACCACTACTGGTCTAGAAATAAGATTTTTTTACTATCTTATTAAAATGCTAAAAAATGTTTGAAAGTATTTAGAGAATCATGGAAATATTTAAGAGAAAATGATAAATCCATGATCAAAACTTTGAGATCCAAACTTGTTGTCAGCAATATACTATTTTCTCATCATCGGGTAACCCTAATCTAGGCTACCTCAGCTCACGATGTCTGCACAAGGCACTACCTTTGGGATGACCCATATTTGATTAAGATACGTCTGGATCAAGTGCTTAGGAGATGTGTTCCAGAAAAAGAACAAGTAGATATTATGAGGCTATGTTATAGATGAGAGGTTAGAGGTCACCATGGGCTAAATCGTACATTGGCAAAAATTTTACAGTCAAGTTTCTTTTGGCTTACTCTTTTTGTTGATGTTAAGTCTTTTATAGTCATGTAATAGGTGTCAATGTGTAGGTAATATATCTAAGAGGGATTAGATGCCTATGAATAATGTGTTAGAAGTTAAAATTTTTTATATTTGGGGTATCAACTTTATGAGGCCATTTCCAAACTCATTTGATTTGAGTATGTCCTAGTTGTTATAGATTATGTAAGTAAATGGGTAAAAGCAGTGGCTACTAAGACATGTGATTCTAGAGTTATGCTTGAATTCCTAAGGAGAAATATTTTTACTAGGTTCGAGGTACCAAGAGCCATTATTAATGATGGGGGTAAGTATTTTATCAACCATCAATTTAAAGCTTTCCTTAAAAAGTTTGGTATTAGGTATAAAATTACAATCTAATACCATCCTTAAGCAAATAGGCAAGTAAAAGTATCTAATAGGGAGTTGAAATTAATTTTGGAGAAAATAGTGAATAATTTTAGAAAAGATAGATCTAACAAGTTAGATGAGGCTCTTTGGGCCTATAGAACTGCATACAAGACCCCTATAGGCATGTCTCTTTTTAGGATAGCTTTTGAAAAAATGTGTCATAAGGCATATTGGGTTACAAAACTGCTTAACTTTGATTTAAGACATGCAAGAGAAAAAAAAGTTTACAGCTCAATGAACTTGATGAGTTTCAAAAATAATCATATGACAATGTAGCCCTCTATAAGAAGAAAACAAAGCATTAGCATGACAAATGGTTAAATCCAAAGGAATTTTCTCCCAAAATGTTGGTTTTGTTGTATAATAGTCGACTGAGGTTGTTCCAAGGTAAGTTGAAATCCAAATAGCTTGGACCATACCAAGTGCTTTCAAGTAATGAATTTAGAGTGGTCACCATCAAGAGTCCTAAGGATAGGCATGCATACAAAGTCAATGGTCATAGATTAAAGCCTTATCATGTTGAGCAAGTGGAGGTTGCTGAGGCAACCTTGTTTTTATGAGACAAGTAAAAGGGTTTTAAAAGCCTATCTGAGGACTTTCTAAACTTAGAACTAAACTCTTTAATTTTTACTTTGAATTGTTAAGTGAATGTATTTAATTTTTGTTTTGATTTGCATGTGTGTCTTGAGTGTTTTCATTGTTTGAGTATGAGTTTGATTTTGTTTGCTTGTCGATTAGAGAATTAAAGGGAGACTTATCTATTTCCTAAGTGACATGTAGTTTTGATGTATAATTTAACTGGTTTGTAGGTTTGCATATTGATTAGCATGGTTTGATTAAGACTTAAGTGCAAATAGATTGATTGTTCAAGGTAGAGATTTATTTGAGTGAGTTATGATTTATGTTACACTTGATGTGTTATATAACTGGTTTATAGGCTTTTGTACTCTTAGCATAAAATTGAGTGAGAATTGATTGCAATGAGTAAATTGTAAATCATAGATTGAAGATGTTTTGTAAGGGTTGATTAGTTTGTGGATGTTGAATTAAGGTGGAGGAAGAGAAAGAAAGCTACAAATTAAGTGGTTGGGAAGAATTCATTAAGAATATACTAGAAGTTCATCCAGCTCTTGCAAAAGACTTCCTTCGAGTGTAACTTTACAAATGAGGAGGATACTGGTGCAGTAAGTTTCAAGTTTGGGAGGAGGAACTACACCATGACATTTGAAAGATTTACAAAGGAGGTAGGATTTCCAGTGGATGGAATAGGTGATTGCCTAATGCCACACCATGGGAAATAATTAGAGATCAGATCAACCCAGTGCCATGGCAAGGAGGCCGGATTAAGGCTCACTCTTTAAGAGATCATGCGTTGTGAGTGTTGCATCGGTTCCTGTCAATAATCTTTTATAACTGTCTTGGTTGCCCGAGTGCAGTAAATATAGGTGAGATAATGTTATTGAGATGTATGGTCGAAGGGATCTACATAAATGGTGCAGTCCAGCTATGGCATAAGATAGTGGATTTACAAAAGAAGCCTTATGTTGTCAAAGTTATCTCCAATGGATGGATTGCCATGATCATGGCACGGGTAGTAAAACACTTTGATTTGGGAGACCTTCTTCTTGGTGACATCTAGTACATTAATTATGCCATGTTGAAGCATATAAAGGTAATGTGGCCCAAACCACGTCGTCATTGGATGAATAAAGCTGAATATTTGCAATTAATTCCTGTAGAGCATGATGACCAGCACATAGGTGAACAGGAGCCAACGGCTAAGCACCAAAAGGCACCACCAGCTGAAGAGGCCTCTTCATCTCACATGGTTTCTCTCTTGGATCAAGTAAATGCTCGATTGGATATACAACAAGGATGGATGGAAACTATGCAAGATAGCATCGATGAATTGAAAAAGAATTTTAAGCAGTTCGTCACTAGATTTTGGGCACTCTACCTACCACTACCACTACCGCCCTAATGACATGAGTTCCAATTTGTTGTTGACAACAAAATCTTTTAAGGGGGCTAGATTTTTTATAACTCCGAACTAGTGTTTATTTTCAGTATATTTTTATCTGTGTTTGTGTCTCGTTTTGTGTGTTTTTCTTGTTTTAAGTGTTAAATTTTTCTTTTTATACCAAATAGGATTACTTTGATATTTATGAAGTTTTTGAGTGTTTAATGGTGTATTTTTCTGAATCTTGTGCATAATCAAATTCTAGCACTCGACTAGGACCATTTATCTCAGCCGTATGCCCTACAAATCAACATAATGCACCGTTTTACTAAGAGACTTAGCTGAGACCATTTGTCGCCGCCATGTCCATTGCAAAATTCAAAGATGATTCATTCTAAAAGGGTGCACTCGGCTGAGACCATTTTGTCTCAAGTGTGTGC
This sequence comes from Excoecaria agallocha, assembly GCA_037975025.1. Taxonomy (NCBI): domain Eukaryota; kingdom Viridiplantae; phylum Streptophyta; class Magnoliopsida; order Malpighiales; family Euphorbiaceae; genus Excoecaria; species Excoecaria agallocha. Next base: position 51,683,290 of record CM075812.1, read on the forward strand.
TGAGCTACGGTACTCTTTTATCCGATTGGACTCGGCTGAGACCATTTTGTCTCGACCGAGTGCTATCCTGGACCACTATAAAAGCTACTTTCTATATAGTTTTAAAGGTGAGATGTTTAGGTTTTGTTGTTTCTAAAAGTACTCTCTGTAGTTTAGCTCATAGTTTTTCATACATTAGGGTTTTTACACTTAGGTCACATAGATTTACTTGTAAAAATTACTCTTTCATTATAGTTTTGCATTCAAAATACAAAAACACACAGTAGTAGTTAATTTTACAATTTAAATTTTAAGTTTTGAATCAAGAGAAGGCTTGGAGAAGAAGAGGAGAAGTTGTTGTACTTCAGATCCAAACTTCTAAATGGGTTTTATAATTTCTTTTTCTCTTTTCTTTGCTATTTACACTATAAGTAGTGAGTAGTTGTTTTGTTATTTGGAGATCTTTGAATCCCCTCAACCATGTAAGGGATATGAACTTAGTTACTTTATATATATTTCAGATGTTTCTTTTCGCTTGTGCTTATTTTGATATGTATGTTTTACAAGGATTTATTTTGTCAATCTTATTCAAGTTGATGGATGAATGCTTGTTTAGTATTTATATCATGTATACTCTGTTTTTCTTATATTTGCTATAGTTTTAATGGCATTTTCGAAATGGAAACTGTTAGATCTAGGGTTTATGTGTTGTAACTTCAGAAAAAGAGAGGAAAATGAATAGGTTTTAAACTAGTAGGCTTCGAAATGGGATATTAGGTCACACCTAGGTCTTGGAACCCGTGCTTATGCTGGCTATTGAGTAGGCTCCGAAATGGGATACCAGGTAGTTAGAGTAGTAAGCTCCGGAATGGGATACTAGGGATTTAAATGGGTTGTCTACATCTAAAATGTATGACTTTTATGTTAAAAGGGACCTTGCATGGGAATAGGTATGATTAGATTTTTGAACAACACTTTTAGTAATTGTAATCCACACATATTATATTTTCTATTTTTAAATTCCTTTTTGATTCACACTTTGCAATTTATTCATCTGTAATGTTAATTGTTTCCATTGTTAATTACACACAACTTTGCAATTTATTCATCTGTAATGTTAATTGTTTCCATTGTTAATTACACACAACCAACAACAATTGGAAAATTCTTTAAACACATCTAATCAATCAATCAGCATTTGTTGCACCAATTCATTTCCGTTGGGATCAATGCTTGTGGTCTTAAAAATATCCCGCTTTATTACTTATCGATTCGATACACTTGTCGCTAACTGATCAAGCTTACTTTAGCTAAGCTCAATTTTGTTTAGGAAATAGACAATCACACACTCCCCTTTATTCATGAAAGTTTTTATGTTAGTTTTTGTTTTTGTTTTACTATTTTCATTCTAGTTATCTATTTTACTTTCATGTTTTTTGTTTAACTACAAGAAAAAAGGTTATTAGGGATCAAGTATTAGTAACCAGTCAAATTTTTAGTCCTTAAAAGTATACATATAAGGACCAAATTTACATCTTTTTCCTAATTCTCAATTTCTCAATTTTAATAAGGAAAATATCTAAATTGGTCCTTAATTCCTTAAAATTTTGGTCCTTGTTCCATATTACTAGCAAGACAATAACGCACCTAACTAAAAAATAAATGAAAAGAGAAATGAAAAGAGAAAGTGGGGTTTTAAGTTAAAATCGGTATTCATTCCCTTCTCCTAAAAGTTTAACCTAAACCTAAAAATTACCTTTTTTGTTCATTCTCGTTCGTCATCCATGCCTATTGGTTGAGACTACAATTGGTATTCATTCTATTCTCCTAAAAGTTTAACCTAAACCTAAAAATTGCCTTTTTTGTTCATTCTCCTTCGTCATACATGCGTATTAGTTGAATCTGCATTCTTGTTCGCTTATGGAGAAAGAGGCAAGAGAGGATTTCTAAAGCTCCAAATTGTTATCGCCTGCCTCCGCTGCACTGGCCGAGTAAGACTCCTGGGGAATAGACGTGAGGATTTCTCTATTTGTAGCTTTGACTGACAATTATCAAGGCTCACTTTATGAGAATTTAACTTCTTTCTATATATTCATTAGCTTCATTTCCAATAGAGACTGAGTGTATAAATAAGTACAGAGAGTTGTAGTCGTATATTATTTAAAAGCTTAGAATTTATTTTTTCCTAAACTAAATAATATAATCTGTATGAAAGTGGACCCTATTTTTAATGGAATCTGGTCTAACGTCTCATCATTTGATTAATCTATGTAAATTATTTGTTACCTACTTCTATGAAATGGGGTCCCATTTGAATTTGTTTATAGATGATGCATGGCTTTTGTTTGATGATATGGTTAAAAACGGCACTAGGCAGTATGGGTAGCATTGTGAACGCTTCCAGTCTTAATCTAGATGTTTCTAGAGGCGAGTTTGCTGCAAAACAGCTATTAGAAGTAATGCTTTCAAATTTTTTATTCATCGGCTGGAAGATGGACTCATGTTGTTAACTTAGATACTGTTAACTTAATTTTGTCTATTTCTCTCGTCAAAGGCAAGGCCAATTGGGGGAAGAATAATTGCTTTTTAGATGGAATAAATGTAGTTGAGGTAATACACTTATTTCTAGTTTTTCCAGTGCCCTTAGATGGGTACTGTTGTTACTTAAATCACTGGCTGATATTTTTGCTATTGGTTGTACCCATTTGCCAGAGTAAACTGCAGATCCTACATTAAAATACGACAAGAAATTAGAATATTAATATACTTTATTTTGGCTTCCAATTCATTACCTGAGGGTTAAACATGATGTTTCAGTTGTTGCTGGTGGCGTTATCTTTTTGTTTGAGGCAAGGCATTGCTGTATGTTCTGTGGCTTTTTCCATTTCTAGTGGAAGTGCATTGTTTTGTTTATTTTTTTAGGATTAGTATTAAATTTTCTACTGGCAAGATGATTCTTTCTATAGAAAAAGGACTTTGTTTTCTTTCCTTCAAATGTGAAACATCTTTTTTTTTCTCCTACTTAATAGGGAAACATCCATTTTTTTAATGCGAGGAATATTTGCTATCATTTTTCACCATGTAAGAATAATATGGTGGTAGGATGAAAGTCGCAATTAGCTTGCCTCTAATTTGAGATGATCTCTTCCCTCAAAAGTTCAAATGGATAAGCATTGTCCATTATTGCACTTGGTGGTTTGGTATTTACTTTTCTTATATTCATTTGTTGCATTAATCAAAAAGTTTAAAAATCAGGTTAATCAGTTAATATTTTTTATTAGACCTCCATTTGGCTACTTATTTTTAGGAGATGTCCCTAGAGTTAATGGGCAGCTGGCAGTTTCTTATGCTTTTAGAGATAAGAGCTTTAAATCACATCTGCAATCAGACCCTGACATATGAGACATGAACATCGATAATAGCACAGATATCTTAATCCTTGCAAGTGATTATCTCTGGAAGGTGAATTATTTCAGATTATTTTTGTTTGAGTCAGTAGTAGTAAAAGCCACCTAGATTGTTTGTTTGCATTAGAAAAATTCTTGTTCATAATAATTGCTTTTTATTTTCCCATTTTCATTATGTGTAAAGCTAATAATCCAGGCTGTGTCAAATCAGGATGCTGTAGACATTGTAAGAAAGATTAAAGATCCAAGGAAAGCAGCATAGCAGTTGGCAGATGAGGCATTGAAGAGGGACAGTAAGGATGACATATCATGTGTTGTTGTTAGATTTAGATGCTAGAATTAGACTCAAATAATTTAAGTATCAAAGTGGATATGTTAGAAAACTTATTCCAATCCTCATATTGCCTTTTATATAGATCAATTACTATATCTTCATTCATTAATCTCTCCCTAGTAAATCTATCAAGTCTCAAGTTTGATTATTGCTTTTTTGGTATTAGAAAATCTCTCCTTATCAATCTGTCCCTAGCAAATCTATCAAATCTCTGTTGCCCTAGTTTGGTTTCTTTATGATTATATATGTAATTAATTGTGTTCTTGTTCTTGATCTTTCTCTGTTTAATTGTCCCTATCAAATTTATCAATCTCTCCCTTCAATCTTCCTTCTCTTGCCATTTCACCTCAAACTTGAATTTTCCATAAATATTTTTACCTACTCTATTTCATTTGAAGGTTAATTAGCCTATGATATATGCCTCATTAATGACAAGGACTTGTGACTTGAGGATTCGAAGGAGGAGGTGGGTTCAGGTTTGATAATATCACCTACCCTGTTACTTTATTTAGCTCTTCTGCATTATGTTTTTATTGAGATTCCTATTTTTGCTTGTGCTTTATATAGTTATAGTCATTTGTCGTGATCTAATATCCCTTCAATGAACACATTCAATAGAATGCACGTGCTTGTTTGGTTAGCAATTATGTCACTTGATATTTTCTAATATTAAATTGAACTGATTTGGACTATTTGTTTCATGCTTACGGTTCTTTTCCCATCTGCTGTACTGCGAGCTAGTCTAGAGATTTTGAATCCCTATTGTGATGGCATTAATGTTAAATTGGTGCTTTAGAGCTTAATATTTGTGAGTATACATTTTATTGTATCTCTAGCGCACACTAAATGAGTATGCTAAAGGTTCACTCTGGTTTCCCTATTTTGTTCTCTAAATTTTAAATTAGTTAATCTTAAATGCAAATGAATTTTACCAATTAATTACATTCTTTTCCTCCATTGAACTCTGTTTCAAAGTAGCATCTGTTCAGTTTAGTTAAGTCTTATGTCATGTCTATGACTAGTTGATTATGGCTTGTATCCTTTGGAAGCTATTATTTGACTTGACATCCTGAAGTTGGCGACCTTTTGAAAATGAAAATGAAGTTGGCGACCTTTGGAAGCTATTATTTGACTTGACATCCTGAAGTTGGCGACCTTTTGCAAATGAAAATAGCAGTTTGCTGCCTTAGAGAGAGGCCTGCCCTTTTCAAATATTGTGCAGAAGAAGAGATTCTCCTGTGATCCAGTTGAATATTGAGCAAATATTTGGTCATTTTCCTAGTTGCATGTCATAAGTTGTCTTTGTATCACCATATAGGTAGCTAATATCAGGCATAATGCATTGTTCAGACAATTTATAAGTGCCCTTACACATGAAGGTCCTGATGGACTGCCAAGGCCAATAGAGGTTCATGCACATGATCAATTGAGATATGTTGGTGACATGCTGGGATGGTTACATCAAGTTTGACTAGAAGGGTTTGTGGTTTATTTTTTAATTTCTTGTTTTCTTATATAACTTTGATCTTTTTAAATGAAATGCTTATATTTCTTGTCAATTATCAACAATAGATTTTTCCTCTCTATGTGCAGGCTATAGCTTTTAAATGAGAACTTATGCTAATGTTATTTGATCCTGATGTTGTGCTAGATACTGGATCTACAACAGATCAATCGTCTAAGAGTTTAGAGAATGGTTCTGGCAAGATAGAATTTGACTTGACATTTGCTTTGGATAGAATTTTTGAAGGAGTTTGCCGACCATTTAAAGTGAGGATTGAACAAGTTTTGCAGTCACAACCTAGTCTTATCATTGCATTTAAACTAAGTAATACCGTAGAATTTTACAGCCACACTGTAAGTTTTACTCCAACAAGTTATTTTTCTTTTGAAGCTTTTATCTTTTTATTTTGGTACAATAACAGCAAGAGTACTTAAAAAATATCATCTGATTTCTATTCGAAGCAGTAGAAATTTTTTTTTTTTTGTCATCAAATACTAATTGTTGCCTAATGTGCATGTTTTTGTGTTAAGATCTGTATGATACAATGCTTTATTGAATACATAATGACTAGAAAATTTGAGAGTTAATGTCTGATGGTTTCTAAATAAAGTAATCTTTTGCTTCTTCTATGTTAAATATTAACATGATTAAAATAATTAAGATAGGTCAATATTCACTTTTTACCACCCTGAAAGCAATATTATTGGCTACTTTTCTTTTGTTTATCCTATAGTTTTGCTTCTAAATAGCTCATTAGTCAATGTACATCTGCAATAGGTGAAGCCAATTCCAGTCAGCTACGGCCTAGGAATACCAGATCATGATAGTGAAGAAGAATTGTGAAAAACACTTGCAGAACTGCAGAAAGAGGTCAGGAGAGAGGAAAATTTCAAGGATTTCTATTCTTTTGCATTTCAATTTTGCCTAACAGGTGAGCTTATATATGATAGGTAAGTGCTCCAATTCAATGCATTTGTGTGTATTTTGATGACTTTCATGACTGTTTCTCACTTTGTTTTCCTACGATACTTGATTAATTTTTTGTCATAATTTATCTTAGAAGAGAAGATAAAAGTGTGGACATTAAGAGCATTTGTGAATTGTTGAATAATTTCTTGTTTTTCTTGAAGAAAAAAGGAACTCCAGATATTTTTCAAAGACATAATTATACTTATTTTTCCATCATTGTATAAATTGATGGATGGCAACTTCAAAGAGCCTAGCAATTCTACAATATCCAGTTGTAGATTTTACTGATATGGAAGAGATACTGTTCTAGTGAGTCTGCCAAAGAGTGGCTTGATATCTTTACCGGGAAATTTGTGTCTATATGGTCAATTTGCTTGATTCCTTGGTGGTCATATAGCTGAATGTGAATTTGGTGATTGTATTTCGAGTAAAATTCTGATAACTGTAAGGTAATCTTTTCTTTTCCCCCCATAGATCTCATTTGGGTTTATTGCTTGAATTCAGTTGATTACTTACACATTATGATAGAGTAAAACAAAATTCTAAATGATCTGAGATTGGTTGATGTGTAATCAGGGATATTCCAAGGCTAAAACAAATGGAGCTGTTTCTTGCAAACCAAGAGTAGTTTCTGGCTGAAGATTGTTGGCAAAAAAGGAGTGCATTTAGGCTTAGGGTATATTACTTGAACAATATTAGCTAGGAGCTAACTCTATATTTGTTAGGAAATTGTAAATATCTATTTTGTTAGTTATTAATTTTAGAAAAATGGATTGTATAAACAATACTTTGTTTGATATATTATTTTTTTATGTTAACTCTATATTTGTAATGAATTCATTACAAATTATATATATATATATATATATATATATATATATATATATATATATATATATATATATATATATATATATATATATATATAAGTATAAGATTATTTTTTATATTTGTATCTATTATATATGAATTGTATAATATAATTGAATTTGCAACATTAGAAAATTGGTCTTTGTTAGACTTTTATTGAAAATTTTTTGTCCTTAAAAACTAAATAAATCACATGAACTTACTTATTAGGGATAAAAAAATTCGGTCCTTAATAATTTTTAGGAACCAAATTTTCGGTCCTTAAAAGTTTGGTCATGCATCTGATATTCTCTATTAGGGATAAAAAATTTGGTCATTGATACTTTTTAGGGATCATATTTCTGGTCCTTAAAAAGTGTGATTAGTCACGTGATGGTGCTTAATAAAGACTAGAAATCTAGTCCTTAATACTTTTTAGGGATCAGAATATTTTAGTCTTTAAAAACTTTTAAGGTTCAGCTGGGAAATTTGGTCCTTATTAGTTATTAGTGGTGGAGCCTTTAAGGACCAGTTGAGGATCAGATTTTTGGTCTTTATTGACCTGTAAAGACCAATTTTTCACTTTTGAGAACTAAATTTTTGGTCTTTAAAGGTCATTTTTCTTATAGTGCAAATTGTAACTCTTAATAACTGTGTAACTTGTTTTAGTAGTGATAGTAGTTCTTTTAGCTTAATTGTTCATTCATTACTTAGGTTGTGCTAGAGATGTAGTTAATTCAAATTGTCATATAGCTTGCACTAAATTTAGTTTGCCTCAGTTTTTTCTCAGAATTTAAATGGATTGAACTTTAACTTAGAATGTGCTTTAGTAAGAATTTTTGTTTAACATTAAGGCAAACATGTTTAATGAAATTTTAGCTAGTTTAGCATTCAACTTTACTTATATTTGTTAGTTTTCATTTTTTTAACATTAAGGCCAATTTTAAAATAGAAGAAAAATTAGTGCAAATAAATAGTTGAGCAAGAAATTTTAGGATACTAAAACCTTCCTCATCACCCTTCGAAGCATAGAAACAACTAAAACAACTTAAAAAGTGATCTAGGTAAATTGTTCTTATTGAGCCATATTAAGACTATTTTCCTACCTTTTTGATACATTTGACCTTTGTTAAGCCATTTTGAGCCTAATGAGGCATGTTTAATGCATGACATGTTTATTTTTCTTGCTACACTTATATATTTACCATATAACCTAAAAAAATTTTATCTTCCCTTCTAGAATTGGCCACTCTAAGATTGGATAGATTAACTTTGGTTGGGTATCTTAATAAGGTGCAGTTAGAGAAAGATTGTGGTTTTATTATCAAGGGCTTAGGATGAAATCAAGTAAATTGTGAGAATTTACCTTGTAATTTACCCATGTAATTTTGTATTCCCAACAACAAAGCTAGCAAGTGTGAAAAAACAAGAAAGAAAATTTTGAAATAAAACTAGCATATATGGTAAAATTTTAAGTGTGGAGTTTTTACAAGGAAAAGAAATTTTTGGCTTCTCAAAAGTGTTGGAATTGAGTAATTTCAGTATTGTTTTCTCTTAAATGTGTTAATGGGATTGAGCCAACCAGCATGTAAAAAAGGGGTGTACTTAATAAATGGAAATTTTGGAATTTGTTCTATTCAAGCATAGAGTGGCCATTCTTTTTTATTATCTATTATCTATTCTTTGATAACTAACACCCTAACCTATTACAAGATTTGAAGACCTAAGTGATTCTAATTTTGATTTTGAGTTATTTAGTAGAGATGACCTTCGAGTTCCGGTGCAAAAGAAGAGGCCTATGGTGTTTCTAGAGTTTTAAGTGCAAAACCAATTGTGCACTTAGGTGTACATTAATTCTTGAGCTTAACTATGAATTGCATCGGTGTTTTGATTTTTAAAAGAGCTTAAAATATTTTGGTTTTACACACACATATGAAAACTAGCTCATATTGACTTTCTTAAATTTAATCTAGTTAAAAATTTTTGCTAAGTGCTCTTGTTAATTGCTAAGCTTGTTTTTGAAATGCATAATTCTTGGTTGAAGTTTTATTATTTTGAGAAGTTGGTTTGTTCAAATTTACTAGGGGGCGAGCAAAGATTAAGTGTGGAGTATTTAATAATTGTGAATTATATTATGTTCTTAGTATGTTTTTATGTGTTTAAGTTGTTTAATTTAGTGTTAATTTGGTTGATTTCACGATTAATTATTTAATTTGTGTTTTTGAGGGTCTAATTGCTAGTTTTGGTATTTTTAGGGGCTAAACTGAAGAAAAAGAGAAGTTAATTGAAGAAATGAAAAGATTTGGGGCAATTTTGTAATTTTATAGTCAAAATTTCATGGGGTATAGAGCCTAAGTACTCAGGAGAGTGCAAAAATCACTCAACCGAGTAAGCAAAGCCCTTTCTTGATCTTAAATCCCTTCAATCGAGTATCTAACCACTCAACCGAGTAAGAAAAGCCCTCACTTGAGTGCTTTAGCCACTCACCCGAGTAAGAAAAGCCCTCACTTGAGTGCTTTAGCCACTCACCCGAGTAAAGGTGTTCTAATTGCGATAGAACTCTACTACATTCTGGAATATAAAGTTCTAAGGTACCAAAACTTCTTCTTTTGACAATATAAAAGCATGCTTAAGCACCTGAATAAAAAAGAGATATATAGAGAGTCAAAATTATGAATTTTTCATTAAATGTTTTAACCTAGTTTTTAAAGAGACAAGGACAGAAGGTTTGAAGGCTATAACTTGGTTTTCTGTGAAGATACTAAAAGAAGCTTCTCAACTCTATGTGTTTGTATCTTTATTTCTATTTTTATTTAAGTTTTAAGATAATGAGTGAGTAGTTTCTTTACTTTTGCTAAAGGATACCTGAATCTTTAAACTTTTATTTTAATGACTTAGTTTGAGCTTTAATTCAATGCAAGTTTGATTATCTCTTAATTCTTGAGCAGAAATCTTATCTTTGGGTTGTTATTGAATCAATGATTGATTTCAAGTATGACTTAGGATATGCATGTTTTTAGTTTGGTTCACTTGTATTGATGCTTGGTTATATTTTGAATTTGAGATAATTGTGTGTTGATAAGAGTGAACCAAGACTAAGAAAATTTGAACTAAAAATATATTAAAGTTAAATTTCTTGGAAAAAAAATTTAATGGATGTTTAGGAGTTAATAAACCAAATCTTTATGCTAAGTATTGAATTGTTCTTAACAAGAAGTTTTAATGCTTAGAATGATATTCTTCATAAGATATCTAAATTTATTACTGGTTTTCCATGATCACTTGTATTATTTTTAATTGATTCATTGCAATCTAAGTTGAGGTGGATAGTCCTTTAGCAGAGGTCGTTTTTATTATTAAATTTACTATCTTTAACATCTTGCTTTGTTAAAGTTTAAGTTTATTTGCTTAAATTTCTATTTACTAGTTTTAGTTTCATTATTTTAGTTATTTAAGTTTTTGTTTTCAATTTAGTTAACTCTTTATCACTATAAACTTGGGGATTCTTTCATTCTTTGTACACAGTTTTTATTCTAAAATCTGAAATGCATAGCACTTACACATTTCCCTTGGATTTGATATTTGGGGTCTTAATTATATTTTCCTATATTACTAGCCAATCTAGTACAATTGTCAGACATCGATCAAACAACGTTCCTCACACCAGCTTTCTAGACTTATCTAGACGTGATCAGGTAGTTCTTAGCTACTTTACAGTATAAGGGTTACCAGAGGTCAAACATTGAGTAGGGGATAGTCCAGTTTAGAGTTAGGGGTACTCAGTACAACATCACACATCAATACTTCATGGAAGCGATGAGACTTCCTATGGGACCAAACATCCTAACCCTAAAAAGGAGCATAGATCGAGAGCACTGGGTGGCTATCATGCTTCCTGATGGAATATGACATGGTATGAATATCATGATAGCACAGCGAAAAAATAAAAATTTTTATCATACATACCATACAATTCCGAAGCAAGAAACGAAACATGCAATTTTAGGGTTGTAGAACTTACAACTTATGATGCCTTTTTGAAAATTGAATTTGATGATGCCCAGCAGCTAAGGTGACTTTATCCGCCTTAGGTCTCGATCACCAATGCCAAGGAACAGCCTTTTACGCCACTCCCTCTATTCTCACACACACACTTGCACCGACGGCTTAAAATCGAGACTGCTAGCTCTCTTTTTCGGTATTGTGTAAAGGCAATGCTTTGAAGCTACAAAATTTGATTTTGTACTTCTCTTAGGTTGCTATTACTACCCAATATCACAAGAGAATGAGGAACTATCCTTTCTCCTTGTGAAAAATTGGCTAAAAGAAAACTTGAGAGAGAGAGAGGAAGAGTTCACGCAAAAACTAGAATAAAACTAGGGTTGGTGTTTTTTTTTCTTCTTTCAAATATATATCCTTTTATTTTTAAGTGATAAATCTAAAATCAAATACTTAAAGATAATAGATTTCAGCCTTTATCACTTCTTTAAAATAAGAGATATATATTGATTTAAATTCTTTTGAATTAATCCAAGATTAAAACATAAGACATATTAACCAAATAAATCACTTAATAAATAAAAGCATGTGCCGAAATTCATTTTCTTTTCTCTAGGAATTTTGGCCACCTATATTTATAATTAAGAGATTTAATTTGATCATAAGTCTTTTAGGCTTTAATACTCAATTAATTAAATTAATACAATACATTTAATTAATTAAAATTAAACCTTGTGGGCTGAATTTCTCTCTCTCATGGGCCAAGGTCCAATAGCAATCTAATAATCCATTACACACATTAATTTGACTTTAATTAAAAGCCCAAATTAATGCCCAATACTTAATTTAAGTATTTTAAGCCCAATGCTTTGTGTGCGATCCTATAGGTCCATTTAATGTTGGCAATGAATTAATAAATTAATTCAAAGGCTATATATATTCTCTAGCAAGATATTATAGCATTCCAAATTAAATGAAAATGCATATGGCATTTAGTGACCTAATGCAATTTTGCATAGTCCCTTACCCATAAATATCAGAATTAATATAAGGCATAGAACTAGTCATCCTTATATATATTAATTCCTTTCTTGATATTCCAGTGACACTGAACTCTCAGATAAATAATGATTACTCATTATTTCATCTCGGTATGGCCATACACTTCTCAGTTCACTGATCAAGTGGCCGATGATATTTTCTCTCTTATTGAGAGGGGTAATCCCTTCACTTCTCTCATGCTCTCTAACATGAATTAATGCATACCCAATCATACCCGTACTTGTCACTCTGTTACGAGCACGTTAGGTGTATGTCAAAGTACACAGTAATTCATAAAGAGTTTCATAGAGATTTCAGGTCTAAGAACTCCGATACAAAACTTGCATATGAAAAACACTTATGACTTGTACCATGTAGTGTTCTCATGAGCGGATCGTATCCAGATACCATGTTCTTTAACATGTATCTATGATCTCTGATTGACACTCTTGTCCTAATGATCCGTAAGACAGAACTCATAATATCAGAGAGAGCATACTAATCTTAATTCATTGTTATTTCCATAACAATGACTGACTAGGGATATTTAGAATGATGTCTCATTTGTTTCAAGGTCTTACAACCATGTGCCTCACACATGATAACTTAAACCGAAACAACACTCTTGGATAGTTTTATCAATTGATATGCACAGGAATACAAAGGATAAAAAAATACCTCATTTTATTAATTCAAAGTGCTTTATTACAATGCATTGGGGCTAGGGCTTACACTAACACTTCCTAGGGCTATGTACCAGTTAGACATGGACAAAAGCACTATACTAGCTACACAGGCTCTGAGGTACATACAGCAGGTTCTTGCAACATACTACCTTGGCTGCACTAACAATCCTAGGTAGGTCGCTTGTGGCCTATACGCAGAGGCTAAAGGGTAGACATTTCCCACGACATCATCACCACCTTGCTTAGATTCACTACCTAGCTGATGATGCGGATATGCATTGGGGGACTGCCACTCTGGGAGGACATCTTTGTTGACATACAAATTGCTATCACCATGGTTATGGCGATACCTAAATAAGAGGTCCAGTATAGGTTGTTGACTGTCCCTGAGACTAGAGAGAGCTATAGCTTAGATCCCATTATGTCAGAGCCACCAGTAGAGGAGGTAGATCAGGACCATCCTCAGCCATCGCAGGTACCTCCAGTGCCACCAGCTTAATATAATGATCGTAAAGATGAGCCATAAGAGCCTCAGGGGACAGGTATAGACTTTAATTATGAGATAAACATACAGGTAGATCTCGACGAGCTTATTGGTAGGTCACCTCAGCCACTAGCACACCTACGGTCATCAATCAAATACCAGTAATCTCTAGCTAGGAGGTTGGGTAGATACTCACCATATGGCTACCCAAAGGCATCCACTTCCACTGCTTCTTTGCCATATAGGCATCCTGGGGTATCCACATCCACTGCTCCACCACCAACACAGCCGACATTAGCTCCATAGCTTAATGATATCATAGGGAGACTGACTACTATAGAGGAGACCATAAAGAAGCAGGATAACACCTTATAGGTAATGCTGACACTATTACAATCCTTACAGGTATAGCATCAGGCTGATGTGCAGGGCATCAAAGTTGATCTAGTGGTTGCTGGACAAAGATTTGATATAGCCTTATAGGTAGTTAATGATTTTATCACCAAAATTAGAGAACAGAGAGACCGCATTAAGGTTGAGGTTCCTAGAGGGAGACAGGTCATGGTTAAGACAAATAAGCTACCAAAATTAAGAGATACATCAAAAACCTAAAAGATAACTTGATAAGATATCTAGAGCAACATTTCAGAGCAGTTATAGGGATGGGTAAGAGCTCAAAGTAGTTGGCTGAGGTGATGGCACATATCTTGCAGCCACTATCCGCTGCACTACGCAAGTTCGAGTTTAGGTTCAAGTAGCAGGAGGAGCAGCCACCAGTACCACCACAGGCAGTGGCATCACCCAGACCTCCTAGGCCTTCAGCTTTCCAACCTTTATTAGGACCTGCCAATCGTAGAGAACCAAGGTCATCTTAGTAAATTCATTTTTATTTTTGTATTCAATGAGTGCTAAAACTTTTGGACATCTTGATGTATATAAAATTAGGGCATGTATTTATTCGATTTATTCATTTTCTTTACATTTTTTATATTGTATTTATGTTTAACATAACTGGAAACAACATAAAGACATTATAAAAATGACAAGACAAAATGAATGATAAACTAGTCAAAACTAAAAAACAAATCTAATAAACATAACACTAATATCAAATGTTTTCCCATAGGTACTCAGAGCCCTCTCAAAAGGCACATACTACATACCCCATAAAACCCAAAGCAACATATTGTTCACTCATGGAATAGAGAAACTTGTCAATGATGCCTACAGTAGACGGGGTCAATGAGATGGAGTATATTTGAATGGGAATAGAAAGAAACCTGTGGTAATTCTTCACCCCTAGTCAGAACTCTAAGGCATCCCACAAAGCTATAAGAAGTCACTTGAACAAGTTGAAATCAAAAGAGATGCACAACAAAAAGAAGTGTGAATATTTTCTGATTCTGAAAGGATTTAAAGGAGATGGTCAGGAGTCATCCCTACCTCTTTTGGAAAAAGTAATTATTTAAATGATGAAATACCGATGATTGATCCATATAGCCAAAGTCAAGATCACAGTATAAAACTGAAGCACATCGATAAATTGATGCTAACTACCCAACTAAAGGTTAACGCATTGACAAATTGATGCTAACTACCAACCAAAGGTTAACATATCGACAAACTGACGGTAACTAGACGATCAAAAGACTCACTACCTCAAATGGTATATATTTTTTAAGAATATCAACCAAAGTTTCCCTAACTCAAGACGCGTCTTTTTACTTTACTCTGAATTTTACCTTACCTTGGCACTAGTGCACCAGTTCTCCAAAATTAAGGGCAGCTGTAGGCATTGTGACCCTAAGCAGCATAGATTAAAGTTACCTGATGATGAGAAAACAACATGTTTCTAATAGAGAACATAATTCAATAGATTTCTGATAAAGAACATTCTTTTGTAGATTTCTTCATCAGTCAAGAAAGAGAGCTATTTTTTTTTCTTTGGTAAAGAAGAAATAGAGTTTTAAGCCTTTGTTTGGGTAAGTGGAATCAGGAGTAATTGAAGGAGAGATACTCAAACTCACTCTCCTTTTCACTATTTGGTGTTGCAAAATGCAGTGTAAATTAGAATAAATGAAAGTATATTGTATTGTTTAATTTACTCTATATCCTTCAAAATATTTTCTCCCAATTTAGGAAGAAATCAAAGTTACCTATGTTGGGTTTCGAAATATTAAATTAAAAATTCATAGCGAAAAGGGAAACCCACCACGGATTTAAGTGATCCAATTGATTCAATAGAAAGAGAAGTGTAATGATTACCAACCTCTCGAAGAGCAGATAAATAGAATTGTAGGTGCGACTTCACGCGAAACGATACCCTCTACCGGTATCCACATGCGAATGCAATGAAAAGAATCGCCCAGGGTGCTAGCTCCCTTCCTTGGCGACTAGGATTTGTTTTCTCTCTTTTGAGATTACAGAAGAAAAACAATTTTCTTTTCTTTCTCTCTTAAGTGGTGGCAACAACTCTTTCTTTATGCTTAATTTTGGGGTTTTTATATATACACCACTATGTATATAGTTGACCTAACCTTAATTAAGAAAGAGAAAACTTCGAGTCCACTTTTCTTATTAAAATAAGAAATATCTTATTTCTTATTTAAAATAAAAATAATAATAATATTAATCTAAAATATTATTATTATTATATTTTTTGTTGTATTTCAAATTTTAATTTATCACAAAATAAAATTCAAAATGTCTGAATTAACCCTTAGTCTATTTATCACATTCTATATGTATGACCCAATAGGTTCATATTATATTGGCAGTGGGTCCCAATCCCATCACGGGCCCACAAGTCATAAATGGCCTCCAGAAAGACATTATGACTACCCAAATAATATGAATATCGATAATTTGATTTTAACCTAATAGAACATATTATAATTCCTTTGTCACATGATATATTGTTTGAACATAAGTCATGATCCATGTCAAACTTATATAGTCCAAACATATAATTTTTCGATCACTAAGTAAACTGATAATATCAAATGATATTGATTGCTTCATCAATTCATTTGAGCAGGGCCGTGCATTTCTCAGTCTTACTTATTGAGGGGCCCAATAGATATCTCTCTCATAAGAGAGGGATAAATTCCTTATTGATTATTCACTATCCTCTACATGATTCTTATTATGTCCAATCATAATCTTTATAATTATCCGATTAAAGATAATGTTTGATTATGTCAAAACACAATGTTTGTCATGTAGGATACTGTAATAATCTCAGGTCAAAGGATCAATAACATAACTATTATGAGATTACTAATAACACTAACCCATGTAGTATCTCATAGCGGGTCTATCCAGTACTCTGTTCTCTAACAAGTACTTATAAGTTTAATTCGTATCATTATATATAATCATCTCATGATTATCAATCAAACTTATACTAGTCTTTATTTATCATTATTCATATGACTAGGGATAGTCAAAATAACATTGGATTGTTATTTACAAATATTATTATAATGTAAAATGCCAACAATATAATAACATGAAGAAAACCCAACTTTTTAAAATGAAATGTGACATTAAATAAAGGGCCTAATGTTTGGCCGAGGGCATAACCACTAACAACTTGTTGGTCATTGGTATCCTTTGCTCGTTGTCGACATTTGTTGTCCTCTTCTCTAGTTCCAGATGCATATTTTTACTCATTACAGTTCTTTTTTTTCTCCTTTCTTCTGTTCCAGCACCTGCATTTCCCTCCTTATTCTGTCAATACAGTCGACTCCTCACCCTCTACCATCGAATTATCTCTCTCCCCACTCTTTTCTTCTTCTCCTTTCTTCTGTTACAGTAGATTCTACTCCATCTACAATTTAGGTTAGCTAAACAATGAAGAGTAAATAAGATTAATATTACTCTTGTTTTTTTCATTAAAGTAAATTCAATTTCTATATCAATTACTCTTATACAAACAAAGAAGTAGAAATTTTCCAAACAGATGCTAGTACAACTAGTTTTTCTTTTAAAAATATTTGTATTATGAATGGTTATGATTGCAAGACAGAATTATCCAATGGTACTTATCTAAATGTACATGATGTATGGATGTACAGGTGTGGTACTCTTGTTGTGCTCAGGAATTTACAATAAAATACTATAGGGATAACTATATATAAAAAAAATCTTAATATTTTTATCAATTCATTAAAACATTACCTGAATTAAAATCCTAATATTTATGTGGTATTTCAATTAAATCCTTCCACTTATAATTTCATTTACTAACAATGATTTTTAGAGTTTTTATATAATATTAATATCTTATATAATTAAAAATTAATAATAAATTTTAATTATTTTGTAAAAATTAAATAAACTATCTTTCTTCATTTTTTTATTTTTATCCAAATATATAAGTAATCTTCATAAAAAATGGCAAGAAATAAAGTGAAGTTTTACCTTTTGAATTTTTTATATGAAATTTTCAGCGTGGTGTTTCTAATTAATCATCATGTTGATAATAATTATTTAAGACAAATTAAATAAAAATAATTACAATATCATGTTAAATATTTTGTAAACTAGGAAGATCTAACTTGATTGTTGGATTAGACTTCTCTTCGATTGTTTTTATCTCATTGATTGTTAAATTTTGGTCAATCATCAATAGATCTAGAGGTGATAAGCTTAAAATTGAAATTGAAAAAATAAAATGATAATCTTGATGTTTTGGAGAAATATTCTATCCAATAGAAACTATCATATTTATTCTTTTATTAGGAGTCTATTATATGGTTCTAACATCTTTTTGATCAATTGTGCAGGATATGTAAATCAATTGTACAGGATATGTAAGAAAATTCTATACATTTGGATTTGGATTTGATTTAGCAGAGCAAGAAAGAACTTCCTAGAACTTTGATTTTAAGGAAAAATAAATTTCAAAAGCCAAAATTGGCGTCTTATAATTTTGGCCACACTAACTTTATTAGATGCAAATTGTTTTTTTTTTTAAAAAATTGGGATGAATTTGTAAAATAATTCGAAATATAGTGCTACAGTCAAAGAAATAAGAGTTATATATATATATATATATATATATATATATATATATATATATATATATATATATATATGATATATATATATATATATATATATATATATATATATATATATATCTTACCGTTTGATATGAGCTTAAATAGCTCATATTTAATCCATGTTTTATTACCAAAATAATATTTAGTTGTATTAAATTATGTTAGAATTAGGTGTGTTTAATGTATTTTGTCAAGTTTTGTTTATGTAGGATAAAAAGGAGAAAAATGTGGAGAAGGAGTAAAAATAAGTCAAGAAACTCCGTGTCCTGTCGCGAGCGCAACAGGTGTTGCGGGCGCGACAGAGAGACGTTGGGTAATTATTTTTTTTAAAAGGCACTTCAAAGGGAGACCACTCTTCACCAAATGATGTATACTTCTAGAGAGATACTTGAAGAGTTATGTTGCTATGAAAAGGTGCTTGAAGGGTCACAATGATTGGCAATGAAGTTACAAATATAAATGGTGGTTATGCAATTCAAATTTCAAAGTCAAATTTTAAGAGGCATGACTTTTCACCAAGGGTTGCATACCTATGGAGAGGCACTTGAAGGGACTTAATGCTTGAAAATCTATAAATACCTTGGAAGTTATAATCAAAAGGAGGAATCAATCATTTTTATTTTTTTTATTTGAAAGTGTAAGTAGAGGAAATAATTGTAGGTTTTAATTTTAGTTTTATGGCTTAAATATAAGGCAAATACAATGAAGAAGACTACACTTGGTGAAAGGAAGAATGGTTGAGAGATCCCTTCTTCTATTTCTAATCTTTACTTCTTCTTTGTTATTATTATGAATTCTTTTTTAGGAATTTGAATATCAATAATCATATTTATTCATTTCTCTTTCATTTATCTTTATATGTAGTATTTGCTATTAAAACTTTATTAGTATCATTATAAGTAAAGGAAGACGACCTTAAATGTGCAATTCCTTCTCTGAAAATCATCATAATGGTCATAAATAAGGGAGTTAGCGAGAGCAACGTCTTATTGAAAGTTAATAGGAAATTCATTATCAAAGCATAGTTTGAGAGATCACATGTGGAGATAGTTGTTATAGGTTGGTTTTTATTCTTTGAATGTGTGTTTATGTAATTTTTGTCTAAATGCGAGAGTTGCGATTTAGAACCATAAATGCATGTTTAAGGCATAATCTAGTCTAGATGCGAGAGCTGCGACATAGAACATTATTCCAACTTGGCTTGCATGATAAAGATTGAATTATAAATAAGAGAAAAAGATCAAATTCCATAATTATGTATATGTTATATTCATCATATTCATAAGTCTTCTCGGATTATCATTAAAGTAGAAAAATATTTAATTTAGTATAGTGTAGTTTTAATAATAATTTTAATTTGTAAATTAATAAGCATTGTAAACAAGATTAAAATCAAGTAGTAATAGTGTACAATGTTAATCAACATTCCTCGTGGGATCGATATCTGAAGTACTATAATCGATACATCGTATACTTGCGGTATTTAAGCTTTTAGAAAAAGCGATATCACCGTTTTGTGTCAAAATGGCTTTCACACATAGAGGTCAAATATTTGTCAAAAAACGGCACCATTTATTGTTGTTTTTAGTCAAATTTGGTTAGAATTGGTTAGAATTTTGACTAAAAATAGAATGCTGCCATTTTCTTATGAATATTTGACCTTTGTGCATAGGATCCATTTTGACACAAAACAGCAATGTATTTGTCATTTTCTAATACACCAAATTTCTAATATCTTTTACTTTAATATTATATTTCAAATTATTTTACAAATTCACCTCAAATTTTAAAAAAAAATCCCTACAAATTGATAGTTGCCATATTTGATTGATACAAATTAATTTTTTTGATCCCACCATTATGATGGCTATAGTTATATAACCATAGGTGAAATTTACCTTTCTTCATTGTTGTATTCGCCATTTGGACTTTGTGATGTGGTTGCTATATCATCAATTCATCAACTGGAATTGATTAATTTCAACTATAATATTTTTATTAAATACAAAATAATATTTGACTTAATTTTATTGGTATAAAAACCACAAGGGTTATATTTTTTTTAATTATTATATCCTTTTTGACCAAAATAAAAAACTTTACTAAACTTTAATTTGGAAATATAATCAGGTGAATAATATGTTAAATAATTTATTTTCTCTTTTTGTATGCCTTTGAGATTTTGATTAAGAAAACTGATTGATTTTTACTAAATGTATGAGATGTATGGATGAACGGCAATGTTTTTAAGACAGAGTGATCCAATGGTGCACATCTAAATGTACGGGCTGTATAGATATACATGTGAGATATTCTTGTTGCGTTCAGGAATTTACAATAAAATACTATAGGGATAACTGCATATAAAAAAAATCTTAATATTTGTATCAATTCATTAAAACGTTACATGAATTAAACTCCTAATATTTATATGGAATTTTAATTAAATCCTTCCACCCATAATTTCATTTACTCACAATGATTTTTAGATTTTTTATAAATATTAATATCTTATAATATTAAAAATTAATAATAGATTTTAATTACTTTTTAATAATTGAATAAAGTATTTTCTCTTTTTTTATTTTTATCCAAATATATAGGTAATCTTTATAAAAAAAATGGCAAGAAATGAAGTGAAGTTCTTCCTTTTGTAATTTTTATATGAAATTTTTAGTGTGATGTTTCTAATTAATCATAATATTGATAAGAATTATTTGAGACAAATTAAATAAAAATAATTAAAATATCACGTTAAACATTTTGTAAACCAAGATGATCTAACTTGATTGTCAGATTATACTCCTCTTTGATCGTTTTTATCTTATTGATTGTTAAAGTTTGGCCAATCATCAACAAATCTAGAGGTGATAAGCTTAAACTTGAAATTAAAAAAATAACAAGATAATCTTGATATTTTGGAGAAATATTCTCCCCAATGGAAACTATCTTATTTATTCTTTTATTGGAAGTCTATTGTATGATGCTAACATCTTCTTAATCAATTACGCAGGGTATGTAAGAAAATTAAGTACATTTGGATTTTGATTTTAGAGAGCAAGAAAGAATCTAGAGCTTTGATTTTAAGGAAAAAGAAATTTCAAAAGCCAAAATTGGCGTCTCATAATTTCGGCCATACTGACTTTATTGGATGAAAATTGGATTTAAAAAAAAAATTGGGACGAATTTGTAAAATAATTCGAAATATAGTGCTACAGTAAAAGAAATTAGAGTTTTAGAGTATTAAAAAATAGCAAATATGTATATATATATTGTCATTTTGTGCAAGAATGGTATTCACACAAAGAGGTCAAATATTTGTCAGAAAACGAAACCATTTATTGTCATTTTTAGTCAAAATTGGTTTGAATTTTGACTAAAAATGGAATGGTGCCATTTTCTGACAAATATTTGACCTCTGTGTATTGGATCCATTCTGACACAAAATGAAAATGTATTTGCCATTTTCTGACACATTAAAACTCTAATATCTTTTACTATAGCACTATATTTCGAATTATTTTACAAATTCGCATCAAATAAAAAAAAATCCTGCAAATTAATAGTTGCCCTATTTGATTGATACAAATCAGTTTTGTGATCCCGCCATTATGATGGCTATAATTATATAACCACGGGTCAAATTTACCTTTATTCATTATTGTATTCGCCATTTGAACTTTGTGATGTGTTTGCCATATCCGCAATTCGATACTTGGAATTGATTAATTTCAACTATAATATTTTTATTAAATACAAAATAATATTTGACTTTTTTATATGTAAAAAAACCACAAGGGTTGTGCATTTTTTAAAGCATTATATCCTTTTTGACCAAAATAAAAAACTTTATAAAATCTAAATTTGCAAATATAATCGGGTGGATAATATATTAAATAATTTATTTTCTCTTTTTGTATTTCTTCGAGATTTTTACCAAGAAAATTGATTGATTTTAACTAAATGTACGAGATGTATGGATGAACGGTTATGACTGTAAGATAGAGTGATCCAATGTTGTGTATCTAAATGTATGGGACATATGGATGTACATGTGAGGTACTCTTGTTGTGTTCAGGAATTTACAATAAAATACTATCGGGATAACTACATATAAAAAAATCTTAATATTTGTATCAATTCATTAAAACATTACATGAATTAAACTCATAATATTTATGTGGCATTTTAATTAAATCTTTCCACCCATAATTTCATTTACTAACAATGATTTTTAGAGTTTTTATATAATATTTATATCTTATATAATTAAAAATTAATAATAAATTTTAATTATTTTCTAAAAATTAAATAAACTATCTTCATTTTTTTTATTTTTATCAAAATATATAGGTAATCTTCCTAAAAAAATGGCAAGAAATAAAGTGAAGTTTTTTCATTTGAATTTTTTTATGAAATTTTCAGCGTGGTGTTTCTAATTAATCATTATGTTGATAAAACTTATTTAAGAGAATTAAATAAAAATAATTACAATATCACATTAAACATTCTGTAAACCAAGAATATATAACTTGATTGTTGGATTAGACTCCTCTTTGATTATGTTTATCTCGTTGATTGTTAATGTTTGGCCAATCATCAATAGATCTGGAGGTGATAAGCATAAAATTGAAATTGAAAAAATAAAAAGATAATGTTGATATTTTGGAGAAATATTCTTTCCAATAGAAACTATCCTGATTATTCGTTTATTGAGAGTCTATTGTATGGTGCTAACATCTTCTTGATCAATTATGCAGGGTATCTAAGAAAATTATGTACATTTGGATTTTGATTTTGATTTTGGAGAGCAAGAAAGAACCTAGAGCTTTGATTTTAAGGAAAATGAAATTCCAAAAGCCAAAATTGGCTTCTCATAATTTTGGCCATACCGATTATATTGGATGTAAATTGAGTTTTTTTTAAAAAAATTTGGGACAAATTTGTAAAATAATTCGAAATATAGTGTTATAGTAAAAGAAACATTTGGATTTTGATTTTGGAGAGCAAGAAAAAACCTAGAGCTTTGATTTTAACGAAAAAGAAATTCCAAAAGCCAAAATTGGCGTTTCATAATTTCGACCATACTGACTTTATTGGATTGTAATTTTTTTTTTAAATTTGGGATAAATTTATAAAATAATTCAAAATATAGTGTTACAGTAAAAGAAATTAGAGTTTTAGCATATTAGAAAATAGGATATATATATATATATATATATTCACACATAGAGGTCAAATATTCATTAGAAAATGGTACCATTTATTGTCGTTTTTAGTCAAAATTTTGAATAAAAATGGAACAGTGCCATTTTCTAACGAATATTTGATCTTTGTGTGTGGGACCTATTCTAACATAAAACGGCAACATATTTGCCGTTTTCTGACATACCAAACTTTTATTTATATTTTTACTATAACACTATATTTTGAATTATTTTATAAATTCGCCCCAAATTTAAAAAATCCCAGCAAAATTGATAGTTGCCTTTATTTATTGATACAAATCAGTTTTTGTGATCCCGCAATTATGATAGCTATATTTATATAAACACGGGTGAATTTTACCTTCCTTTATTATTGTATTCACCATTTGGACTTTGTAATGTGGTTGACATATTGGCAATTCAGTAATTAAAATTTATTAATTTCAAATATAATATTTTTATTAAATAAAAAATAATATTTAACTTATTTTATTGGTACAAAAACCACAAGGGTTATATATTGTTTTAATTATTATATCATTTTCGACCAAAATAAAAAAAACTTTACTAAATATTAATTTGCAAATATAATCGGGTGGATAATATATTAAATAATTTATTTTCTCTTTTTGTATGCCTTCGAGATTTTGACTAAGAAAATTGATTAATTTAACTAAATGTATGGGATGTATGGATGAATGGTTATGACTGTATGACAGAGTGATCCAATGGTGCGTGTCTAAATGTTTGAGATGTATGGATGTACAGTTGAGGTACTCTTATTGTGTTCAAGAATTTGCAATAAAATACTATATGGATAACTATATAAAAAAATCTTAATATTTGTACCCATTCATTAAAACATTACATGAATTAGACTCCTAATATTTATGTGACATTTCAATTAAATCTGTCCACCCATAATTTCATTTACTAACAATGATTTTTAGAGTTTTCATATAAAATTAATATCTTATATAATTAAAATTTAATAATAAAAATTAATTATTTTCTAATAATTAAATAAATATCTTTTTTTAGTTTTTTATTTTTATCCAAATATGTAGGTAATCTTCCTAAAAAAAATTTGCAAGAAATTTTCCTTTTGAATTTTTTTATATGAAATTTTTAGTGTGGTGTTTCTAACTAATCATCATATTGATAATAATTATTTGAGACAAACTAAATAAAAATAATTACAATGTCACATTAAACATTCTGTAAACCAAGAAGATCTAACTTGATTATTCGATTAAACTCCTCTTCGATTGTTTTTATCTTATTGATTGTTAGAGTTTGGCCAATCATATACAGATCTAGAGGTGATAAGCTTAAAATTGAAATTAAAAAAATAAAAATATAATCTTGATGTTTTGAAGAAATATTCTCTCCAATGGAAACTATCCTATGTATTCTTTTATTGGGAGCCTATTGTATGGTTCTAACATCTTCTTGATCAATTATGCAGGGTATGTAAGAAAATTATGTACATTTAGATTTTGATTTTGATTTTGGAAAGCAAGAAAGAACCTAGAGCTTTCATTTTAAAGAAAAAGAAATTTCAAAAGCCAAAATTGGCATCTCATAATTTCAACCATACTGGCTTTATTGGATGCAAATTGGGTTTTTTTTTAATTTATAAAAATGTACCTTTTTGGATGGCGACTCCATCATACCTACCTTTTTAGGCCTATTAGTGGATGCCTTCATAGGTTGACTATTAACAATAATTCGGGCTTAATCTCTTTTTATTGTGAAGTAGTCAAATTATGATTAATAGTGAGCCTCTTTCGATCTCGGACCCTAAAAACGGGCTTTCGAGAGCCAAACCCAAAAATGAGCATGGTTCTGACAAGCGTCACACTTATTATTAAGTTTTAATAGTCAAAATGAATCAAATCAACATCCAAATAATTATGGAATTGAGTGATTAAATTATAGAGAGAGGAAATATGAATAAGCCTAGAATATTACCCTCAGGAGATATTCTAACTCTGTGGTTTCTGAAGTCTAGATCTCTACTCCAAATCACATTCTTTGATTCTTAAAAGAAGTATGAAATTCCTTTCTTTGTCAAGAAGATTGCTAAGGCATAAAACTTTTAAAGAGAGAAATAAATTAGTTTTCTTCCTTCTCTAATGGTTTTCTCTGAAAGAATAATGATTTATTCCTCTTTCAAAACCCTAAATTTTTGCTTATGTACCTAAAGGAGAGTTTTAATTCAATTACAACTCAAAAATTACCATATCAGGAGATAAAATCCCTAAAACTCGAACCTAATCTTTTTCCAAAACTTTCCTCCTTTTGAAATTTCAGGAAAACATGGAAAAATCTGGGTTTTGACCTAGGGATGGGCATCTATGAGTGAGGGACGGTCGTCCCTCATCACTAGACCTCAGATTTCCCAAAATATCCCTGATTCACACTATTTCAAAGGTGAGAACCCATAGAAGACCATCTATTTCCACTGTTAGTCCAGAAATAGGATTTTTTTTATCTTATTAAAACGCTCAAAAATATCTAAAAGTATTTAGAGAAAATGATAAATCCATGATCAAAACTTCAAGATCCGAACCTGCTGTTAGCAATATACTGTTTCTTCATCATCGGGTAACTCTAATCTAGGCTACCTCGAATCACAATATCTACACAAGGAACTACCTTTAGGATGACCCATATTTGATTAAGATATATCTAGATCAAGTGCTTAGGAGATGTGTTCTAGAAGAAGGGCAAGTGGATATTATGAGGCTATGTCATGGAGGAGAGGCTAAAGGTCACCATAGGCCAAATCGCATAATGGCAAAAATTTTACAATCAAGTTTCTTTTGGCCTACTCTTTTAGTTGATGTCAAGTCTTTTATAAAGTCATGTAATAGGTGTCAACGTGTAGGTAATATATCTAAGAAGGATGAGATGCACATGAATAACATGTTAGAAGTTAAAATTTTTGATGTTTGGGGTATTGACTCTATGGGGCCATTTCCAAACTCATTTGGGTTTGAGTATATCCTAGTTGTTGTAGATTATATGAGTAAATGGGTAGAAGTAGTGGCTATTAGGATATGTGATGCTAAAGTTATGCTTGAATTCCTTAGGAGGAATATTTTTACTAGGTTTGAGCCACTAAGAGCCATTATTAGTGATAGGGATAACATTTTTTCAACCATCAATATCAAGCTTCACTTAGAAAGTTTGGTGTTAGGCATAAAATTACAACCTCATATCATCCTTAAGTAAATAAGCAAGTGGAAGTGTCTGGTAGGGAGTTGAAATCAATTTTGGAGAAAATAGCGAATAATTCTAGAAAAGATTAGTCTAACAAGTTAGATGAGGCTCTTTAGGCCTATAGAACTGCATACAAGACCCCTATAGGCATGTCTCCATTTAGGATGGATTTTGGAAAAGCATGTCATAAGGCATATTGGGCTACAAAACTGCTTAAATTTGATTTGAGATGTGCAGGAGAAAAAAAAGTTTATAGCTCAATGAACTTGATGAGTTTCAACAATGGTCATATGACAATATAGCCCTCTATAAGGAGAAAATGAAGCATTGGCATGACAAAAGGTTAAATCCAAAGGAATTTGCTCCCAAAATGTTGGTTTTGTTATACAATAGTCGATTAAGGTTGTTCCAAGGTAAGCTAAAATCCACTTGGACCATATCAAGTGCTTTCAAGTAATGAATTTGGAGTGGTCACCATCAAGAGTCCGAAAGATGGGCATGAATACAAAGTTAATGGTCACAGGTTAAAGCTTTATCGTGTTAGGCAAGTGGAGGTTGCTGGGGCAACCTTATTTTTTCGAGACAAGTAAAAAGGTTTTAAAAGCCTAGCTGAGGACTTTCTAAACTCAGAACTAAACTTTTTAATTTTTACTTTGAATTGTTGAGTGAATGTCTTTAATTTTTGTTTTGATTTGTATGTGTGTCTTGAGTGTTTTCATTGTTTGAGTATGAGTTTGATTTTTTATGCTTGTCAATCCACAAATTAAAGGGAGACCTATCTATTTCCTGAGTGAAATTTAGTTTTGATGTATAATTTAACTGGTTTGTAGGTTTGCATATTGATTAGCATGGTTTTGATTAAGACTTGTTCAAGTAAGAGATTTATTTGAGTTATGATTCATGTTACACTTGATATATTTTGTAACTGGTTTATAGACTTTCATACTCTTAGCATAAAATTAAGTGAGAATTGATTGCAGTGAGTAAATTGTAAATCATAAATTGAAGATGTTTTGTAAAGGTTGATTAGTTTGTGGAGGTTAAATTAAGGTGGAAGTAGAGAAAGAAAGCAACAAATTAAGTGGTTGGGAAGAATTCATTAAGAAGATGCCAGAAGTTCATCCAGCTCTTGCAAAAGACTTCCTTACTTCCTTCGAGTGCAACTTTACAAATAAGGAGGATACTGGTGCAGTAAGTTTCAAGTTTAGGAGGAGAACTACACGATGACATTTGAAAGATTTACAGAGGAGTCAGGATTTCCAATGGACGGAATAGGTGAAATGCCTAATGCCACACTATGGGAAATAGTTAGAGATCCAATTAACCCAGTGCCATGGCAGGGAGGCCAAATTAAGGCTCACTCTTTGAGAGATCATGCGCTGTGAGTGTTGCCCCAGTTCTTGTCAATAACCTTTTATAACTGTCTTTATGGCCCGAGTACAGTAAATATAGGTCAGATAATGTTATTGAGATGTATGGTCGAAGGGATCTACATAAATTGTGCAGTCCAGCTATGGCATAAGATTATGGATTTACAAAAGAAGCGTTATGTTGTAAAAGTTATCTCCAATGGATGGATTGCCACCATCATGGCACGGGTAGTGAAACACTTGGATTTGGGAGACCTTCTTCTTAATGACATCTAATACATCGATTATGCCATGTTGAAGCGTATGAGGGTAATGTGGCCCAAACCATATCATCACTGGATGAATAGAGCTAAATATTTGCAATTAATTCGTGTGGAGCATGAAGACCAGCACATAGGTGAACAAGAACCAATGGTTGAGCACCAAGAGGCACCACCAGCTGAAGAAGCCTTTTCATCTCACATGGTTGCTCTCTTGGATTAAGTGAATGCTCAATTGGATATACAATAAGGACGGATGGAAATTACGCAAGGTAGCATCAATGAATTGAAGAAGAATTTTGAGTAGTTCGTCACCAGTTTTTGGGCATGCTACCTACCACCACTGTAACACCCTTACTGTAATAGTCTTATCGGAAAAGTGATTGGTCGGAAATTTTTTTTTCATCATTTAATTCCTTTAACTTAACATTAACTTAACAACCTTCATGCATATAACTTTCATTAATCATTAGCCTATAACTGTCCAGAAATCACTATGCATTTAATAAAATTTTGGCAATATAACGGCTATATTCTTAACTAGCCCCCTGAAAAGCAGACATTTACACAGCCTCTCCGAGGCACAACAGTTTATATCAATCATATAACACATCCACAGTTATTATCAAGCAACACTTATATTTCATCAATTCCCTGCAATTCCTTATCCCCACACTACCATAAATAATACATAATACGATAATAGCTACAGTATTATCTTCATATACAAAACATGATAGGTATATATATACATGCCACAAAAATAATCTTTTTAACTCTTCAACTTCACTTTTTCTCTGTGTACCCACGCTCCAGACTATCTGTACCTGCACGCAGTAAATTCTACGTGCTGAGCATTAAACATGCCCAGCGGTGACTAAAAAATCATAGTATTTCCCTAGAATATAATTGTATTAATAATTTTGGTTTAAACAATGTATTATCGATTTTTCTTCTTTAAAAACAATATTTATTTTATGAATGATTAATTTCCCTTTCCAATCACAAACTTCTTTATCTTTTCAAGTTAGTCCTTAAACTTCTCATTTATTACAAAAATGCCCTTTTTACCCTAATAATTACTAGTTTGCCCTTTTATTCCTTATTTTATTATCTTACCTTATTAGTTAACTTATAATTTACCGTTTAAGCCTTAATTTAATCTTTTTCATGTAAAATTACATTTTAGTCCTTTAACTTTATACGGTTGGCTTTTTATACAATTAATTGACTAAATTACCATTTTACCCTTATTACTTATTTCTTTTGTTACTTTTATCAATTAATTTCACCTTTTAGGCAAATTACCGTTTTACCCCTAACTTCTAAATTCTTTTCATTTTAGTCCTTTTTCATATAAAACTTTCATTTTAGCTTCTCTTTTACACTTTTAACATTTCCTTATCAATATGCCCCTAGTACAGACCCGGCAGAAAACTCTCAGACCGGATATGCGGGACGTGGACCCCACAGGACCACAACAGAATGAGAAATGACCTCCCAGAATCATTCCTCATATAACATATGACATGTAACAGTACGTATGATAAATATACTATGGAGATCAGTGATCCGTCCATAGTAAAGCAAGTCGCCATGACCTGCACCGCGGTATATGTATCCCTATGGCCAGCCAATTATATCCTGAACTAGGTTTTACTGCCTGACTCTTCCTAAGGGCACATATTTTCTTAATTTCTTACTTTTCATTACTTGTCAATACAATATCAATACTTTATCAGTACAGTCAATCTTATTTACACATATTATGAAACATTTCACAGTAATTCATCCTGACATCAATAAATTATGTCATAATTCATTCAATTGTCACATTTTTCAACTAATACCTAATTAATATTTATTTCGAAAATATTCATTTAATTTCTATAAATTCTATAAAAATTCATAATTATTAATTTACATTAGTATTAACATTAGGAAGCTTTAAATCACTAAAATCATCAAATTTCACACTAGTTTCTTAGGATATACCATTCGGCCAACCCTATAACTCTCTCATCTCATTGGTTTTTATTTCATTTAAAGTTTTTAATAGGCTTATATGACTCCTAAATGCATGAATATAACAATAATTTCAATTATATCACAATACATAAAAATTTTCTTAAGAAACCTAAAGGAATTTCATTAATTTAATTGGGAAATAAAAGGATTTATTAGTCACACACCTTTTTCTATGGATTACCCTTGCCTAGGCTTCCTTTCCCTTTCCTTTGGCTTGAGAACTTTGCTCCTCTTCTTGAATTCCTTAACAAACCAAAATTTCCATCAATGTTATCTCAATTATTTTGGCTTCAAATGCTAAATTTAACAGCAAAAATGAACTCTAGGCACCCAAAATTAGTAGTAGGCACCTAGAAACAAAATAAAAAACAATAAACTCACATACCTAATTTAGACACCTAAACTTTAACTCTAAACTTCTCTTGATTTTCTTCTTTGAATCAAGGATTGGAGCTGATGAAAGCAATATAGAGAGGCTGAAATCGCTTTAGGAGGCTTTGATTTGATGAGAATTGGTGAAGAAATGAAAGAAAAAGAGAGGAATTTGGGAGAGATGAAATTCGGCCACCAAGAGGGAAGAAGAAGAGAGGAGTTGCTGCTGGAGATTTCTGGAGAAATTCACCTTATATAGGTCTTCTAATTGGGCTATGGGCTGGGCTTTAAGTGGGCCTTACACTATTTATTAGTTTAGGCCCAAAAATTACCCAATTTA
The DNA here is from genome assembly GCA_037975025.1 of Excoecaria agallocha. NCBI lineage: Eukaryota > Viridiplantae > Streptophyta > Magnoliopsida > Malpighiales > Euphorbiaceae > Excoecaria > Excoecaria agallocha. Next base: position 51,714,416 of record CM075812.1, read on the forward strand.
AGCCCTAATTAATTTCTCTCACTTACCAACTTCAATTTTCTTAAAATTTGATTCCATTATTCATATCATATCAAAAATAGGCTACACCTAAAATTTCATCCCAATCGGAGTTCGTTTTGGGTCCGATTCAATTTTATCGGTCCAATTAAATCATATCGATTTGATGCCAAAAATACCAGTGTGACCGAAAAATTTACTTTTTGCCACCAAAATAATCTACATATTATTTTATGCATATATATAATTTTTGATAATTTTTAGACTCCATTTTCTATTTTTAGTAACCAAAAACGGTCAAAAATTCAATTAAAAATCCTAATTCCTAATTTCTCTCGGTTTTCGTTCTTTTGACTTTCGGAGGCCTATTTGACCTCAATTTCACTCCAAATTTCAACCTCGAACTACTCGTGACTAGTACTTTCCAATAGCCCAATAAAAATTTTCCCACTTTCGGGTGTCATTTTCAGTCCGGAGACACTATTCACCGTCGGAAAGCACTATTCACAATCAGTCCGACGTTGAGGCCATTACAATTCTCCCCTACTAAAAATAAATTTTGTCCTCGAAATTTTACCTGATTCGAAAAGTAGAGGATACTGCTGTCTCATGGTCGCTTCCGATTCCCAAATGGCTTCCTCTACATTGTGATGATGCCATAGGACCTTTACCAATGGAACCTGCTTGTTTCTCAGCTGTTTAATCTTCCTAGCTAGGATTTTCACCGGTCTTTCCTCATATGTCATATCAGATTGTACTTGAATATCTGCTGGTGTAATGACATGGCTAGGGTCAGATCTGTACCTCCTGAGCATGGATACATGGAACACATCGTGAATCTTTTCCAGCTCTGGAGGTAGTTTCAAGCGATAAGCTACTGGACCTACTCGCTAAAGTACTTCGTAGGGACCAATAAACCTTGGACTCAACTTCCCTTTCTTACCAAATCTCAAGATTTTCTTCCATGGAGATACTTTCAGAAAAACTTTATCTCCAACCTGAAACTCAATGTCTTTTCTCTTTAAATCTGCATAAGATTTCTGTCGGTCCATGGCTTCTTTCAATCAGCCTTTGATAATTTGCACCTTTTCTTCTGAATCACGAATCAAATTCGACCCGATCAATTTCTTTTCATTCAACTCTGTCCAACATAGAGGAGTCTTGCATTTTCTTCCATATAAAGCCTCAAAAGGAGCCATCTTTATACTGGATTGATAACTATTATTGTAGGCAAATTCTGTAAGAGGCAGATATTTTTCCCAATTGTTACCAAACTCTAGTACACAGCATCGTAGCATATCCTCCAGAATCTGAATTACTCTCTCTGACTGATCGTCTGATTGGGGGTGAAAAGCTGTACTGAAGTGGAGTCTGGTATCCAAAGCTTCCTGAAGACTTTTCCAGAAATGAGAGGTAAATCTAGGATCCCTATCTGAAATGATAGAGGATGGTACTCCATGAAGTCTTACTATCTCATTAATATAGATCTCTGCCAATCTGGTCAAAGGATAATCCATCCGGACTGGCAAGAAGTGAGCAGATTTGGTGAGTCGATCAATAATTACCCAAATAGCATCATGTTTCTTTTGAGTGACAGGAAATCCAGAAACAAAATCCATAGTAACTGTGTCCCATTTCCACTCCGGTATCAAGATGGGATGAAGTAATCCAGAAGGAACCTGATGTTCAGCCTTTACTTGTTGACATATCAAACATTTCCTTACAAATTCTATCACATCCCGCTTTATTCCTGGCCACCAGTAATAAAGTTTCAAATCCTGGTACATCTTGTTACCTCCAGGATGCATAGCATAACTGCTATGGTGTGCCTCTGTAAGAATGCTCTTCTTCAGTTCTTCCTGATCTGGTACACAAAGTCTTTTCTTGTAACAAAGGCTTCCATCTTCATTTAGAGAATAGTCTCTTTCATTGTCATTCTTTATCTTTTCCATAACAGTTTTCAATCGATCATCCTCTTTCTGAGCCATTTTCACTTGATGCACAAAATCTGGTTTCAATTGCAATTTCGCCAACAAAGCTCCGTCTGATGTCATACTTAAACTAATATTCAAAGCTCGAAGAGCTGCAATTAAAACTATTAGTCAATTACCTATCTCACTTACCTATATCAATTCATTTGAAATCATTTACTTTACCTGTCATGAATTTTCTGCTAAGTGCATCAGCCACCACGTTAGCCTTTCCTAGATGGTAGTCAATAAAACAATCATAGTCTTTTATCAACTCCAACCAACGTCTCTGTCGGAGGTTAAGTTCTCTTTGAGTGAGCAAGTATTTCAGACTCTTGTGATCAGTATAAATATAACATTTCGCACCATACAAGTAGTGTCTCCATATCTTCAATGTAAAGACAATAGCTGCTAGCTCCAGATCATGAGTAGGATAATTCTTCTCGTGAGTCTTGAGCTGTCGGGAGGCATAAGCAATTACCTTGCCTTCCTGCATCAACAAGCAACCTAAACCATTTCTGGAGGCGTCACTGTAGATCACAAAATCCTTGCCTGGTTCGGGTTGAGTGAGAATAGGAGCTTCTGTCAGCATACTTTTAAGTTTCTCAAAACATTCCTGGCATCTATCAGTCCACACAAATTTGGTGTTCTTCTGCAATAATCGAGTCAGTGGAACTGCAATAGTGGAGAGACCCTTTATAAACCTCCTGTAATATCCGGCTAACCCCAGAAAACTTCTCATTTCTGTCACATTTGTAGGTGGTTTCCACTGGAGAATTGCTTCAATCTTTGATGGATCCACCTTAATACCTTTCGCAAAAATCACGTGACCTAAGAAAGATACTTCATTCAACCAGAAGTCACATTTACTGAACTTAGCATACAGTTGCTTCTCTCTCAAGGTCCGTAGAACAATTCGCAGATGTTTATCATGTTCTTCTGGTGTCCTAGAATATACCAGAATGTCATCAATGAAGACCACTACAAATTGATCCAAATAAGGATGAAAAACTCTATTCATCAGATCCATAAAGGCAGTCGGTGCATTTGTAAGTCCGAACGGCATGATCAGAAACTCATAATGGCCATATCGAGTACGAAAAGCAGTTTTGGGTACATCAGTAGCTTTTACTCCCATTTGATAGTAACCTGATCTCAAGTCAATCTTTGAAAATACACTCGCTCCTTTCAGCTGGTCAAATAAGTCTTCAATCCGAGGAAGAGGGTATTTGTTCTTTATGGTGACTTTATTCAACTTTCTATAATCGATGCATAGCCTAAGCGTTCCATCCTTCTTCTTAACAAATAGGACTGGTGCTCCCCAGGGAGAAACACTAGGTCTTATAAATCCCTTATCAAGCAGTTCCTGTAACTGAATCTTTAATTCCTTTAACTCTGCCGGTGCCATTCTGTAAGGAGCAATGGATATGGGTGTAGTGCCTGGGGCAACCTCAATAGAAAATTCTACCTCCCGGTCAGGTGGCAAACCTGGTAACTCATCAGGGAACACATCTGGAAAATCTCTGACAGTGGGTACTTCTGACACTTTTGGGCTATCTTTCTTTGCTTCCACTGCATAACACAAGTAGGCTATACCTCCTTTCCTGATCAACCTCTTAGCTGCAGTAGCAGATATCACATCAGACAAATAATTATGGCGCACACCAACCACTGTAATTTCTCGATCGTCTTCAAGCTTTAACGTGACCCTTTTCCTTTTACAATCAACAGTCGCTTGATGGGCGGATAGCCAATCCATCCCCAGAATCACATCGAATTCATGGAAGGGCAATTCAATAAGATTTGCCAGGAATACATGTCCCTGGGCACTAATAGGACACTGTCTGTATATCTTATTTACTACCATGCTATGCCCCAGAGGATTACTCACCAAGATATCCTGGTCCAAGCATGCCTCTTTCATCCCCTTATCCCGAGCTAATGCAGTACTAATATAGGAATGAGTCGAACCAGGATCAATCAAAGCATGAACTGAATCAGATAATAGGATAAATGTACCTACTATCACATCCGGAGCATCCTCCTCCTCTCTGGCTCTGACAGCATAAGTGTGGACTGCAGATCTTTTCTGACCCTGAGATGACTGCCCAGCTGGTCTCGAGGCTGATGGGGTGGAAGCCACTCCCCTACCACGACCTCTCGGTGCATAGGACCCAGTACCTGATGCTGGAGATGCAACTGAAGCAGTCGGTAATGCCGGACAATCTTTAATCTGATGCTCCCTGGACCCACAGTGAAAACATGCTCCAGTCTGAAATCTGCACTCCCCATAATGCAATTTGCCACAATAATCACAAGCTGCAGCTGTTCCACTGTCTCTATCCCGAAGAGTACTGGCAGCTGGTATAGCTGAACCTCTGCCACGCATAGCACTACCCCGACCCCATCCTGCTGGAACTGGTGGACGACTCTGAGGTGTAAACAATCCCTTTGATTTCTTACTTTGATCCCCCTTTCCGCTTGACTGCCCTTGTTTTCTCTTTTGCTGAAATCGAGACTGTCTCTCAGCCTGTTCAGTCTGGATAGTCTCTAACTTAATAGATACCTCTACCATGGCTCTCAAAGTAGGGTACTGCTGGGTTCCTATAATCTGTCGGAGCTCGGTGTACAACCCCCTCTCAAACCTCAGTCGCAGCTTCTCATCTGTAGTTTGACTTTTATCAAGATAAGCACTCAAGCGCTCAAACTCGCGCTCATATTCTGCCACTGATCTGTTGCCTTGTCTAAGCCTCCAGAAGGCATCTTGCATAGCCAACTTGTATTCTGACCCAACATATTTTAATTCAAACTGAGACACAAAGTAATCCCAAGTCAATTGATCCGCTGGGGTGTGCCTCCTAACTGAATCCCACCAAACAAAAGCTGGTCCTTGTAATAAAGCAACTATACCTTCCAGCTTCTCTTCTACCGAACTGTTTGTGATTTCAAAAAGCCTCTTTATCTTAAATAACCAATTTTCAGCCTGAGACGGTGTCAAAGGATCCATTCCAGAGAAGTCTTCAGCTCCTAACCTTTTTAATTGTTCCAAAATGGGTCTTCTTCTAGGTGGAGCTGGCTGAACTTGAACAACTATCTGAGAAGACTGTGCTGGTCTCGGTTGCAGTCGTTGCTGGATATATTCAGCCATAAGATCAAGGAAGTATGGCTGTGGAGGTGGGGGTGGCACTGCTGAAGGAGAAACCTGTGGTTGTGGTGCCTCCTGCTGTCCAGTACCTATCGAAGCTTCACTTTCACCATCCCCCACCTGCCTATCTCGCTCAGATGACATCTTTACACTATAAAATAGAAAGGAGCAGGTACACATTAGATTTCCACTATACTTTATCACCTACAATTGGCATGTATATATATATAGATACAGGAATTTAAATCATACTTCTTTCCACTCCGATCTTAGGACCGGCTAAACCAATGCTCTGATACCACAAAATGTAACACCCTTACTGTAACAGTCTTATCGGACAAGTGATTGGTCGGAAATTTTTTTTTCATCATTTAATTCCTTTAACTTAACATTAACTTAACAACCTTCATACATATAACTTTCATTAATCATTAGCCTATAACTGTCCAGAAATCACTATGCATTTAATAAAATTTTGGCAATATAACGGCTATATTCTTAACTAGCCCCCTGAAAAGCAGACATTTACACAGCCTCTCCGAGGCACAACAGTTTATATCAATCATATAACACATCCACAGTTATTATCAAGCAACACTTATATTTCATCCATTCCCTGAAATTCCTTATCCCCACACTACCATAAATAATACATAATACGATAATAGCTACAGTATTATCTTCATATACAAAACATGATAGGTATATATATACATGCCACAAAAATAATCTTTTTAACTCTTCAACTTCACTTTTTCTCTGTGTACCCACGCTCCAGACTATCTGTACCTGCACGCAGTAAATTCTACGTGCTGAGCATTAAACATGCCCAGCGGTGACTAAAAAATCATAGTATTTTCCTAGAATATAATTGTATTAATAATTTTGGTTTAAACAATGTATTATCGATTTTTCTTCTTTAAAAACAATATTTATTTTATGAATGATTAATTTCCCTTTCCAATCACAAACTTCTTTATCTTTTCAAGTTAGTCCTTAAACTTCTCATTTATTACAAAAATGCCCTTTTTACCCTAATAATTACTAGTTTGCCCTTTTATTCCTTATTTTATTATCTTACCTTATTAGTTAACTTATAATTTACCGTTTAAGCCTTAATTTAATCTTTTTCATGTAAAATTACATTTTAGTCCTTTAACTTTATACGGTTGGCTTTTTATACAATTAATTGACTAAATTACCATTTTACCCTTATTACTTATTTCTTTTGTTACTTTTATCAATTAATTTCACCTTTTAGGCAAATTACCGTTTTACCCCTAACTTCTAAATTCTTTTCATTTTAGTCCTTTTTCATATAAAACTTTCATTTTAGCTTTTCTTTTACACTTTTAACATTTCCTTATCAATATGCCCCTAGTACAGACCCGGCAGAAAACTCTCAGATCGGATATGCGGGACTTGGACCCCACAGGGCCACAACAGAATGAGAAATGACCTCCCAGAATCATTCCTCATATAACATATGACATGTAACAGTACGTATGATAAATATACTATGGAGATCAGTGATCCGTCCATAGTAAAGCAAGTCGCCATGACCTGCACCGCGGTATATGTATCTCTATGGCCAGCCAATTATATCCTGAACTAGGTTTTACTGCCTGACTCTTCCTAAGGGCATATATTTTCTTAATTTCTTACTTTTCATTACTTGTCAATACAATATCAATACTTTATCAGTACAGTCAATCTTATTTACACATATTATGAAACATTTCACAGTAATTCATCCTGACATCAATAAATTATGTCATAATTCATTCAATTGTCACATTTTTCAACTAATACCTAATTAATATTTATTTCGAAAATATTCATTTAATTTCCATAAATTCTATAAAAATTCATAATCATTAATTTACATTAGTATTAACATTAGGAAGCTTTAAATCACTAAAATCATCAAATTTCACACTAGTTTCTTAGGATATACCATTCGGCCAACCCTATAACTCTCTCATCTCATTGGTTTTTATTTCATTTAAAGTTTTTAATAGGCTTATATGACTCCTAAATGCATGAATATAACAATAATTTCAATTATATCACAATACATAAAAATTTTCTTAAGAAACCTAAAGGAATTTCATTAATTTAATTGGGAAATAAAAGGATTTATTAGTCACACACCTTTTTCTATGGATTACCCTTGCCTAGGCTTCCTTTCCCTTTCCTTTGGCTTGAGAACTTTGCTCCTCTTCTTGAATTCCTTAACAAACCGAAATTTCCATCAATGTTATCTCAATTATTTTGGCTTCAAATGCTAAATTTAACAGCAAAAATGAACTCTAGGCACCCAAAATTAGTAGTAGACACCTAGAAACCAAATAAAAAACAATAAACTCACATACCTAATTTAGACACCTAAACTTTAACTCTAAACTTCTCTTGATTTTCTTCTTTGAATCAAGGATTGGAGCTGATGAAAGCAATATAGAGAGGCTGAAATCACTTTAGGAGGCTTTGATTTGATGAGAATTGGTGAAGAAATGAAAGAAAAAGAGAGGAATTTGGGAGAGATGAAATTCGGCCACCAAGAGGGAAGAAGAAGAGAGGAGTTGCTGCTGGAGATTTCTGGAGAAATTCACCTTATATAGGTCTTCTAATTGGGCTATGGGCTGGGCTTTAAGTGGGCCTTACACTATTTATTAGTTTAGGCCCAAAAATTACCCAATTTAAGCCCTAATTAATTTCTCTCACTTACCAACTTCAATTTTCTTAAAATTTGATTCCATTATTCATATCATATCAAAAATAGGCTACACCTAAAATTTTAGCCCAATCGGAGTTCGTTTTGGGTCCGATTCAATTTTATCGGTCCAATTAAATCATATCGATCTGATGCCAAAAATACCAGTGTGACCGAAAAATTTACTTTTTGCCACCAAAATAATCTACATATTATGTTATGCATATATATAATTTTTGATAATTTTTAGACTCCATTTTCTATTTTTAGTAACCAAAACGGTCAAAAATTCAATTAAAAATCCTACTTCCTAATTTCTCTCGGTTTTCGTTCTTTTGACTTTTGGAGGCCTATTTGACCTCAATTTCACTCCAAATTTCAACCCCGAACTACTCGTGACTAGTACTTTCCAATAGCCCAATAAAAATTTTCCCACTTTCGGGTGTCATTTTCAGCCCGGAGACACTATTCACTGTCGGAAAAGCACTATTCACAATCAGTCCGACGTTGAGGCCATTACAACCACCACTACTCCGTCAGTGACATAAGTTCTAGTTTATTGTGGACAACAAAATCTTTTGAGGGGGGTAGAGCTTACTTAAGCTAAGCTCAATTTTATTTAGGAAATAGACAGTCACACACTCCCCTTTATTCGTGAAAGTTTTTGTTTTTGTTTTTGTTTTTGCTTTTGCTTTCGCTTTCGCTTTTTTTTTTGTTTTGCTATTTTCATTCTACTTATCTATTTTACTTTCATGTTCTTTGTTTAAATTGTAACTGTTAATGACTGTGTAACTTGTTTTAGTAGTGATAGTACTTCTTTTAGCTTAATTGTTCATCATTACTTAGGTTGTGCTAGAGATGTAGTTAATTCAAATTGCCACATAGCTTGCACTAAACTTAGTGTGCCCCAATTTTTTCTTAGAATTTGAATGGATTGGACTTCAACTTAAAATGTGTTTTAGTTAGAATTTTTGTTTAGCATTAAGGCAAGTATTTTGTTTAATCAAATTTTACCTAGTATAGCATTCAACTTGACTTATATTTGTTAGTTTTCATTTTTTTAGCATTAAGGTTAGTTTTATAATAGAAGAAAAACCAGTGCAAATAAATAGTTGAGTAAAGAATTTTAGGATACTAGAACATTCCTCATCACCCTTCGAAGCATAGAAACAACTCAAACAACTTAGAAAGTGATCTAGGCAAATTATTCTTATTGAGCCATATTAAGACTATTTTCCTACCTTTTTGATACATTTGACCCTTGTTAAGCCATTTTGAGCCTAATGAGGCATGTTTAATGCATGCCATGTTTATTTTTCTTGTTACACTTATATATTTACCATATAGCCTAAAAAGCTTTTATCTTCCCTGATCGGTATCTAGCAAGTGTACTAGATTGGCTAGTAATATAGGAAAATATAGATTAAGATCCCAAATATCGTATCCAAGGGAACATGGATTGCTAAGAATAATATCTATGCTTGAATTAAATTAATCTGAGATTATTCCCCAAGTTTTTGATTTAAAGGTAAGAACTACACTAAATAGACAATAAAGCAAAACAAAAACAAAAACTAAAATTAAACTAATATGAATTAAACACAAAATAATAACTGAAATTCTCTTGCTAAAGGAACTATCCACCTCAACTTTCATCAAAATGACTCAAACAAAATTAATACAAGTGATTATGGAAAAACCAGTAATAAAGCTAGATATCTTATGCAAGAATATCATTCTAAGTATTAAACTCATAGAAAAATCTAACACTTAGCATAAAAATCCAATTTTAAACTCCTAGACATCCATTAAAATCTTTTTCAAGCAAATTAACTTCAACCTATTCTTAGTTCAACTTTTCTTAGTGTTAATCTATCCTTACTAACACATAATTACACCTTAACTCAGAATAGAATCATGCATTAATATTACTGAACTAACCCAAGAGCATGCATACCAATAGTTATGCATAAATCAATCATCAACTATTAATTCAAATAAATCAACAATCAAATTATATATAACCAAAGGTAAGAATTTGTCCAAAACTAAGAAATAATCAAACTTGCATTGAATTAAAGCTCAAAATAAAGTCATTACTATAAAAGTATGAGGGTTCAAGCTTCCCCTAGAAAAAGAAGAAAAACTACTTACCAAACATGATGAAAACTAAATGAATAATTAAAGTAAAAAGATACAATACTCACAAAACTCCAAACTTTGTTCTTAATGACTTCAATAGAAAGCTTGAGTCTTTCAAAGAATTGTAAACTAAAAAAATAAGAAAACTAAACTAAAACTAAGCTAAAACTAATGTATAATTAATTAAAGAAAACTAAAACTAAACAAAGAACAAAATTCATAATTCTAGCTCTCCCTCCCCAAATTTTGGTGCTTTGGTGCTTTTATAGTTGAATTATCTTGCCAAAAGAAGAAGTTTTTCCTTTGTAAACTTCCTAAACCAAGTTGTAGAAGAATTCACCTTAAACAAGAAGTATTTTATCGTGTTTTCTTATTAATCACTCGGGAGAGTGGCCTTGATGCTCGGGAGAGTGACCATTGTGCTCGAGAGAGTGGACTTTGTTGCTCGGGAGAGTGACTTTCCACTGCCTTTCACGTAACTTCACTTAGGTGAGTGCAAATTTCACTCTGGAGAGTGCCAAATCACTCATTCGAGTGATACATGGCTGCCTCCCACGAATGAAAGCCACAATTCTCCTTAATTCCAATTTTGCCCTTAACTTTCTCCTTTTTGCACTTTAGGCCCTTTTCTCTTCAATTTGGCCTTGAAAGATACTAAAATTAACAATTAATCCTAAAAACACATAAACTAAATAATTAAACTAAGAACCAACTAATTAAGACTAACTTGACTCAATTAAACACCTAAAAATATACTAAAATATATAGTATAATTCACACTTATCATTCCCTTCTAAAATTGGCCACTCTAGGATTGGATAGATTAACTTTGGCTAGGTATCTTAATAAGGTGCAGTTAGAAAAAGATTATGGTTTTATTATTAAGGGCTTATAGATGAAATCAAGTAAATAGTGAGAATTTACCTTGTAATTTACCCATGTAATTTTGTATTACCAACAAAAAAGCTAACAAATGTGAAAAAAAACAAGAAAGAAAATTTTGAAATAAAGCTAACATATATGGCAAAATTTTAAGTGTGGGGTTGTTACAAGGGAAAGAAAATTTTTGCTCCTCAAAAGTGTTGGAATTGAGTAATTTTAGTATTGTTTTCTCTTAAATGTGCTAAATGTTTATGGGATTGAGCCAACCAGCATGTAAAAGGGGTGTGTACTTAATAGATGGAAATTTTGAAATTTGGTTTATTCAAGCATAGAGTAGCTATTCTTTTTTATTATCTATTGTCTATTGTTTGATAACCAACACCCTAACCCATTACAAGCTTTGAAGACCGAAGTGATTCTAAGTTTGGTTTTGATTTGTTTAGCGAAGATGACCTTCGAGTTCTGGTGCTAAAGGAGAGGCCTATGGTGTTTCTAGAGTTCAAGTGCAAAACCACTTGTGCACTTAGGTGTACATTAATTCTTGAGCTTACCTATGAATTGCATTGGTGTTTTAATTTTTAAAAGAGCTTAAAATTTGTTGGGCTTACACACACACATGGAAACTAGCTCATATTGTCTTGCTTTAACTTAATCTAGTTAAAACTTTTTGTTAAGTGCTCTTACTAATTGCTAAGCTTGGTTTTGAAATGCATAATTCTTGGTTGAAGTTTGATTATTTTGAGAAGTTAGTTTGTTTAAATTTGCTCAGGGGCGAGCAAAAATTAAGTTTTGAGTATTTGGTTATTGTGAATTATACTATATTTTTAGTATGTTTTTATGTGTTTAAGTTATTTAATTTAGTGTTAATTTGGTTGATTTCATGATTACTTTTTTAATTTATGTTTTTGAGGGTTTAATTGCTAGTTTTCAGTTTTTAGGGCTAAATTGAAGAAAATGAGAGTTAATTGAAGAAAGGAAAAGATTTAGGGCAATTTTGTAATTTTGGAGTCAAAATTTTATGGGGTATAGAGCCTAAGTACTCGGAAGAGTGCAAAAATCAGTCAACCGAGTAAGCAAAGTCCTCTCTTAATCTTAAATCCCCTCAATCGAGTATCTAACCACTCAACCGAGTAAGAAAAGCCCTCACTTGAGTGCTTTAGCCACTCAACTAAGTAAAGGTGTTCTAATTGCAATAGAACTCTGCTGCATTATGGAATAGAAAGTTCTAAGGTACTAAAACTTCTTCTTTTGACAGTATAAAAGCATGCCTAAGCACCAAAATAAAAAAGAGACATATAGAGAGTCAGAATTATGAATTTTTCATTAAATGTTTTAACCTAGTTTTTAAAGAGACAAAGACAGAAGGTTTGGAGGCTATAACTCAATTTTTTGTGAAGATACCAGGAGAAGTTTCTCAACTCTATGTGTTTGTATCTTTATTTCTATTTTTATTTAAGTTTCAAGACAATTAGTGAGTAGTATCTTTACTTTTGCTAAAGGATGCCTGAATCTTTAAAATTTTATTTTAATGACTTAGTTTGAGCTTTAATTCAATACAAGTTTGATTATCTCTTAGTTCTTGAGCATAAATCTTATATTTGGGTTGTTATTGAATCGATGATTGATTTATTTGATAAATGGTTAATGATTGATTTCAAGTATGACTTAGGATATGCATGTTTGTAGTTTGGTTCACTTGTATTAATGCATGGTTGTATTCTGAATTTGAGATAATTATGTGTTGATAAGAGTTAAACAAGACTAAGAAAAGTTGAACTAAAAATATATTAAAGTTAAATTTCTATGAAAAGAGTTTAATGGACGTTTAGGAGTTTATAAACCGGATCTTTATGCTAAGTATTAAATTGCTCTTAACAAGAAGTTTTAATGCTTAGAATGATATTCTTCATAAGATATCTAAATTTATTACTGGTTTTTCATAATCACTTGTATTATTTTTAATTGAATCTTTGCAATATAAGTTGAGGTGAATAGTCCTTTAGTAAAAGTTATTTTTATTATTGAATTTACCATCTTTTACATCTTGCTTTGTTTAAGTTTAAGTTTATTTGTTTAAATTTCTGTTTACTAGTTTTAGTTTCATTATTTTAGTTATATAAGTTTTTGTTTTCAATTTAGTTAACTCTTTATCACTATAGACTTAGGAATTCTTTCATTCTTTGCACACAGTTTTTATTCTAAAATATAAAATGCATAACACTTACACATTTGCCTTGGGTTCGATATTTGGGGTCTTAATTATATTTTCCTATATTACTAGCCAATCTAGTACACTTGTTAGACACCGATCAAACAACGTTCCTCACACCAGCTTTCCAAACTTATCCCGATGTGACCAGGGAGTTCTTAGCTACTTTATAGTACGGGGGTTACTAGAGGTTAAACATTGAGGAGGGGATAGTCCAATTTAGAGTTGGGGGTACTCATTACAACATCACACATCAATGCTTCACGAAAACGATGAGACGTCCTATGGGACCAAACATCCTGACCCCAAAAAGGAGCATAGATCGAGAGCACTGGGTGGCTATCATACTTCCTAGGGCTATGTACTAGTTGGATATGACCAAAAGCACTATGCTAGCTACACAGGCTCTGAGTTACATACAGCGGGTTCTAGCAACATCCTACTTTGGCCACACCAACAATCCTAGGTTGGTCAATGTTGTTGACATCGCTTGGTTGTGGCCTATGCGTAGAGGTTAAAGGGTAGACATCTCCCATGACATGATCAACACCTTGCTCAGATTTGCTACCTAGCCGATGATGCAGATATGCATTTGGGGATGGCCACTCTAGGAGGACATATTTGTTGACATACAAACTGCTATCACCATAGTTTTGGCGATACCCAGATGAGAGGTCCAATATAGGTTGCTGACTATCCCTAAGACCAAAGAGAGCTATGGCCTAGATCCCATTATGCTAGAGCCGCCAGTAGAAGAGGCAGATCAAGACCAACCTCAGCCATCGTAGGCACCTCTAGCGCCACTAGCTTAATATGATGATCATAAAGAGGAGCCATAGGAGCCTCAGGGAGTAGGTATAGACTCTAATTATAAGATTGACATGTAGGTAGATCTTGACAAGCTTATTGGCAGGTCACCTTAGCCACCAACACACCCACGATCACCAATCAGACACCAGCAATCTCCAGCTAGGAGATTGGGCAGATACTCACCATATTGCTACCCAAAGGCATCCATTTCCATTGCTCCTCTGCCATATAAGCACCCTAGGGTATCCACTGCTTCACCACCAATATAGCCGACATCAGTCTCATCACTTAGTGATATCCTAGGGAGATTGACTGCTATAGAGGAGACCATGAGGAGGTAGGATTACACCTTACAGGCAATGTTAACATTAGTATAGTCCTTACAAGTGCAGCATCAGGCTGATGTGTAGTGCATCAAAGTTGATCTAGTGGTTGCTGGACAAAGATTTGATGCAGCCTTATAGGTAGTTAATGATTTTATCACCCAAATTAAAAAGCAGAAAGACCGCATTAAGGCCAAGGTTCCTAGAGGGAGACAGGCCGTGGTCAAGATAGATAAGCAGCTCAGGAGATAAATCAAAAACCTAAGAGATAACTTAATGATATATCTAGAGCAGTATTCCAAAGCAGTCATAGGGATGGGTCAGAGCTCAGAGCAGTTGGCTGAGCTGATGGCACATATCTTACAACCACTGTCTGCTACACTACCCAAGTTCGAGTTCAGGTTCAAGTAGTAGGAGGAGCAGCCACCAGCGCCACCATAGGTAGTGGCAGCACCTAGACCTCCTAGGCCTTTAGCTTTCTAACCTCTATTAAGACCAGCCTACTATAAAAAACCAGGGTCATCTCAGTAAATTCATTTTTTTTATTATATTTAGGGAGTGTTAAAAATTTTGGACATCTTAAAGTATATAAAATTAGGATATGTATTTATTCAATTTGTTCATTTTCTTTACATTTTGTTTATATTGTATTTATGTTTAACATAACTAGAAACAACATAAAGACATTATAAAAATGACAAGACAAAATGAATGATGAACTAATCATGACTAAAAAGAAAAAAAAAATCTAATAAACATAACACTAATATTAATTTTTTTCCCACAAGTACTCAAAGCCCTCTCAAAAGGCACATATTACATACTCCATAAGACTCAAAGTAACATATTGTTCACTCATGGAATAGAGAAACTTGTCAATGATGCCTACAGTAGACGAGATCAATGAGATGGAGTATTTTTGAATGGGAATAGAAAGGAACCTATGGTAATTCTTCTCCCCTAGTCAGAACTATAAGGCATCCCACAAAGCTACAAGAAATCACCTGAACAAGTTGAAATCAAAAGAGATGCATAGCAAAAAGAAGTGTGAATATTTTTTGATTATGGAAGGATTTAAAGGAGATGGTTAGAATTCATCCTTACCTACTATAGAAAAAGTAATTATTTAACTAATAAAATGCTTCATCGATGATTGATCCATATAGCCAAAGCCAAGATCACAGTATAGAATTAAAGCACATGAAAGAGGCATGGTTCAGAAGGTTGGTTTGACTTCCAATGATGACGGAAAGAATTATGTTGTAGTATCTTCAAGATAGACCTATGGTCTAGAAGGTTGTTTTGACTTCCAATGGTGAAGGAAAGAATTATGTTCTAATGTCATCAAGACAGATCTATAGTTTAGAAGGTTATTTTAACTTCCAATGATAAAGGAAAGAATTATGTTGTAGTGTTTTTAAAGTAGACCTACACATAAAGAACAAACTTTAAGCACATGCTATCAATGACTCCTCACAAATGCATATTTGCCAGAAATTTCCCAATAAAAATACTATTCAAAAAAAGCAGATATGCTTATAGCCAATGTCAACCATCACAATTGCAAGGTTAGGTATGCCCACAAGTGGCATTAACCATTCTATGATCTCATCTGATTCTACATACCGATAAACTGGCGCTAATCAAACACAACAAGTCTTATCTAATTTTGCATGCTGACAAGCTGGCGTAAATCAGATACAATCAACTTGTCTTGATTTTGCATGTCGATAAGCTAGCTCTAATCAGACAGTTAACCAAGGGTTAACACATCGACAAATTAATGGTAACTATACAACCAAGGGTTAATGCATCGATAAACTAATGCTAACTATCCAACTAAGAGTTAATGCATTGACAAATTGATGCTAACTACCAACCAAAGGTTAACACATCGATAAACTGACAGTAACTAGATGATCAAAAGACTAACTACCTTAGATGGTACATATTTTTTAAGAATATCAACCAAATTTTTGCTAACTCAGGTACGCGTCTTTATCCTTTACTCTGAATTTTACCTCACTTTGGCACTAGTGCACCAGTTCTTCAAAATTGAGGGCAGTTGTAGACACTATGAGCCCAAGGCAGCGTAGATTAAAGTTACCCAACGATGAGAAAATAACATGTTTCTGATAGAGAATACAATTCGATAGATTTTTGATAGAGAACATTCTTCTGTAGATTTCTTCAATAGTCAAGAAAGAGACCTATTTTTTTCTTTGGTAAAAAGAAATAGTGTTTTAAGCCTTTGTTTGGGTAAGTGGAATCAAGAGTAATTAAAGGAGAGTAACTCAAACTCACTCTCCTTTTCACTATTTAGTGTTGCAAAATGTTGAGTAAATAGAGTAAATAAAGGTAAATTGGATTGTCCAATTTACTCTATATCCTTCAAAATATTTTCTTCCAATTTGGGAAGAAATCAAAGTTACTTGTTAGTTATTGGTATCCTTCGTTTGTTGTCGACATTTGCTGTTCTCTTCTCTAGTTCCAGATGCATATTTTTACTCACTACAGTTCTCTTCTTCTCCTTTCTTTCATTCCAGCACCTACATTTTCCTCCTTATTCTGTCAATGCAGCTAAATCCTCACCCTCCACCATCGATATATCTCTCTCCCCGCTCTTTTCTTCTTCTCCTTTCTTTTGTTACAATAGATTCTACTCCATCTACAATTTAGATTAACTAAACAATGAAAAGAAACTAAGAGTAAATAAGATTTATATTACTCTTGTTTTTTTCATTAAAGTAAATTCAATTTTTATATCAATTACTCTCATACAAAAAAAAGTAGAAATCTTCCAGACAGATGCTTGTACAATCGGTTTTTCTTTTAAAATATTTTTATTATGAATGGTTATGATTGCAAGATAGAATTATCCAATGGTGCGTATCTAAATGTACAAGATGTATGGATGTACAGGTGTGGTACTCTTAGGGGTGAACATGGACCGGTTAACCAGTCCATGAGCAAAAAAATTAACCAGTCCATTAATATCGATTTTTTAAAATCACTAACCCTTAACCAGTCCGTTATATTCGGTTAACCAGTTCATTAGTTTCGATTTTTCGATTTGGTTAATATTTTTTGGTTAACCATTAAAATTTATAACATAAAATTATAAAA
This sequence comes from Excoecaria agallocha, assembly GCA_037975025.1. Taxonomy (NCBI): domain Eukaryota; kingdom Viridiplantae; phylum Streptophyta; class Magnoliopsida; order Malpighiales; family Euphorbiaceae; genus Excoecaria; species Excoecaria agallocha. Next base: position 51,731,733 of record CM075812.1, read on the forward strand.
AATAGATAAAATTCAATTCAATTTTAAATGTTTAAAGTAATTTAATATAAAAATTACAAAATAAACATAATTTACTAGCCAAAATTTATATTCTATAAATTAATAGCTAATATTATAAAAAAAGATTTGATATTTGTTGGAAATTAATATGCTTGATTTCAAATCAAGTAAAATTTTGAATAATATTAAATGTTTTAACATAAACTCTAAAATATAAGAAAATATAATTAAATGCTATTAAGTAAAATATAAACATTAATATATGATAAAAAAATAACATATATAAAAGTTAATCGGATACTATATATAAATATTACTATATAAATAAAGAGAGTGAGATAATATAAATTTAGTTTAAAGTATTATATAAATTTTATAAGAAAATATGAAAAATTAAGGAATAAAAACATATTTTAAATTATTATTTAACGTAAATTTTAAAGAGAAATAGAAAAAAATTAAAGATATAAAAATAAAAATATAATGTATATATATATATATATATATATATATATATATATATATAATGGTTAACAGTGGACTAACGGTTAACCGGTACTTAAAAACCTAAGCCGTAACTATTAATTAAAAATGTAAAAATTAAAAATCGTAACCGAGTCCATCAAATTGGTTAACCGTAAAATTGATTCGATTTCGAACCGACTTTACGGGTTTCGAACCGATTTTGTGGTTTACCATATTTTTTATTTTTTTTCTCACCCCTAGATACTCTTGTTGTGCTCAGAAATTTACAATAAAATACTATAAGGATAACTATATATAAAAAAAATCTTAATATTTTTATCGATTCATTAAAACATTACCTAAATTAAACTCCTAATATTTATGTGGCATTTCAATTAAATCCTTCCACCTATAATTTCATTTACTAACAATGATTTTTAGAGTTTTTATATAATATTAATATCTTATATAATTAAAAATTAATAATAAATTTTAATTATTTTCTAAAAATTAAATAAAGTATATTTCTTCAATTTTTTTTAATTTTTATCCAAACATATAGGTAATCTTCATTAAAAAAATGGCAAGAAATAAAGTGAAGTTTTTCCTTTTGAATTTTTTATATCAAATTTTTAGCGTGGTGTTTCGAATTAATCATCGTGTTGATAATAATTATTTAAGACAAAATAATTACAATATCAAGTTAAATATTCCGTAAACCAAGAAGATCTAACTTGATTGTTGGATTAGACTTCTTGTCAATTGTTTTTAACTCGTTGATTGTTAAAGTTTGGCCAATCATCAATAGATCTAGAGGTGATAAGCTTAAAATTGAAATTGAAAAAACAAAAAGATAATCTTGATGTTTTGGAGAAATATTCTTTCTAATAGAAACTATCCTGCTTATTCTTTTATTGGGAGTCTATTATATGGTTCTAACATCTTCTTGATCAATTATGCAGGATATGTAAGAAAATTCTGTACATTTTGATTTCGATTTGATTTAGCAGAGCAAGAAAGAACTTGCTAGAACTTTGATTTTAAGGAAAAATAAATTTCAAAAGCCAAAATTGGCGTCTTATAATTTCGTCCATACTGACTTTATTAGATGCAAATTGTTTTTTTTTAATTTGGGATGAATTAAAATAATTCAAAATATAGTGCTACAGTTAAAGAAATAAAAGCTATATATATATATATATTACCGTTTGGTGTCAAAATGGCTTTCACTCACAGAGGTCAAATATTCATCAGAAAACGGCACTATTTATTGTTGTTTTTAGTCAAATTTGGTCATAATTGGTTAGAATTTTGACTAAAAATGGAATGGTGCCTTTTTTTATGAATATTTGAGCTTTGTGTGTAGGACCCATTCTGACACAAAATGACATGTATTTGCCGTTTTCTAATACACTAAATTTCTAATATCTTTTTTTGTAATATTATATTTTGAATTATTTTACAAATTCACCCCAATTTAAAAAAATTCCTGCAAATTGATAGTTGTCATATTTGATTGATACAAATTAATTTTTATGATCATGCCATTATGATGGTTATAGTTATATAACCACTACTAAAATTTACCTTTCTTCATTGTTGTATTCGCCATTTGGACTTTGTGATGTGATTGCTATATCGACAATTCAGTAACTAGAATTGATTAATTTCAACTATAATATTTTTATTAAATACAAAATAATATTTGACTTATTTTATTGGTACAAAAACCACAAGGGTTATATTTTTTTAATTATTATATACTTTTTTACCAAAATAAAAAACTTTACTAAATCTTAATTTGCAAATATAATCGGGTGGATAATTTATTAAATAATTTATTTTCTCTTTTTGTTTGCCGTTGAGATTTTGATTAAGAAAATTGCTTGGTTTTAACTAAATGTACGAGATGTATGGATGAACGGCAATGTTTGTATGACAGAATGATCCAATGGTGCGTATCTAAATGTATGAAATGTATGGATATACATGTGAGATACTCTTATTGTGTTCAGGAATTTACAATAAAATACTATAAGGATAACTACATATAAAAAACATTAATATTTGGATCAATTCATTGAAACATTACATGAATAAAGTCCTAATATTTATGTGGCATTTCAATTAAATCCTTCCACCAATTATTTCATTTACTCACAATGATTTTTAGAGTTTTTATATAATATTACTATCTTATAAAATTAAAAATTAATAATAAATTTTAATTACTTTCTAATAATTGAATAAATTAACTTTCTCTATTCTTTTTATTTTTATCCAAATATGTAAGTAATCTTCATAAAAAAAATGGCAAGAAATGAAGTGAAGTTTTTCCTTTTGTATTTTTTATATGAAATTTTCAGTGTAATGTTTCTAATTAATCATCATATTGATAAGAATTATTTGAGACAAATTAAATAAAAATAATTACAATATCACGTTAAACATTTTGTAAACCAAGAAGATCTAACTTGATTATTGGATTAAACTCCTCTTCGATTGTTTTTATCTCGTTGATTGTTAAAGTTTGGCCAATCATCAATAGATCTAGAGGTGATAAGCTTAAAATTGAAATTAAAAAAATAAAAGGATAATCTTGATATTTTGAAGAAATATTCTCTCCAATGTAAACTATCCTATTTATTCTTTTATTGGAAGTCTATTATATGGTGCTAACATCTTCTTGATCAATTACGCAGGGCATGTAAGAAAATTAAGTACATTTAGATTTTTATTTTGGAGAGCAAGAAAGAACCTAGAGCTTTGATTTTAAGGAAAAAGAAATTTCAAAAGCCAAAATTGGCATCTCATAATTTCGGCCATGCTAACTTTATTGGATGCAAATTAGGTATCTTTTTAAAAATATTTGGGACGAATTTATAAAATAATTCGAAATATAGTGCTACAGTAAAAAAATTAGAGTTTTATAGTATTAGAAAATGACAAATATAAATAAATAAATATATATATATATATTGTCATTTTGTGCTAGTATGGCATTCACGCAAATAGGTCAAATATTCGTCAAAAAACGGCACCATTTATTGTCATTTTTAGTCAAAATTGGTTAGAATTTTGACTAAAAATGGAATGGTGCCGTTTTCTGACAAATATTTGACCTCTATGCGTGGAATTTATTCTGACACAAAATGGCAATGTATTTACCGTTTTCTGACATGCCAAAATTTTAATATCTTTTACTATAGCACTATATTTCAAATTATTTTACAAATTCGCACCAAATTTAAAATAAAATATCCTGCAAATTAATAGTTACCCTATTTGATTGATACAAATTAGTTTTTATAATCCTGCCATTATGATTGCTATAATTATATAACCACGAGTGAATTTTACCTTTATTCATTATTGTATTCGCCATTTGAACTTTGTGATATGGTTGCTATATCAGCAAATCTATACTTGAAATTGATTAATTTCAACTATAATATTTTTATTAAATACAAAATAATATTTGACTTTTTTATATGTACAAAAACCACAAGGGTTGTGCATTTTTTAAAACATTATATCCTTTTTTACCAAAATAAAAAACTTTATAAAATCTAAATTTGCAAATATAATCGGGTGGATAATATATTAAATAATTTATTCTCTTTTTGTATTTCTTTGAGATTTTTACTAAGAAAATTGATTGATTTTAACTAAACGTATGGGATGTATGGATGAACGATTATGATTGTAAGATAGAGTGATCCAATGGTACATATCTAAATGTACAGGACGTATGGATGTACATGTGGGTACTCTTGTTATGTTCAGGAATTTACATTAAAATACTATAGGGATAACTACATATAAAAAAATCTTAATATTTGCATCAATTCATTAAAACATTACATGAATTAAACTCCTAATATTTATGTGGCATTTCAATTAAATCCTTCCACCCATAATTTCATTTACTAACAATGATTTCTAGAGTTTTTATATAATACTAATATCTTATATAATTAAAAAGTAATAATAAATTTTAATTATTTTCTAAAAATTAAATAAAGTATCTTTCTTCATTTTTTTATCCAAATATATAGGTAATCTTCCTAAAAAAATGGCAAGAAATAAAGTGAAGTTTTTCTTTTGAATTTTTTATATGAAATTTTCAGCGTGGTGTTTCTAATTAATCATCATGTTGATAATAATTATTTAAGACAAATTAAATAAAAATAATTACAATATCACGTTAAACATTTTGTAAACCAAGAAGATATAACTTAATTGTTGGATTAGACTCCTCTTCGATTATTTTTATCTCGTTGATTGTAAAAGTTTGGCCAATCATCAACAGATCTGGAGGTGATAAGCATAAAATTGAAATTGAAAAAATAAAAAGATAATGTTGATATTCTGGAGAAATATTCTTTTCAATAGAAATTATCATGTTTATTCTTTTATTGAGAGTCTATTGTATGGTGCTAACATCTTTTTGATCAATTATGCAGGGTATGTAAGAAAATTATGTACATTTGGATTTTGATTTTTATTTTGGAGAGCAAGAAAGAACCTAGAGCTTTGATTTTAAGGAAAAAGAAATTTCAAAAGCCAAAATTTGAGTCTCATAATTTTGGCCATACTGACTTTATTGGATGTAAATTGATTTTTTTTAAAATTTGGGAAAAATTTGTAAAATAATTCGAAATATAGTGTTACAGTAAAAAAATTAGAGTTTTAGCATATTAGAAAATGGAAAATATATATATATTCATTGGAAAATGGTACCATTTATTGTCGTTTTTAGTCAAAATTAGTCAGAATTGGTTAGAATTTTGAATAAAAATGGAAGGTTGCCATTTTCTAACGAATATTTGATCTTTGTGTGTGGGAGCTATTCTGACATAAAACGATAATGTATTTGCCGTTTCCTGACATACCAAAATTTTAATTTTTTTACTGTAAAACTATATTTTGATTATTTTATAAATTCGCCCCAAATTTAAAAAAATCCTTGCAAAATTGATAGTTTCCTTATTTATTGATACAAATCAGTTTTTGTGATCCCGCATTTATGATAGCTATATTTATATAAACACGGGTGAATTTTACCTTTATTTATTATTGTATTCACCATTTGGACTTTGTGATATGGTTGATATATTAGCAATTCAGTAATTGAAATTGATTAATCTTAACTATAATATGTTTATTAAATACAAAATAATATTTAACTTATTTTATTAGTACAAAAACCACAAGGGTTATATATATTTTTTATTATTATATCCTTTCGACCAAAATAAAAAACTTTACTAAATCTTAATTTGCAAATATAATCAGGTGGATAATATATTAAATAATTTATTTTCTCTTTTTGTATGCAGTCGAAATTTTGACTAAAAAAATTGATTGATTTAAATAAATGAATGGGATGTATGGATGAATGGTTATGATTGTATGAGAGAGTGATCCAATGGTGCGTGTCTAAATGTACGAGATGTATGGATGTACAGGTGAGTTACTCTTGTTGTGTTCAAGAATTTGCAATAAAATACTATATGGATAACTATATATATATAAATAATCTTAATATTTGTATCCATTCATTAAAACATTACATGAACTAGACTCCTAATATTTATGTGACTTTTCAATTAAATCCTTCCACCTATAATTTCATTTACTAACAATGATTTTTAGAGTTTTCATATAATATTAATATCTTATATAATTAAAAATTAATAATAAATTTTAATTATTTTCTAACAATTAAATAAATTATCTTTCTTTAGTTTTTTATTTTTACCCAAATATGTAGGTAATCTTCCTAAAAAAATTGCAAGAAATTTTCATTTTGAATTTTTTATATGAAATTTTCAAGGTGGTGTTTCTAATTAATCATCATGTTGACAATTATTATTTGAGACAAATTAAATAAAAATAATTACAATATCACATTAAACATTCTATAAACAAAAAAGATCTAACTTGATTGTTGGATTAGTGTAATGCCTATACTAGCTAATCCAGGTTACTGTTACTAATTACATTCATTAACCTATTCATCAGGTGACTTATCAGTTAATTATGCATGCATAATAACATACACATCATACATACTTTTCATATGGAGGGCCCACTATTACATATTCTTGATCATTCTTACAGAACTTATAATTACATGCCTTATATATATTTACAAATACATTACTGATAATCAAAAGAGATGCAAACTTAATTATATACATTAAGATGCAAGTTCTATTCTGAAATTGGCTTGGAAGACTGTTGGCTTTGTCCCTGAACACACGGTCTACCCTTCAAACCTACACGGATTAACACCCGTGCTAAGCTATAAAGCTTAGTGGGGAACAACTAAAAACATGTTGATAACTACTCACAGTAGCTATCATCAAGCATTCCTCAATAATAAAACACAATATAACAGTATCTTTAACAATATACAGTAACAGATATCAGACTATATATGCATATCATTGCATAACATTTAATGTATAATTTATCTTATCAATTTGCCTGCTTAAATTCATGTGGGAGTGGATAACGGGTTCAATGGATACCCAATGGTATCAAAACAGAAGGATACCCGTAGGTATCTAACAGAAGGATACCCAAAGGTATCTAACAGAAGGATACCCGAAGGTATCTAACAGAAGTCTCACGTAGAGACAAGTCCCATGTAGAGACTTACAGAAGACTCATAAGAGTCAAACAGAAGCAGCTGCGATGGTACCCTATAGGCATGCCTATCTATCCACAACCAAGACTCTAAGTGCAGGCATAACATGTTATATTTCATCTTTCATGAAATATCATCATCATAATTCAATATAGCATTATCAAATGCTAAACAGTACCATATTAGACATTCTCATATATATATATAGCATGCTTAAGATTCACATATTGAAATTCCATGAAATAACTCATGTATGTTTCTATTATGAGTAATAGAAACTCACCTTTCAATTAACAAGTAAGCCTTGCATTCATGGATATTCACTTTGCTACATGACTATCATTTAGGATGATTTATAAACTTAGGAAGGGCTTAGACAAGTCTGTACCATAAAAGAAATCAAAGAAGATGCATTTTTGAAAAACAGGGGAGGGTCACGGTTACTATGAATTTCCTGGTAACCGTGAGCCTAACATTTTTATAAGGGTCACGGTTACTACACATTTCCTAGTAACCGTGAGCCAAAAAGCCTTTCAATTCTGGACCTCATACGAACTACCTCACGGTTACCAACCATTTCATAGTAACCGTGAAGTAGGGTGAAAAACATGGGTCACGGTTACTAAGAAATCCTTAGTAACCGTGAGATAGCTTCGATTTCCTTACTGGACCAAAAGTTAATTGCCTCACGGTTACTAAACCTAGGGTAGTAACCGTGAGGTATTACGGGAATGGGTCACGGCTACTATGAAATACTTAGTAACCGTGATCCAGTCCGTATCCTTTGGTCCAAGTTGTCGTTTTAGGCACCTCACGGTTACTATGAAATTCATGGTAACCGTGATCCCTAAACCGCCTCGAGACCGATTAATAGTCTCGACTTCAAAGCTATTTTTGACCTGTAAAACAACATTTTCAGGCAAAATGGCCTTCAACAAAGTTGTAGGCCTAAGTGTCTTGTTTTCAAAACATCAAAAATCATTTCAATAGGACCTGTAAAACTCCAGTTATGCAAGAAAAACCACAGACTGCTCAAAAGGGCAAAAATCACAACCACAATCAGATTTCAATACCGATTTTCACTATCATGCAGTGAAAATCAGATTTCGGTCTCTTCTAACAAAATCAAGACATGCAAGTCTAGTTACTAAATCAACTGGAATTTCCATATTTGAATAACTGTAGCTCAAGATATGAGCAAAAATGTACAGACTAGTCAAATAACCCTTAAAACAGATTTTCATATTCTTCAAACCAACTTTGCATAAAAGCAACTCTAAACCCTTCTAAGCTATAAATCATCCATAAAACACATGAGAGAGGCACACAAGCTTTATCTCTCATGGCAAAACAATATACATACATGCATAAAACACTAAGTTCCCATACCTTAATTGATTTCCACCAAGCTCTTCACCCTTGAAGAGTTTCTTTTCCTTTCCTCTTGCTTGGTTCTCCTTCTAACATAACATAGCACAACTCTATGAAAATCTATCAATCTAAACCAAGAAATACTTATTAAAGGAGAACAAGTGGTCTTACCACAACCTTGAGCAAACTTTTCTTCTTTCAAAATCAACAAAAATCAAGAGAGAGAGAGAGAGGATGAGAGAGAGAATTAGAGTTAGGAGTTAGGGAAGATGAAAATGGTGAAAAGAGACCATGAGTTGGCCGGCCACATCTCCTCCTAAATATCCTATTCTCAATCTCTTCTTATTGGTCCAAATGTCAAGTTTAAGCCAAACTTGGCATTTGGTCCCTCAACTTTCCCTTAATTCAAAAACTACCCCAAAACTTATCCTTTAACTTTTCAATTACACCCTTCAATTAACATTTATACTTAATTAAGCATAAACACTAATAATTAATTAGTGATAATTCTACTAGGGTGTATTGCGGGGCATCACAACTCTCTCCCCCTAAAAGAATTTCGACCACGAAATTCATACCTGTACTGAAGAGCTGAGGGTGTTGAGCCCGCATAGCTGCTTCAGGTTCCCAAGTTGCTTCTTGAACTCCATGGTGTTGCCATAATACTTTGACTAGGGGGATTTCTTTGTTCCTTAACTGCTTAACTTCTCTAGCCAATATCTGTTTAGGTTCTTCATCATACGAATAATCAGTTCTGACACTGATATCCTGCATTGGTATGATGTGTGACTCATCAGATCTATACCGTCGGAGCATCGAAACATGAAAAACATTGTGCAACTTTGATAGCTCAAAAGGAAGATCCAACCGGTATGCTACAGGTCCAATCCTTTCCAAAATTCTGTAAGGACCTATAAACCGGGGACTGAGCTTTCCTTTCTTTCCAAACCGTAACACTTTTCTCCATGGGGACACCTTTAAGAACACTGCATCACCAACCTGGTACTCAATGTCTTTTCTTTTCAAATCTGCATAAGATTTCTGTCTATCACTGGCTTCTCTCAATCTTTGTTTGACAAGTTGAACTTTTTCTTCAGTGTCTTTAACAATATCAGGACCTGTCAACTTACTTTCAGTTAACTCCATCCAACAGGAAGGAGTTCTACATTTTCGACCATAGAGAGCTTCATATGGTGGCATACCAATGCTAGTTTGATAGCCATTGTTGTATGCAAACTCCATCAAAGTCACATATTTATCCCAACTTCCAGGAAAATCTAAAACACAACCTCTTAGCATATCTTCTAATACCTGAATGATTCTTTCTGACTGCCCATCAGTTTGAGGATGAAAGGTAGTACTCAGAAGAAGCTTTGTGCCTAAGGCTTGTTGTAGACTTTTCCAAAATCTGGAAGTGAATCTCGGATCCCGATCTGAAACAATCGAGATTGGTACCCCATGTAGTCTAACAATCTGGTCTATATACAATTCAGCCAATTTATCCATTGAATAATTGGTCCGAACGGGAATAAAATGAGCCACCTTAGTCAATCTGTCCACAATAACCCACACTGCATCATGTTTCTTTTGAGTAGTGGGTAAACCTGTAACAAAATCCATAGTAACATTATCCCACTTCCACTGAGGAATGGGAAGAGGATTCAACAATCCTGAAGGAAGTTGATGCTCTGCTTTAACTTGCTGACATGTCAGGCACTTAGAAACATACTCAGATACATCCTTCTTCATTCCTGGCCACCAATAAAACTGTTTCAAATCTCTATACATTTTGTTGCTACCAGGATGCATGGTGAATACAGTACTATGAGCTTCTTGCAATAATGCTTTCTTTAACTCATAAACATCCGGCACACATAATTGATTCCGATAGTAAAGACCACCATCAATCCCAATAGAATATTCTATCGGATCTCCTGCATGAACTGATTGAGCCAACTGTTGTAACTTTACATCATTTGACTGTGCATCAAGAACTGTCTGCCTGAGATTAGGGCGAGCTCTCAATTGAGCTAACAAAGCCCCATCAGATGCAAATTTCCATCTATAACCTTGTAACAACAAGGTTGCCATCATCTTCCGGCTCAAAGCATCAGCTACCACATTAGCCTTTCCTGGGTGGTAATCGATTATGCAATCATAATCTTTGAACAATTCTAGCCATCTGCGCTGTCTTAAATTGAGATCTCGCTGAGTAAGCAAGTATTTAAGACTCTTGTGATCCATATAGATTCTGCACTTCTCACCATAAAGGTAATGCCGCCAAATCTTTAAAGCAAATACAACTGCGGCTAATTCCAAATCATGCGTCGGATAATTCTGTTCATGAGGCTTTAACTGCCTTGATGCATAAGCCACTACTTTACCTTCTTGCATCAACACACAACCCAAACCAATCTTCGAGGCATCACTATACACAGCATAATCTTTACCCGCAAGTGGTTGGGTAAGAACTGGAGCTTCAGTTAACATCTTCTTTAACTGATCAAAACTGGCTTGACATCGAACTGTCCACTCAAATCTAGCTTCCTTCCGAAGTAATTTAGTGAGTGGAGAGGCAATAACTGAAAATCCTTTCACAAACCGCCTATAATAGCCGGCTAAACCCAAGAAACTTCTGATTTCTGGCACATTCCTAGGCGGTCTCCAATTAACAATAGCCTCAATCTTTTTAGGGTCCACCCTGATGCCTTCTGAAGACACCACGTGCCCAAGGAAAGAAACTTCTTTAAGCCAGAACTCACATTTACTTAACTTAGCAAAAAGTTGCTGATCTCTCAAAATCTGCAACACCAATCTCAAATGTTCTGCATGATCTGATTCATTACGAGAATAGACCAGAATGTCATCGATAAACACCACCACAAACTGATCCAAATAGGGTCTAAACACCCTATTCATCAAATCCATGAAGGCCGCAGGTGCATTAGTCAACCCGAAAGGCATTACTAAGAATTCGTAATGACCATATCGAGTTCTAAAGGCAGTCTTCTGCACATCCATATCTTTGACCCGAAGTTGATAGTATCCCGACCTCAGGTCAATCTTTGAAAACACTCCTGCACCCCGTAACTGATCAAAGAGATCCTCAATACGAGGTAAAGGATACTTGTTCTTCACTGTCACTTTGTTAAGCTGTCTGTAATCGATGCACATTCTCAACGAACCATCCTTCTTCTTAACAAATAACACTGGTGCACCCCAAGGTGACACACTAGGCTTAATGAAGCCTTTATCAACCAACTCTTGTAACTGCATCTTTAACTCTTTCAGTTCCGTTGGTGCCATTCTGTAAGGTGCTCTAGAGATAGGAGCAGTTCCAGGCAACAACTCGATAGATAACTCAACTTCTCTTTCGGGTGGCAAACCCGAAAGTTCCTCAGGAAAAACATCAGGAAACTCATTAATCACAGGAACATCTTGAAGATTGACTGTCTCCCTCTTAGAATCAAGGACTAAAGCCAAAAATGCTTCACATCCTTTTCGAAGGAATCTTTTCGCTTTCATAGCAGAGATAACATTGGTTAAGGGTTTTAACTTAATACCCTGAATCAATGTCTCTACTTCCCCATCATTCTTAACTAATACTGTTTTAGCTTTACAATCCACTATGGCATGATATCTAGACAACCAATCCATACCCAGGATTACATCAAATTCATGGAAAGGTAAAACAATCAGGTCAGCTGGGAACTCTCTCTCTTGAATTCTAATAGGGCAATTCCTATAAACTTCATTTACATGCATACTGTGGCCCAAAGGGCTAATTACACATATATCATAATTCATATGATCAACAATAGATACATTTCTACCCAGTTCCCCATTACAAATATAGGAATGTGTAGACCCTGGGTCTATAAGCACATACACCTCAGAATCAAAGAGAGAAAATGTACCAGCTATGACCTCAGGAGCATCAGCATCAACTCGACCTTTCATAGCATAAGCTCGAACAGGAGACGTCGGAGCATAAGGTCGATCCACAGTCTCCGAGACATTCCTGGACTGGGCTCTAAACTGGCCCGATCCACCTCTGCCTCTACCACGACCTCTACCAAAAGAGGGTGCATTAGAAGCTCCTCGGTTACTTTGTGGACTCGAGATTTGATCCAGTGGCATAGGACAATTGGCCATAAAATGCTCCGTGCTGCCACATCTAAAACAACCACCTGTGAGCATTCTACAAGTGCCCCAGTGTCGCCTAAAACAATAGGTACATTCTGGAGCTTGGCCTCTGCCTTGTCCTGATGCAGTACCTCTACCAGAACCAGCTGAGGAAAAAGTCCCTTGCTGTCTACCTCTAGATGCAGGGCGATTTCCAGATGACACTGGTTGATCTCCTTGAGTCAACCTCGATCTTTTCCCGGATGAAGAACCACCCCGAGAAAAACTTCTTCTTCTTTGTTCTCTTTCTCTTTTCACATTCTCTTCTTTTTCCACCCGGATAGCTGCTTGAACCAGCTGGTGATAATCCACCGGGTGCAAAGAAATAGGACCTATCAAATGATCCCGAAGATGATCATTTAATCCATCTTCAAACTGGCGACACTTGAAAGTCCCAGTCAGCATTGCTCTTGGTACATACTTGCTCAAGCGACTGAATTCTGCTTCATATTCAGCCACTGACATACTTCTCTGTTTGAGGTTCAGAAACTGCTTCAGTCTTTCATCTTTATAAGCTTCAGTCACATACCTCCTTTTAAATTCTGCTACAAAGAATTCCCAAGAGAGGGAATCAGGTAGCTGAGGTTGTGTCTGAACTAGTTTCCACCAATCATAGGCCGCTCCCTGAAGTAAGGATACAGCACAAGTCACCTTCTGATTGGCGGGGCATTGGACCTCAGCAAAAACCCGCTCCAATCGCTCAAGCCACAACTCGGCTTTCTCAGATTCATCCCAAGAAGAGCCTAAAAACTCTTCTGCACCATGCTTTCTGATCTCCGAAATTGGAGCCTTTGGTGTAGTCATCCTTTGTAGAATCTGAGCCATATCATGGGAAATCTTCAACAAGGCTTCCCCAGCCTCAGCAGCAGCTGCACCACCTCTAGTGGATGCAGATGATTCAGGTTGAGAAGGATTCGATCGGCCCGGTAAATTACTCTCAGCCGACTCATCAACTACGTCACGATATCCTTCCATCTTATCTATAACAAAGAAACGCAGGGACAGCCACAATCAGCCAACAACAACCAGAATTCTATATCTATAACTCATAAAATGCCTATCGGCCAGAACCGCCTAAACCAAGGCGCTCTGATACCAAAATGTAATGCCTATACTAGCTAATCCAGGTTACTGTTACTAATTACATTCATTAACCTATTCATCAGGTGACTTATCAGTTAATTATGCATGCATAATAACATACACATCATACATACTTTTCATATGGAGGGCCCACTATTACATATTCTTGATCATTCTTACAGAACTTATAATTACATGCCTTATATATATTTACAAATACATTACTGATAATCAAAAGAGATGCAAACTTAATTATATACATTAAGATGCAAGTTCTATTCTGAAATTGGCTTGGAAGACTGTTGGCTTTGTCCCTGAACACACGGTCTACCCTTCAAACCTACACGGATTAACACCCGTGCTAAGCTATAAAGCTTAGTGGGGAACAACTAAAAACATGTTGATAACTACTCACAGTAGCTATCATCAAGCATTCCTCAATAATAAAACACAATATAACAGTATCTTTAACAATATACAGTAACAGATATCAGACTATATATGCATATCATTGCATAACATTTAATGTATAATTTATCTTATCAATTTGCCTGCTTAAATTCATGTGGGAGTGGATAACGGGTTCAATGGATACCCAATGGTATCAAAACAGAAGGATACCCGTAGGTATCTAACAGAAGGATACCCGAAGGTATCTAACAGAAGGATACCCGAAGGTATCTAACAGAAGTCTCACGTAGAGACAAGTCCCATGTAGAGACTTACAGAAGACTCATAAGAGTCAAACAGAAGCAGCTGCGATGGTACCCTATAGGCATGCCTATCTATCCACAACCAAGACTCTAAGTGCAGGCATAACATGTTATATTTCATCTTTCATGAAATATCATCATCATAATTCAATATAGCATTATCAAATGCTAAACAGTACCATATTAGACATTCTCATATATATATATAGCATGCTTAAGATTCACATATTGAAATTCCATGAAATAACTCATGTATGTTTCTATTATGAGTAATAGAAACTCACCTTTCAATTAACAAGTAAGCCTTGCATTCATGGATATTCACTTTGCTACATGACTATCATTTAGGATGATTTATAAACTTAGGAAGGGCTTAGACAAGTCTGTACCATAAAAGAAATCAAAGAAGATGCATTTTTGAAAAACAGGGGAGGGTCACGGTTACTATGAATTTCCTGGTAACCGTGAGCCTAACATTTTTATAAGGGTCACGGTTACTACACATTTCCTAGTAACCGTGAGCCAAAAAGCCTTTCAATTCTGGACCTCATACGAACTACCTCACGGTTACCAACCATTTCATAGTAACCGTGAAGTAGGGTGAAAAACATGGGTCACGGTTACTAAGAAATCCTTAGTAACCGTGAGATAGCTTCGATTTCCTTACTGGACCAAAAGTTAATTGCCTCACGGTTACTAAACCTAGGGCAGTAACCGTGAGGTATTACGGGAATGGGTCACGGCTACTATGAAATACTTAGTAACCGTGATCCAGTCCGTATCCTTTGGTCCAAGTTGTCATTTTAGGCACCTCACGGTTACTATGAAATTCATGGTAACCGTGATCCCTAAACCGCCTCGAGACCGATTAACAGTCTCGACTTCAAAGCTATTTTTGACCTGTAAAACAACATTTTCAGGCAAAATGACCTTCAACAAAGTTGTAGGCCTAAGTGTCTAGTTTTCAAAACATCAAAAATCATTTCAATAGGACCTGTAAAACTCCAGTTATGCAAGAAAAACCACAGACTGCTCAAAAGGGCAAAAATCACAACCACAATCAGATTTCAATACCGATTTTCACTATCATGCAGTGAAAATCAGATTCCGGTCTCTTCTAACAAAATCAAGACATGCAAGTCTAGTTACTAAATCAACTGGAATTTCCATATTTGAATAACTGTAGCTCAAGATATGAGCAAAAATGTACAGACTAGTCAAATAACCCTTAAAACAGATTTTCATATTCTTCAAACCAACTTTGCATAAAAGCAACTCTAAACCCTTCTAAGCTATAAATCATCCATAAAACACATGAGAGAGGCACACAAGCTTTATCTCTCATGGCAAAACAATATACATACATGCATAAAACACTAAGTTCCCATACCTTAATTGATTTCCACCAAGCTCTTCACCCTTGAAGAGTTTCTTTTCCTTTCCTCTTGCTTGGTTCTCCTTCTAACATAACATAACACAACTCTATGAAAATCTATCAATCTAAACCAAGAAATACTTATTAAAGGAGAACAAGTGGTCTTACCACAACCTTGAGCAAACTTTTCTTCTTTCAAAATCAACAAAAATCAAGAGAGAGAGAGAGGATGAGAGAGAGAATTAGAGTTAGGAGTTAGGGAAGATGAAAATGGTGAAAAGAGACCATGAGTTGGCCGGCCACATCTCCTCCTAAATATCCTATTCTCAATCTCTTCTTATTGGTCCAAATGTCAAGTTTAAGCCAAACTTGGCATTTGGTCCCTCAACTTTCCCTTAATTCAAAAACTACCCCAAAACTTATCCTTTAACTTTTCAATTACACCCTTCAATTAACATTTATACTTAATTAAGCATAAACACTAATAATTAATTAGTGATAATTCTACTAGGGTGTATTGCGGGGCATCACAATTAGACTCCTTTTCGATTGTTTTTATCTCATTGATTGTTAGCGTTTGGCCAATCATCTACAGATCTAGAGGTGATAAGCTTTAAATTGAAATTAAAAAAATAAAAATATAATATTGAAATTTTGGAAAAATATTCACTCCAATGGAAACTATCCTATGTATTCTTTTATTTAGAGTCTATTGTATGGTTCTAACATCTTCTTGATCAATTACGTAGGGTATGTAAGAAAATTATGTACATTTAGATTTTGATTTTGATTTTGGAGAGAGAAAAAACCTAGAGCTTTGATTCCAAGGAAAAAAGAAAATTTCAAAAGCCAAAATTGGCGTCTTATAATTTCGGCCATACTTACTTCATTGGATGCAAACTTGGTTTTTTTTTTTTAAATTTGCAACAAATTTGTAAAATAATTCGAAATATAGTGCTACAGTAAAAGAAATTAGAGTTTTAGTATATTAGAAAATGACACACACACACACACATACAAATATGGTTTTCACGCAAAAAAAAGTCAAATATTGGTCAAAAATGGCACTATTTATTGTCGTTTTTAGTCACAATTAGTCAAAATTTGTTAGAATTTTGACTAAAAATGAAATGGTGCAATTTTCTGACGAATGTTTGACCTCTGTACGTGGGATCCATTCTAACACAAAACGACAAAGTATTTGCAGTTTTCTGGTATACCAAAATTCTAATATCTTTTACTGTAGTGTTATATTTCGAATTATTTTACAAATTCACTCCAGATTTAAAATGATCCCTACAAATTGGTAGTTGCCTTATTTGATTGATACAAATCAATTTTTGTGATCCTGCCATTACGATAGCTATAGTTGTATAACAACGGGTGAAATTTACCTTTCTTTATCATTTTATTTGCCACTTGGACTTTGTGATGTGGTTGATATATCAGCAATTCAGCAATTGGAATTGATTAATTTCAACTATTATATTTTTATTAAATACAAAATAATATTTGAGATATTTTATTGGTACAAAAACCACAAGGGTTATATATTTTTTTAATTATTATATCATTTTTAACCAAAATAAAAAAATTCACTAAATCGTAATTTATGAATATGAACAGGTGGATAATATATTAAATAATTTATTTTATCTTTCTATATGCCTTCGAGATTTTGACTAAGAAAATTGATTGATTTTAATTGAATTTTGAAAACTAATTTTTAAAATAAAATTAATTTTTTTAATTCTTTATAAAAAATATTTCATTCATGTAATGAAAATGGTAAAACATTCATTCCTTTTTATTTTAAATCATTAATTTCGGTATTTAGTTTTATCCCACTTTAAATCTTTCCTTAAAAATTTATAAGAATATTAATAAAAAGTCAACAATTTTGTTGAATTAAACTCCTCTTCGATTGTTTTTATCTCGTTGATTGTTAGAGTTTGGCCAATCATCTCTTAGTCTAAAGGTGATAAGCTTAAAATTGAAATTAAAAAAATAAAAATATAATCTTAATATTTTAGAGAAATATTCTCTCCAATGGAAACTATCCTATGTATTCTGTTATTGGGAGTCTATTGTATTGTTCTAACATCTTCTTGATCAATTATGCGGGATATGCAAGAAAATTATGTACATTTAGATTTAGATTTTGATTTTGTTGAGCAAGAAAGAACCTAGAGCTTTAATTTTAAGGAAAAAGAAATTTCGAAAGCCAAAATTGGCATCTCATAATTCAGCCATATTGACTTTATTGGATGCAAATTGGGGTTTTTTTATTAAATTTGGAACAAATTTGTAAAATAATTCGAAATATATTGCTACAGTAAAAGAAACTAGTGTTTGAGTATATTAGAAAATGACAGACACACACATATATGATTTTCAAGCAAAAAGGTCAAATATTTGTCAAAATGGCACTATTTATTGTCATTTTTAGTTACAATTGATTAGAATTTGTTAGAATTTTGACTAAAAACGAAATGGTGCTATTTTCTGACAAATATTTGACCTATGTGCTGGGATCCATTCTGACACAACATGACAATGTATTTGCAATTTTTTGGTATGCCAAAATTCTAATATCTTTTACTGTAGTATTATATTTCGAATTATTTTACAAATTCACTCAAAATTTTAAAAGATCCTTGCAAATTGATAGTTATCTTATTTGATTGATACAAATCAATTTTTGTGATCCTGCCATTACGATGGCTATAGTTGTATAACAACGGGTGAAATTTACCTTTTTTTATGATTTTATTTGCCACTTGGACTTGTGATGTGGTTGATATATCAGCAATTCAACAATTGGAATTGATTAATTTCAACTATTATATTTTTATTAAATACAAAATAATATTTGAGATATTTTATTGGTACAAAAACAACAAGGGTTATATATTTTTTTAATTATTATATTAGTTTTAACCAAAATAAAAAAACTTTACAAAATCGTAATTTATGAATATGAACAGGTGGATAATATATTAAATAATTTATTTTCTCTTTGTATACCTTCGAGATTTTGACTAAAAAAATTGATTGATTTTAACTCAATTTCGAAAACTAATTTGTAAAAGAAAATCATTTTTTTAATTCTTTATAAAAAAAATATTTCATTATTGTAATCAAAATGGTAAAACATTCATTCCGTTTCATTTTAAATCATCAATTTTAATATTTAGTTTTATCCCACTTTAAATATTTCCTTAAAAATTTGTAAGAATATTAATAAAAGGTCAACATTTTTTTGGATTAAACTTCTCTTCTATTGTTTTTATCTCGTTGATTGTTAGAGTTTGGCCAATCATCTCTAAATCTAAAGGTGACAAGCTTAAAAATGAAATTAAAAAAATAAAAATATAATCTTGATATTTTGGAGAAATATTCTCTCCAATCGAAACTATCTTATGTATTCTTTTATTAGGAGTCTATTGTATGGTTCTAACATCTTCTTGATCAATTACACAGGATATGTAAGAAAATTTTGTACCTTTAGATTTTGATTTTGATTTTGTTGAGCAAGAAAGAACCTAGAGCTTTAATTTTAAGGAAAAAGAAATTTTGAAAGCCAAAATTGGCATCTCATAATTTCAGCCATATTAACTTTATTGGATGCAAATTGGGTTTTTTTTTTAAATTTGGAATAAATTTGTAAAATAATTCAAAATATATTGCTACAGTAAGAGAAACTAGTGTTTGAGTATATTAGAAAATGACAGACACACACATATATGGTTTTCATGCAAAAAGGTCCAATATTGGTCAAAAATGGCACTATTTATTGTCGTTTTTAGTTACAATTGGTCAGAATTTGTTAGAATTTTAACTAAAAATGAAATGTTGCTATTTTCTGATGAATATTTGACCTCTGTACGTGGGATCCATTCTAACACAAAACGACAATGTATTTGCAGTTTTTCGGTATGCCAAAATTCTAATATCTTTTACTCTAGTATTATATTTTGAATTATTTTATAAATTCTCTCCAAATTTAAAAAGATCCTTGCAAATTGATAGTTAACTTATTTGAATGATACAAATAAATTTTTGTGATCCTGCCATTACGATGGCTATAGTTGTATAACAACGGGTGAAATTTATCTTTCTTTATTATTTTATTTGCCACTTGGATTTTATGATGTGGTTGATATATCAGTAATTCAGCAATTGGAATTGATTAATTTCAACTATTATATATTTATTAAATACAAAATAATATTTGAGATATTTTATTGGTACAAAAACCACAAGGGTTATATATGTTTATAATAATTATATCAGTTTTAACCAAAATAAAAAAATCACTAAATCGTAATTTACGAATAAGAACAGGTGGATAATATATTAAATAATTAATTTTGTCTTTTTTTATGTTTTCGAGATTTTGACCAAGAAAATTGATTGGTTTTAACTCAATTTCGAAAACTAATTTTTAAAAGAAAATTATTTTTTTAAATTCTTTATAAAAAATATTTCATTCTTGTAATGAAAATGGTAAAACATTCATTCCGTTTCATTTTAAATCATCAATTTCGGTATTTAGTTTTATCTCACTTTAAATATTTCCTTAAAATTTTGTAAGAATATTAATAAAAAGTCAACAATTTTGCTGGATTAGACTCCTCTTCGATTGTTTTTATCTCATTGATTGTTAGAGTTTGGCCAATCATCTCTAAATCTAGAGGTGATAAGCTTAAAATTGAAATTAAAAAAATAAAAATATAATCTTGATATTTTGGAGAAATATAATTTTTAGTGTCTATTGTATGGCTCTAACTTCTTCTTGATCAATTATGCAATGTATGTAAGAAAATTATGTACATTTAGATTTTGATTTTGTTGAGCAAAAAAGAACTTAGAGCTTTAATTTTAAGGAAAAAGAAATTTCAAAAGCCAAAATTGGCATCACATAATTTGAGCCATATTGACTTTATTTTATGCAAATTGGGTTTTAACAAAAAAATTGGATCAAATTTGTAAAATTATTCGAAATATAGTGCTGTAGTAAAAGAAATTAGTGTTTTAGGATATTAGAAAATGACACACACACACACACATATATGGTTTTAACGCAAAAATGACACACACACACACTATTTATTGTCATTTTTAGTCACAATTGGTCAGAATTTGTTAGAATTTTAACTAAAAACGAAATGGTGCTATTTTCTGATGAATATTTGACCTATGTGTGTGGGATCCATTCTGACACAAAACGACAATGTACTTGCAGTTTTTCGGTATACCAAAATTCTAATATCTTTTACTATAGTACTATATTTCGAATTATTTTATAAATTCGCTCCAAATTTAAAAAAAATCCCTGTAAATTGATAGTTTCCTTATTTGATTGATACAAATCAATTTTTGTGATCCTGCCATTATGATGGCTATAGTTGTATAACCACGGGTGAAATTTACCTTTCTTTATTATTTTATTTGCCACTTGGACTTTGTGATATGGTTGATACATCAACAATTCAGTAATTGGAATTGATTAATTTTCACTATTATATTTTTATTAAATACAAAATAATATTTGACATATTTTATTGGTACAAAAACCACAAGGGTAATTTATTTTTTAATTATTATATCAGTTTTAACCAAAATAAAAAAAATTACAAAATCATAATTTACGAATATGAACAGGTGGATAATATATTAAATAATTTATTTTATCTCTTTGTATACCTTTGAGATTTTGACTAAGAAAATTGATTGATTTTAACTCAATTTTGAAAACTAATTTGTAAAAGAAAATCATTTTTTTAATACTTTATAAAAAATATTTCATTCTTGTAATGAAAATGGTAAAACATTCATTTCGTTTCATTTTAAATCATCAATTTTGGTATTTAGTTTTATCCCACTTTAAATATTTCCTTAAAAATTTGTAAGAATATTAATAAAAAGTCAACAATTTTGTTCGATTGGACTCCCCTTCAATTGTTTTTTATCTCGCTGATTGTTAGAGTTTGGCCAATCTTCTCTAAATCTAGAGGTGATAAGCTTAAAATTGAAATTAAAAATATAAAAATATAATCTTAATATTTTGGAGAAATATTCTCTCCAATGGAAACTATCCTATGTATTCTTTTATTGGGAGTCTATTATATGGTTCTAACATCTTCTTGATCAATTATGCAGGGTATGTAAGAAATTTATGTACATTTAGATTTTGATTTTGATTTTGTTGAGCAAGAAAGAACCTAGAGCTTTAATTTTAAGGAAAAAGAAATTTCAAAAACCAAAATTGGCATTTCATAATTTCAGCCATATTGACTTTTATTGGATGCAATTTGGGTTTTTTTTTTTAAATTTGGAATGAATTTGTAATATAATTTGAAATATAGTGCTAAAGTAAAAGAAATTAGTGTTTTCGTATATTAGAAAATGAAACACACACACACACACATATATATATGGTTTTCACGCAAAAAGGACAAATATTGGTCAAAAAATGACACTATTTTTTATCGTTTTTAGTCACAATTGGTCAGAATTTTTTAGAATTTTGAATAAAAACGAAATGGTGCTATTTTCTGACAAATATTTGACCTCTGTGCATGGGATCCATTCTGACATTAAATGACAATATATTTGCAATTTTCTAGCATACCAAAATTCTAATATTTTTTATTGTAGTATTATATTTCGAATTATTTTACAAATTCACCCTAAATTTTAAAAAAATCCCTGCAAATTGATAGTTTCCTTATTTGATTGATACAAATCAATTTTTGTGATCCGTACATTATGATGGCTAAATTTGTATAGCCACGGGTGAAATTTACCTTTTTTTATTATGTTATTCGCCATTTGGACTTTGTGATGTGATTGATATATCAGCAATTCAGTAATTGGAATTTATTAATTTCAACTATTATATTTTTATTAAATACAAAATAATATTTGACATATTTTATTGGTACAAAAACCACAAAGGTTATATATATTTTTTTAATTATTATATCATTTTTTACCAAAATAAAAAACTCTACTAAATCGTAATTTCCGAATATGAATGGATGGATAATATATTAATTAATTTATTTTATCTCTTTGTATGCCTTCAAGATTTTGACTAAGAAAATTGATTGATTTTAACTCAATTTTGAAAACTAATTTGTAAAAGAAAATTAATTTTCTTAATTCTTTATAACAAATATTTCATTCTTGTAATGAAAATGGTAAAACATTCGTTCCGTTTTATTTTAAATCATCAATTTTGGTATTTAGTTTTATCACACTTTAAATATTTCCTTAAAAATTTGTAAGAATATTAATAAAAAGTCAACAATTTTGTTGGATTAGACTCCTCTTCGATTGTTTTTTTCTCATTGATTGTTAGAGTTTGGCCAATCATCTCTAAATCTAGAGATGATAAGCTTAAAATTGAAATTAAAAAAATAAAAATATAATCTTAATATTTTGGAGAAATATTCTCTCCAATGAAAACTATCCTATGTATTCTTTTGTTGGGAGTCTATTGTATAGTTTTAACATCTTCTTGATCAATTATGCAGGGTATGTAAGAAAATTATGTAAATTTTGATTTTGATTTTGATTTTGTTATCTAGAGCTTTAATTTTAAGGAAAAAGAAATTTCAAAAGCCAAAATTGGCATTTCATAATTTCAGCCATATTGACTTTATTGGATGCAAATTGGGTTTCTTTTTTAAATTTGGAACAAATTTGTAAAATAATTCGAAATATAGTGCTAAAGTAAAAGAAATTAGTGTTTTAGTATATTAAAAAATGACACACACACACATGTATAGTTTTCACGTAAAAAGGTCAAATATTGGTAAAAAATGGCACTATTTATTCTCATTTTTAGTCACAATTGGTAAGAATTTTTTAGAATTTTGACTAAAAATGAAATGGTGCTATTTTCTGACGAATATTTGACCTCTGTGCTTGGAATCCATTCTGACATAAAATGACAATATATTTGCAGTTTTTTAGCATACAAAAATTCTAATATCTTTTACTTTATTACTATATTTCGAATTATTTTATAAATTCACCCCAAATTTAAAAAAAAATCCCTGCAAATTGATAGTTATCTTATTTTATTAATACAAATCAATTTTTGTGATCTTGTCATTATGATGGCTATAACTGTATAACCACGGGTGAAATTTACCTTTCTTTATTATTTTATTCGCCATTTGGACTTTGTGATGTGGTTGATATATCAACAATTCAGAAATTGGAGTTGATTAATTTCAACTATTATATTTTTATTAAATACAAAATAATATTTGACATATTTTATTGGTACAAAAGCCACAAGGATTATATTTTTTTAAATTATTATATCATTTTTTACCAAAATAAAAAACTCTATTAAATCGTAATTTTTGAATATTATTGGATGGATAATATATTAAATAATTTATTTTATCTCTTTGTATGCCTTCGAGATTTTGACTAAGAAAATTAATTGATTTTAACTCAATTTCAAAAACTAATTCGTAAAAGAAAATTAATTTTTTTAATTCTTTATAAAAAATATTTCATTCTTGTAATGAAAATGGTAAAACATTCATTCCGTTTCATTTTAAATCATCAATTTCGGTATTTAGTTTTATCGCACTTTAAATATTTTCTTAAAAATTTGTAAGAATATTAATAAAAAGTCAACAATTTTGTTAGATTAGACTCCTCTTCGATTGTTTTTATCTCGTTGATTGTTAGAGTTTGGCCAATCATCTCTAAATCTAGAGGTTATAATTATCTAGACCTGACAAAATTAATCCAAACCCATGGATCGACCCAAATTCATCCAAAAAAATTGATCCAAATTCACATAAATATCCATTGGATTAATCCAAAATTGATCCATTTTATTTTTCAGCCCAACCCAATACCTAATAAGTCAACCCAAAATTAACCCATTTTACTTTCCAATCCATTGGGTATTAACCCAATTGGTGTTTTATCTTGACCCATTGGATATTAACCCAATGGGTGATTTATGTGGTGTTTCAATTTGAGGAATCTCGCGATCTTAACTAGGACACTTCTGACAGCTACCGCTGTAATAGAGATAAAAACGCTAGTAAGAACCGACAACTGAGCATGAAATTTGTGTAGATTCACCAGTAAAATTGACAAACTAATTGAAAAAAAGAATTATATATATATATATATATATATATATATATATATATATATATATATGAAATTCATGTCTCTAAAAAATGGTCTGCTAGCTGTGTCTCGCAGCCTCTTCCGACCCCACATGTATGGTACTTGTTCCTATATTTGTTTGTTTTACCATGCCAGTGTTGGCCACAAATGTCATTTCTTACTAGGATTTTTCGCTAGTAAAACTCAGTTCTAACTTGATTAAGCTACAGCTGTTTAATGACCCATGGGTCGATCCAAATCAATCCAACCCATTAATGATTCATATTTTTTAATCCATTAATAATCCAATCCATTAATTACCCAATTCAAACCCGTCCAACCTGGTCATTTTCCACCTCTATAATTACCTCTAAATCTAAAGGTGATAAGCTTAAAATTGAAATTAAAAAAAATAAAAATATAATCTTGATATTTTGGAGAAATATTCTCTCCAATGGAAACTAGCCTATGCATTCTTTTATTGGGAGTCTATTGTATGGTTCTAACATCTTCTTGATCAATTATTCAGGGTATGTAATAAAATTATATACATTTAGATTTTGATTTTGATTTTGTTGAGCAAGAAAGAACCTAGAGCTTTAATTTTAAAGAAAAAGAAATTTCAAATGCCAAAATTGGCATTTCATAATTTCAGCCATATTGACTTTATTGGATGCAAATTGGATTTTTTTTTAATTTGGAACAATTTTTGAAAAATAATTCGAAATATAGTGCTTATGTAAAATAAATTAGTGTTTTTGTATATTAGAAAATGACACACACACACATATATGGTTTTCACGCAAAAAGGTCAAATATTGATAAAAAAAAATGACACGATTTATTCTCGTTTTTAGTCACAATTGGTCAGAATTTTTTAGAATTTTGACTAAAAATGAAATTGTGCTATTTTCTGACGAATATTTGACCTCTGTGCTTGGGATCCATTCTGACATAAAATGACAATATATTTGCAGTGTTCTGCCATACAAAAATTCTAATATCTTTTACTGTAGTACTATATTTCGAATTATTTTATAAAGTCACCACAAATTAAAAAAAAAAAAAAAGAATCCCTGCAAATTGATAGTTACCTTATTTTATTGATACAAATCAATTTTTGTGATCTTGCTATTATGATGGCTATAACTGTATAACCACGGGTGAAATTTACCTTTCTTTATTATTTTATTCGTCATTTGGACTTTGTGATGTGGTTGATATATCAGCAACTCAGTAATTGTAATTGATTAATTTCAACTATTATATTTTTATTAAATACAAAATAATATTTGACATATTTTATTGGTACAAAAACCCCAAGGGTTATATTTTTTTTAAATTAATATATCATTTTTTACCAAAATAAAAAACTCTGCTAAATCGTAATTTTCGAATTTGAACGAATGGATAATATATTAAATAATTCATTTTATCTCTTTGTATGCCTTCGAGATTTTGACTAAGAAAATTTATTGATTTTAACTCAATTTTGAAAACTAATTTGTAAAAGAAAATTAATTTTCTTAATTATGTATAAAAAATATTTCATTCTTGTAATGAAAATGGTAAAACATTCATTCCGTTTTATTTTAAATCATCAATTTTGGTATTTAGTTTTATCACACTTTAAATATTTCCTTAAAAATTTGTAAGAATATTAATAAAAAGTCAACAATTTTGTTGGATTAGACTCCTCTTCGATTGTTTTTTTTCTCATTGAGTGTTAGAGTTTGGCCAATCATCTCTAAATCTAGAGATGATAAGCTTAAAATTGAAATTAAAAAAATAAAAATATAATCTTGATATTTTGGAGAAATATTCTCTCCAATGAAAACTATCTAATGTATTCTTTTATTGTGAGTCTATTGTATGGTTTTAACATCTTCTTAATCAATTATGCAGGGTATGTAAGAAAATTATGTACATTTAGATTTTGATTTTGATTTTGATTTTGATGAGAAGAAAGAACCTAAATCTTTGATTTTAAGGAAAAAGAAATTTCAAAAGCCAAAATTGGCATTTCATAATTTCAACCATATTGACTTTATTGGATGCAAATTAGGTTTTTT
The DNA here is from genome assembly GCA_037975025.1 of Excoecaria agallocha. Lineage (NCBI taxonomy): Eukaryota > Viridiplantae > Streptophyta > Magnoliopsida > Malpighiales > Euphorbiaceae > Excoecaria > Excoecaria agallocha. The sequence goes on from CM075812.1 coordinate 51,758,811, forward strand.
TTAAAAAAAAAAATTGGAACAAATTTGTAAAATAATTCGAAATATAGTGCTAAAGTAAAAGAAATTAGTGTTTTAGTATATTAAAAAATGACACACACACACATGTATAGTTTTCACGCAAAAAGGTCAAATATTGGTAAAAAATGGCACTATTTATTCTCATTTTTAGTCACAATTGGTCAGAATTTTTTAGAATTTTGACTAAAAATGAAATGGTGCTATTTTCTGACGAATATTTGACTTCTGTGCTTGGGATCCATTCTGATATAAAATGACAATATATTTGCAGTTTTTTAGCATACCAAAATTCTAATATCTTTTACTTTAGTACTATATTTCGAATTATTTTAAAAATTCACCCCAAATTTAAAAAATCCCTACAAATTGATAGTTAACTTATTTGATTGATACAAATCAATTTTTGTGATCCTGCCATTATGATGGCTATAATTGTATAACTACAGGTAAAATTTACCTTTTTTTATTATTTTATTCGCCATTTGGACTTTGTGATGTGGTTGATATATCAGCAATTCAGTAATTGGAGTTGATTAATTTCAACTATTATATTTTTATTAAATACAAAATCATATTTGACATATTTTATTGGTACAAAAGCCATAAGGATTATATTTTTTAATATTATTATATCATTTTTTACCAAAATAAAAAACTCCACTAAATCGTCATTTTCGAATATTATTGGATGGATAATATATTAAATAATTTATTTTATCTCTTTGTATGCCTTCGAGATTTTGACTAAGAAAATTGATTGATTTTAACTCAATTTCGAAAACTAATTCGTAAAAGAAAATTAATTTTTTTAATTCTTTATAAAAAATATTTCATTCTTGTAATGAAAATGGTAAAACATTCATTTCGTTTCATTTTAAATCATCAATTTCGGTATTTAGTTTTATCGCACTTTAAATATTTTCTTAAAAATTTGTAAGAATATTAATAAAAAGTCAACAATTTTGTTAGATTAGACTCCTCTTCGATTGTTTTTATCTCGGTTATTGTTAGAGTTTGGCCAATCATCTCTAAATCTAAAGGTTATAATTATCTAGACCTGGCAAAATTGATCCAAACCCATGGATCGATCCAAATTCACCCAAAAAAATTAACTCAAATCCAATCAAATTCACATAAATATCCATTGGATCAACCCAAAATTGATCCATTTTATTTTTCAACCCAACCCAATACCTAATGGGTCAACTCAAAATTAATCCATTTTACTTTCCAATCCATTGGGTATTAACCCAACAGGTGTTTTATCTTGACCCATTGGATATTAACCCAATGGGTGTTTTATGTGATGTTTCAATTTGAGGAATCTCGCGGTCTTAACTAGGACACTTCTAACAGCTACCGCTGTAATAGAAATAAAAACACTGGTAAGAACCGACAACTGAGCATGAAATTTGTGTAGATTCACCAGTAAAATTGACAAACTAATTGAAAAAAAGAATTATATATATATATATATATATATATATATATATATATATATATATATATATATATATATATATATATATATATAATGTGCCATTTCAAAATTCATGTCTCTAAAAAATGGTCTGCTAGATGTGTCTCGCAGCCTCTTCCGACCCCACATGTATGGTACTTGTTCCTATATTTGTTTGTTTTACCATTCCAGTGTTGGCCACAAATGTCATTTCTTACTAGGATTTTTCGCTGGTAAAACTCAGTAATAACTTGATTAAGCTACAGCTGTTTAATGACCCATGGGTTGATCCAAATCAATCTAATGCATTAATGTCCCATATTTTTAATCCATTAATAATTCAATCCATTAATGACCCAATCCAAACCCGTCTAACCCGCCCATTTTCCACCTCTATAATTATCTCTAAATCTAGAGGTGATAAGCTTAAAATTGAAATTAAAAAAAAATAAAAATATAATCTTGATATTTTGGAGAAATATTCTCTCCAATGGAAACTATCCTATGCATTCTTTTATTGGGAGTCTATTGTATGATTCTAACATCTTCTTGATCAATTATGAAGGGTATGTAAGAAAATTATGCATATTTAGATTTTGATTTTGATTTTGTTGAGCAAGAAAGAACCTAGAGCTTTAATTTTAAGGAAAAAGAAATTTCAAATGCCAAAATTGGCATTTCATAATTTCAGCCATATTGACTTTATTGGATGCAAATTGGGTTTTTTTTTAATTTGGAACAATTTTTGTAAAATAATTCGAAATATAGTGCTAAAGTAAAAGAAATTAGTGTTTTTGTATATTAGAAAATGACGCACACACACATATATGGTTTTCACGCAAAAAGTTCAAATATTGGTAAAAAAAATGACACTATTTATTCTCGTTTTTAGTCACAATTGGTCAGAATTTTTTAGAATTTTGACTAAAAATGAAATTGTTCTATTTTCTGACGAATATTTGACCTCTGTGCTTGGGATCCATTCTGACATAAAATGACAATATATTTGCAGTGTTCTGCCATACAAAAATTCTAATATCTTTTACTGTAGTACTATATTTTGAATTATTTTATAAAGTCGCCCCAAATTTAAAAAAAAAATCCCTGCAAATTGATAGTTACCTTATTTTATTGATACAAATCAATTTTTGTGATCATGCCATTATGATGGCTATAATTGTATAACCACGGGTGAAATTTACCTTTCTTTATTATTTTATTCGCCATTTGGACGTTGTAATGTGGTTGATATAACAGTAATTCAGTAATTGTAATTGATTAATTTCAACTATTATATTTTTATTAAATACAAAATAATATTTGACATATTTTATTGGTACAAAAACCACAAGGGCTATATTTTTTTTAAATTATTATATCATTTTTTACCAAAATAAAAAACTCTACTAAATCATAATTTTCGAATATGAACGAATGGATAATATATTAAATAATTTATTTTATCTCTTTGTATGCCTTCGAGATTTTGACTAAGAAAATTGATTGATTTTAACTCAATTTTGAAAATTAATTTTTTTAATTCTTTATAAAAAAATATTTCATTCTTGTAATGAAAATGGTAAAATATTCATTTCTTTTCATTTTAAATCATCAATTTCAGTATTTAGTTTTATCCCACTTTATAAATATTTTCTTAAAAATTTGTAAGAATATTAATAAAAAGTCAACAATTTTGTTGGATTAAACTCCTCTTCGATTGTTTTATCTCATTGATTGTTAGAGTTTGGCCAATCATCTCTAAATCTAGAAGTGATAAGCTTAAAATGAAATTAAAAAAATAAAAATATAATCTTGATATTTGGAGAAATATTATCTCCAATGGAAACTATCTTATGTATTATTTTATTGGGAGTCTATTGTATGGTTCTAATATCTTCTTGATCAATTATACAGGGTATGTAAGAAAATTATGTACATTTAGATTTTGATTTTGATTTTGTTGAGCAAGAAAGAACCTAGAGCTTTAATTTTAAGGAAAAAGAAATTTCAAATCCCAAAATTGGCATCTTATAATTTCAGCCATATTGACTTTATTGGATGCAAATTGGGTTTCTTTTTTTTTAATTTGGAATAAATTTGTAAAATAATTCGAAATATAGTACTACAATAAAAGAAATTAGTATTTTAGTATATTAGAAAATGACACACACACACATATGGTTTTCACGCAAAAAGGTCAAATATTGGTAAAAAAATGGCATTATTTATTGTCTTTTTTAGTCACAATTGGTCAGAATTTTTTAGAATTTTGACTAAAAACGAAATGATGCTATTTTCTAACGAATATTTGACCTCTGTGCATGGGATCCATTTTGACATAAAATGACAATATATTTGCAGTTTTCTTGCATATCAAAATTCTAATATTTTTTACAAAAGTACTATATTTTGAATTATTTTACAAATTCACCTCAAATTTTTTAAAAAAAAATCCTTGCAAATTGATAATTACCTTATTTGATTGATACAAATCAATTTTTGTGATCATGCCATTACGATGGCTATAATTGTATAACCACGAGTGAAATTTACCTTTCTTTATTATTTTATTTGCCATTTGGAATTTGTGATGTGGTTGATGTATCAGCAATTCAATAATTGGAATTGATTAATTTCAACTATTATATTTTTATTAAATACAAAATAATATTTGACATATTTTATTGGTACAAAAACCACAAGGGTTATATATTTTTTTAATTATTATATCATTTTTTTACCAAAATAAAAAACTTTACTAAATCATAATTTTCGAATATGAACTGATGGATAATATATTAAATAATTTATTTTCTCTCTTTGCATGCCTTTGAGATTTTGACTAAGAAAATTGATTGATTTTAACTAAATTTCAAAAACTAATTTGTAAAAGAAAATCAATTTTTTTAATTCTTTATAAAAAATATTTCATTCTTATAATGAAAATGGTAAAACACTCATTCCGTTTCATTTTAAATCATAACTTTCAGTATGTAATTTTATCCCACTTGAAATATTTCCTTAAAAATTTGTAAGAATATTAATTAATAAAAAGTCAACAATTTTGTTCATGTGCTGCTACATTTATCTCTTTATTAAATAACTTTTCTCTTTTTATAATTTCTTTATTTTTGATCTTATAAAAATTAAATGGAGGGTTTGGAATTAAAAAAAAATACAATTTAGTCAATTGTTAATAAATTTTTATAAAACTAAAATTTTCCAATCATCTTTTTTTAATAGGGCTAAAACTAAGATAGGATAGAGAGGTACTGCAAAGTGTATTTAGCCACAGTGGTGAAGGTTGTCCTAATTTACATAATGAAATTTTACAATTACGTCTCTCAACCTATTATGAGATAAAATGAAAAATTAAAAATAAAAAAAAATTATTATGAGACAAAATGCAAAAATTAAAGGCATTTTGCAATAATCAGCATTAAAACTGACTTAAATAAGATAACAAGTGTAGGCTAACAAGTTATCCAACATGCTAGGATCAGAGTTAGGGGTGAGCAAAAAAAATAAAAAATATGATTATCCGAAATTGAACCAATTTTTACGATTAATCAATCCGATATACTTGATTATAGTTTTTAATTTTTATATTTTTGATTAATGATTATGGTTTAGGTTTTTAAATATCGATTAACCATGAGTCAATAATTAACCGGTTATACCTTAATTTTTTATATTTTCCATAAAATTTTTATAATATTTTAAACTAAATTTATATTATATCATTCTCTTTAATTATATAGTAATATTTATATATAGTATCTAATTAACTTTCATATATATTATTTTTTATCATATATTGGTGTTCATATTTTACTTGATAGCATTTCATTACATTTTCTTATATTTTAGATTTTATGTTATGACATTTAATATTATTCAAAATTTTATTTGACTTAGAATAAAATATATTAATTTTTTATAAATATCAAATCTATTTTATAATATTAGCTATTAATTTATAGAATATGAATTTTAGCTAATAAATTATGTTTGTTTCATAATTTTTATATTAAATTACTTTACACATTTATTATTGAATTGAAATTTGTCTAAATTTTATGTTATAAATTTTAATGGTTAACCAAACAAAAAAATCGAAATCGATTGACTAGTTAACCGAATATAACAGACTGGTTAATGGTTAGCTATTTTAACAAATTAATATTAATGGACTGGTTAATTTTTTTGTTAATAGATAGATTAATCGGTTCATACTCACCCCTAATCAGAGTAGAGGCATTTTGCAATAACTTGTCGTTTTTGGTCGTTATCTAACAATAGTAATCATTTGACTCATTTAATACAATATGCATATATATGGTCAAATATTATATAAGGAATCTCAATTCCCTTAGATAAAGTCTCTAAATTCATATATTTGAATTTTCTTTACTATTATTCTCTTTGAATATACTAACCCGAAACCAGCCAATGCATTTTCTATTCAAGTGTCCGAAATTATTAGATAGTCATTTAAGCATAATTATGTATGAATTGTATATTTTGAATCAACTTGAACAGTTTGACTTAATAATTGTAGATTTACTATTGCTCCAAAATGACTTAAAATAACATTATTGAATATAAATTTTTTTTTTAATATAGTTTCAACTTGAAACTTTGTAGTACATTAAAACCAGCCTTATAGTTTTACCATCGGTACATCCAACGAAGCATTTAATATTATATGTTAGATATGGCTTCTGAACTACATCTCGTTACGAAAAAAAAAATTAATATCTACATGTTCATCAAGATTAAATAAATAATAGTTCGTCAAAGAAAGATTAAATAAATAATATATAAAAATAAATTATACAAAACTAATGGATCCGGTGGTTGTAGTTTAGGTCATAATGCATCCAGCTATAAATGAGTCAAAAATATTAGAGGAAATTGCACACTATGCCACTTTTTTAACTCTAATTTTTAAAAATGCAGTCATGTCCTAAACATGTTTAAAAATACCTTTTTTTTTAATTTTTTGTTTTTAAAAATGCTGTTTCCTCATTTTAAGCCCTCTGTATATACCCATCCTCATCTTCAGCTTCCTTTCAACAAGCAACGTAACATTGCTTAAAAAAATACAGAGTTTTACTAGGTGCAGAGAGAGAGAGAGAAATACAGAGTTTTAGAGAGAGGGAGAGAGAAATGGAGTTTCCAGTAATCAACATGGAGAAGTTTAATGGTGAGGAGAGAGCTTCCACCATGGCTAAGATCAACGATGCCTGCGAAAATTGGGATTTCTTTGAGGTATTCTTATTATTAATTTCGAAATACAATTTCTTCTTCGAGTAAAATGAGGTTTCCTCTGTTTTAATTTATTTTTTGTGAAATTTAAGGTGATTAACCATGGAATCCCAACTAAGTTCATGGACAAAGTGGAGAGAATGATGAAAGAACATTATAGGAAATGTATGGAGTAGAGGTTTAAGGAAATCGTTGAACGTAAAAGGCTTGAGGCTGTCAAATCTGAAATCAAAGATTTGGATTGGGAAAGTACTTTCTATATACGCCATCTTCCCACCTCTAATATGTCTGAAAATCATCCTAGAAATAGCCAAGGAGCTAGCGTATCTACATGATGATTGCAAGCAAAGAATTGTCCATTTGGATATCAAACCCCAAAACGTATTGTTGGATGCAGACCTATGTGCAAAGATATCAGATTTTGGGTTGTGAAGGTTTATTGAGAGGGATTAAAGCAGAGTGGTGACCACAATGAGAGAAACTCCTGGTTATATGGCTCCTGAATTGTTAAGCTCGGTCATAACAGAGAAGGAAGATGTTTATAACTTTGGCATAGTTATGGTGGAAGTAGTTTGCGGAAGAAAAAACTTGGATAGGTCTCAGCCAGAGGAATTTAAGCACCTGCTCCCAATTTTCATGAAAAAAGCAAATGAGGCTCAATTGCTTGAAATAGTTGAAGCAAGCATTGAGGATAAGTCAGAAGCTATGGAGATGATGAGAGTAGCAATTTGGTGCTTGCAAAGTGATTACACAAGAAGACTGTTCATGTCAATGGTTGTCGATGTTTTGGAGGGCAAGATGGAAATGAAAATAGACCTAGACTATATATCAAATTCAGAATCCGGCAATTATTGCAACAATAAGAAGAAAAGAAGAGTTGGTAACCACAGCTCCATTATCACCTTCTCTTCTATCGGGACCCAGATGAAATTCTGAATAAAGATCTTCGAGCAAGAATTCATTAATAATGTCGTGTTTGCTATTTAGTCTTTTATTATATGTGGTTGAATGCTCCAATTTGCTTATTCAGTTTGCTTTTTTAGTTTTGTTATTGTAAAGCCATGTATCAAAATTTGACAGTTGTAGAGAAAATGCTTTTGGCCTTTTCGTTTTAAGCTATGGTCCCAAAATTTAAATTTGATTGCAAGAATAAAATTTAATTTTGATTATCATTCATAAAAAGTAAAAATAACAAATAAACCTCCATTTTCTACCATATCTTCCATTCTATCACATCATTTTGATTTAAGCATGAGGTTGGTTACTACTTCAATTTAATGGTTTAAATAAAAATTTTCAATGTTAAACTTCAGATGGCTATGGATCAAATACAATATAGAAATAGTTACGACATATTGATTAATTATTCCAATTCTCCTTAACTATGGATGCTACCCATTGCGGTAAATCCATACCAGTGGTGGGTCCATTTCTCCTATATAAATGTCTGATTTCTCCTAAATAAATTACATATTTGATATATTTGGATATATTAAATATAAATCGTTGAAGAAAAAACTAATATTTTTATAATTTCCATTCAATCTCCTATATTTGATACATAAACATATAAAATTTACATTTGATATGACTTTGTTAACAAAATCAGTGAGTGGTTGTAGTCTCTACAAAAATTATATATGCTTAATGGTGTGCTTAAAAATTAAATAGACCACTTCATGAGCACCACTGCTCAGATATGAAAGAGACAGCCAACTTAAATTTCACCACATTAATCATTACACCATATGGGTGAAAATATATATATACTTACATTACATTGCTAGCTAGCTAGCTATTTGGAAACCAAAAAGGTATTTCTTTATTTGTTTCAATATGTTGACATGTTTATGGGAATTTTCTTTTATAAATTTTTTGCTTTTTCGTTCAATACATTACCACTGCATTTTATATTTGCCAAATAAATTTTATCTTTGCAATCAAATTTAAATTTTGGGACCATAGCTTAAAACGAAAAGGCCAAAAGCATTTTCTCTACAACTGTCAAATTTTGATACATGGCTTTACAATAACAAAACTAAAAAAGCAAACTGAATAAGCAAATTGGAGCATTCAACCACATATATTAAAAGACTAAATAGCAAACACGACATTATTAATGAATTCTTGCTCGAAGATCTTTATTCAGAATTTCATCTGGGTCCTGATAGAAGAGAAGGTGATAATGGAGCTGTGGTTACCAACTCTTCCTTTCTTCTTATTGCTACAATAATTGCCGGATTCTGAATTTGATATATAGTTTAGGTCTATTTTCATTTCCATCGTGCCCTCCAAAACATCGACAACCATTGACATGAAAAGTCTTCTTGTGTAATCACTTTGCAAGCACCAAATTGCTACTCTCATCATCTCCACAGCTTCTGACTTATCCTCAATGCTTGCTTCAACTATTTCAAGTAATTGAGCCTCATTTGCTTTTTTCATGAAAATTGGGAGTAGATGCTTAAATTCCTCTGGCTGAGACCTATCCAAGATTTTTCTTCCGCAAACTACTTCCACCATAACTATGCCAAAGCTATAAACATCTTCCTTCTCTGTTATGACTGAGCTTAACAATTCAGGAGCCATATAACTAGGAGTTTCTCTCATTGTGGTCACCACTCTGCTTTAATCCCTCTCAATAAACCTTCACAACCCAAAATCTGATATCTTTGCGCATAGGTCTGCATCCAACAATATGTTTTGGGGTTTGATATCCAAATGGACAATTCTTTGCTTGCAATCATCATGTAGATACGCCAGTCCCTTGGCTATTTCTAGGATGATTTTCAGACATATTAGAGGTGGGAAGATGGCGTATATAGAAAGTACTTTCCCAATCCAAATCTTTGATTTCAGATTTGACAGCCTCAAGCCTTTTGCTTTCAACGATTTCCTTAAACCTCTACTCCATACATTTCCTATAATGTTCTTTCATCATTCTCTCCACTTTGTCCATGAACTTAGTTGGGATTCCATGGTTAATCACCTTAAATTTCACAAAAAATAAATTAAAACAGAGGAAACCTCATTTTACTCGAAGAAGAAATTGTATTTCGAAATTAATAATAAGAATACCTCAAAGAAATCCCAATTTTCACAGGCATCGTTGATCTTAGCCATGGTGGAAGCTCTCTCCTCACCATTAAACTTCTCCATGTTGATTACTGGGAACTCCATTTCTCTCTCCCTCTCTCTAAAACTCTGTATTTCTCTCTCTCTCTCTGCACCTAATAAAACTCTGTATTTTTTTAAGCAATGTTACATTGCTTGTTGAAAGGAAGCTGAAGATGAGGATGGGTATATACAGAGGGCTTAAAATGAGGAAACGGTATTTTTAAAAATAAAAAATTAAAAAAAAGGTATTTTTAAACATGTTTAGAAGATGACTGCATTTTTAAAAATTAGAGTTAAAAAAGTGGTATAGTGTGTAATTTCCTCTAAAATATAGACATTGATACTGCAACTATTATTTTGTAGGCCTGGCCCACTCAGCCCAGTCAACCAGCCCAAGGAATGAATGACTCAAGTTTAAGCCCAGTCCACTCGCTTCTATAGCCAATTCGATAGGATTGATGGACTCGCCCTGTCAAGTCAACTGACATGCTTGACAGTATCTCTTCCGGTCGCATCTCCTAACACAAATTGTCTATCATCATGGTCAGTACAACAACTGTATCAGCCTATCTCTATAGATACTCAAGTGCTGAATAAGTCAACTATTTAGCGTATGCTATAAAAAGGCTTTTTTTTTTTTATTTTCATGTTTATTGAAAAATTTTAAATTTGTAATGTTACAGTAAAAAATTTTAGTAAATCGAAAATAAAAAAAGACACCCAGGTTATCGTTAGCATGGGTTTCACAGGATAAGTACAAAATTTTGTACAAAAAAGACACCGTTTAATTTTGTACATAGAATAATGTAAAAATTTTCCTATGAAATTCATATGCTGACAAACGGCACATATTATTGATGTTATTCAAACAATTATTTATTATTATTATTATTATTTTTGAATAAAAGAACGTATACGCTATAGTGGGGTAGGTCATCAACCTGTGGGGGCCGCATGCTCAGCCCATCCCCAATTGTATAAGTCAAACAACATGCATGACTCAACTGACCGCACGCCAAAGAGGACTGCAAGGAAAGATAAATGAAAGGAATAGATATGGTCAGAGCAATTATTTGCCACTGTTCTAAATTTGATTATTTTTTTCAATTCATTATTATTTGAATTTCATCCATTTTTGCTTTAAATATATATTATAAAAAAATAAATATAAATATTTTTTTATATCTCTTTTGAATTTTATAATGTTAAATAAATTTTAATTTTTCTAATTGAATTTATATAATTCTGGCAAAAGAAAAAAAAAACCAAATTCATCATTATCTAACATTTAACTAATTTAGACTAAATACTATTCATACGCGTCGTCAATACACATGAAAGAGCGAGTAAGGCAGATTTTGACTTTTTCTTTTTTTCATAATTAAAATCTAAAAACTATTTTTAGCTTTTTATAAGAAAATAAATTTATAATTGTGCACTGTTCGTGCCTATCATGTGCTTATCACATGTTGTATCTAAGGTTTCTTTCCATTTCCTCCTTCCCCAAATGAACTTGCCAATTCTTATATATCCTGGAGTTCTTCTTCCTTTTTATTCCACACGGTGAAATCAAAACGCAGGTGAAGCTTTAGCTGCGTAAGCTATTAACATTGTCTTTGTACTGCCGATGCATGTCACAACTAATAAGATGAGCTACACATATGCTCCGCACAACAATCGACTGTTACCACTTGGAAAGTCGTCATTGAGCAGCTTTAATTAGCTATAATTGTGATTTTGAATAATGAATAGCTATAATTCATGATGCATGCATTACATACTATTCTTTTAAGAAAAAATTTGTATGAAAAAAAAGCAACAATAGGTGCTATTTTTCAGCATGAGGATTTCACAAAAAATTTTTTATATATGTTTCTATGTAAGAAATCAAACAGCGCCATTTTTTTAACAGTAAAAAACGGCATATTAGATTACTCTTTTTTGTACAAAATTTTGTACTTTTCTTATAGAATCCATACTGACGTAAAATGGCAACTTGAGTGTCATTTTTTAACATCCTAATTTACTCAATTTTTAACTGACATCAAAAATTTAAAATTTTGTTAAATAAACATAAAAAAAATGCTATGAATAGCCTAATGCTTAAAGGCTACAAGTATTAAATTTTTGACTCTTTTCTCTTTAAAATTTCTCTTTTTAGAAACTTACTAACTTAAATTTCACTTACTAACTTAAATTTCAAAATGATTATGTCTGGTCCTATCGAGCTTATCTTTTGTGGGTCCCTCAAGCTAGCTAATTCGATTGACCTAGTCAACCCAGTTCTACTTTTCCATCTTTCTTTTATTTTCGATATTTATTGAATTATAATTTGATACTTTGGCGATGGAAAAATCACCAATTAAGGCATTCCGGAAACTCCAAAATGAGAAGCAATGATCATGATGACTGGAGGAGACCTAGATCTATTATCAGGAGAGAAGATCATGATAGGTCTCCTCAAACATCTTTTTTAATTCTTTTGCTAAATTAAAATTGATCATTGAAAATAGAACAGAGAGACAACTTAACGGATTCCTGCACTGCAAAGTGCATTTTGCAAGATGTGCAAAAATTGCGAAGGGCTGTCCTTCTAATTTACATAACCTTTGCCATCTATCTTTATCTTAAAATTTTACAATTACGTCTTTCACACTATAGCCACAAAATGAAACATTATAGAGAAAAAAAATCATTGCGAGACAAAAGAAAAATCAAAGACATTTTGCAATAATCAGCATTAAAACTAACTTAAATAAGTTATCCAGTATACAATAATTAATTGATAAAAAAAAAAAAGCAATTTCAAGTTCTACCTAGTCATCATGATTCATGAACCAACGAAATCAATGTCCTTAGTATTTGTTGTACTCCTAACCATACATTTTACATGGACTTAAGACGTTAATGCATGTCTATATCCGCTTTTAGCTGCTCCGACGTAACGTAATAACCATTTTCTTAATAAACACATTTTTTTATAGAATAATCTAAGCAAATACTTTTCTCCCCTGAAGTTGAAATTTAAATCAACCTGTTTTGCAACATATTAAAAGTAAATTTAAAAATAAAAAATAAAAACATTCATAAATAAGAATTTCTTAGTAATAAGGAAATGCATATATTGGAGCTATTAAGAATTGAACATGTAAATCACAACACTCAAATTACTAATTCAAATTGTCAGTGTCCCATACAATCTTCATTGAAGGAAGAACAGCAGCAAAAGGAAGTTTTATTTAACGACAAAAAAAGCCTACATTGCCATGGTTTCACAGCAACAGAAGCCAGGCCCCTTTACAAAAATAAGAATCTGAACAACTACAGGAAACATGCCTTTAAATAAAATACTTAGTTTCACTATGCAAAGCATAAGAGCCTTATGTATTGCTCATGTTATCACGTAGAATTAGATAGTTAGTGACTCAAATTAGATCATTCCATTAAATTCAAACAAATTGAAGCAAGAAATCCTGGAAATCCTAAATGCAAGATCAAATGCAATACCTACGGCGTAATAAGAAGTAACAATTGTTAAATTCAAAATCAAATTTGGATTTGAATATGAAATAAATCTGACTGATGAAATAGACAGATGCAGTTTTTTAATCTAACATCAATTAGATCGACAGATGCGTGTCCTAAACTCTCCAACAGAAAATGAGATCCCTAAGTCTTCAATAGAAGCTGTTGTCTTCTCTCTTGCGGCAGTAAATGAAGGAAAGAATGGGGTTTCGAGATAGAGAAATTAAATTCTCACTATTGGGCTCATCCTTTTTAATTTGGGGCATTTTTGAAATAATAACAGTACAAAATATATTTATGAAATAAAAAAAGCATTGATAAAATTTTATAAAACTGACATAGCGCTTTTGAAATCTAAAATTGAAAAGGGAGCAATTCATGTAATTTCCTCAATTAATTATAAATTATGAAAAAATTAGGAACGATGCAGGTAGAATTGTTTCTGTTTGTGGTGTAGGCTCCGACAGCTTCCGTCTTCGGCCTCTTTGCAGGTCAGGAATTTTCATCTACCCAACCAAATTCAGTGGGCCAAAGCCCAAAGTCATAAACGGGGCCATAGCCAATGGATGTACGAAAGACAGTGCCAAAAAACAAAAAGTTTTTTTTCACGAATGCCACAAAAAAAATATATATATATTTGAACCTTCACATTTTCTATCTTCGGTGGGTTGATGATGTTTTTGCTGCTCTTTGATTCCGTGTATAATTAAGTCATTAATTTTGTATTCGTGATGTTAGTGGGTTATTCTATCAATAAACGATTGTATTAGTGGTTTTAATATTATCTAGAACAAATTAAGAAGGCAATGTAAGTGCAAACTGAATCTTGGAATAAATCAACTATTTTAATAAAAATGTTGAGATTACTTGGAATTCATGTCTGATTACCTTAGAAAAGAACATCAAAATCTCTTAACGATTGAAGATGCATAGTGACCTTTATTTCCTTTGTAGTGACCTTTTTCATGGGACATAATTGCTTTATAAAATTATTTTGTACCTGAAATTAAGACCTATTCTACATATATAGATTCTCCACTCTTGTTTAATAGCAATTTGGTTATATGCCAGATGAAGAAAAAAAATCTAGAGTAAAGGTCACCACACCATATGTCGAGTAAAACACCTAAGCACAGACCTGTGCTTCTTGAAGATGCTTTAACTTCTTCTCCAACTGAAACTCTGCCGCAGCTTTTTCACTAGCCATGGCTTCTAACTGTGTTTGCTTGTAGTACTGTATCATTGATGATTATTAAAAAACAGGAAACTGCACAAATATTTAAATAAAGTGCAATTTATTCTACTTTCATGTTACCAATAAGATCAGTTAGTTCATGATAGTGCTTCTCCGGCTCCATATGTTCTTGTCAGGGGTAACTATAAACGATAAGATGCACAAATAAATCTCAAGCACAACTTAGCCATATTATCCATTTCTTTATAAGACAACATGCTTATCAACAAGGATTTCTTGGACTTGCAATGCAACTACTTAAAAGTTTATATCATGTTCATGTTCCATAGCAAGATTATTATCTGCCATGTTAAGCCATAATGAAAAGTTTATATCATCTTCATGTTCCATAGCAAGATTATTATCATACATGTATTTTAAAACAGATGAATTGACAATTAAGGATATGTGGCAAACTTGTGCTATTTTGACATCATACAAAAGTAAATACACTGTATTTTAGTCAAAAGAAAATAAAATTCAATGTATGAGTTTCATAAAAAATAAAACATACTATATTTATTTATGTACAAAAGAAAATATATTGTATTTTAGTCAAAAGAAAAGAAAATAAAGTGTATTGAGTTTTGTAAAAAAAATACACTGTATTTATTTATGTACAAAAGAAAACACACTGTATTTTAATAAAAAAAAAGAAAAGAATATATTGTATTAAAATAAACTGTATTTTAATAAAAAAATATAGACTCTATTCATTTATGTACAAAAGTAAATACACTCTATGTTGGTCAAAAGAAAAGAAAATATAGTGTATTTTCTTTTGACAAAATTCAATACACTTTATTTTTTTAACTAAAATACACTGTGTAGCAATGTATAAAATGTACAACTAAAAGCATTTTTTTTCTTTTTGGTAAATAAAGAAGACAAGAAAACAAAACAAATAAAAAGGCTAATGCTGCGATATTGCATTGATTTCACCAACTTCTTAGAATATATTCGATAAATTGAAAGCTAAAATTTTTCTATAAATTAAAAACTAAAATTCACAGAATATATTCATAAAAAGTACCTCAAAGGGGTATGATACATGTAATGGCCTCAACACCGGGTCAGCCATGAATAGTATTTTTCGATAGTGAACAGTGCTTCTGATGCTGAAAAAATACACTTGAAGGTGAAGAATATTTTATTTGACCATTGAAAAATATTGGTCACGATAAGTTCGGGATCAAAATTTGAAGTGAATTTGAGATCAAATAAGCTTCCAAAAGTCAAAAATACGAAAAACGAAACAATTCGAAATTTAGGTTAACTAGGTTGGCCAAATTTTGATTGAATCTTTAAAAATAACAAATGAGTTCTAAAAATTTCCAGAAATTGTAGTTGTGCCTAAAATAATGTGTAGAATATTTTGGCTATAAAAATTTAATTTTTCGGTAACACCAATAATTGTTAAATCGGACCGATCTAATTGAATCAGACAAAAAATGAATTCTGATTGGACTAAAATTTTGTGCATAGCCTATTTTGATATGATAAAAATGATGAAATTGAAATTAAAGTGATTTGAATTTGAAAAGTAAGAGAATTACAGAAAAAATGCATATTGAGCTTAAATCGAATTTTTGGGCCTTATATGAGTGGGCCTTGGTTGAACCAAAGCCCAACTCAATCAGTCCCTATATAAGCCAGATGGAAATCAGATTTTTGGACAGCTGACCTCACTTTCTCAGCCCCTCTTCTTCCTCTCTCTTGGCCGAACCACCATTGTTGGGATTCTCTCAAGTTTTCTTCAATTCTCTCACACTTTCTCTCCAAATTCAAGCATCCTAGGTGGTATTTAATCCCTCTAAAAGGTTAATTGAGTTTCAATCCCTTGATTAAAGGTAGATAACTAAAAGAAATCAAGTGAAAAAGGTTAGGGTATTAAAATTAAGGTAAGAGAAAATCAAGGTTTTAAATTTATTTTAAGGTGCCTACAAGTGTTTTTAGGTGCCTAGAATTCATGTATGAAGTCAATTTGAGCTTTTAAAATCAATAAAAATAGAGTTCCTTATGTTAAAGGATTTGGCCCTTTGTAGATTCTCAAGTTGGTGGGCAATCTTCCAAGGCCAAAGGCAAGACAAAGGAGGCTTAGGAAGAGCTTAGCAAGTGAGGAAGGTTAGTGGCCTCTAAATCCATCTATTTTCCTTAATTAAGCATGATTTCCCTTTATGTAACTTGGGAAAAAATTAGTATATGTATGCTAAATTGAAATTGACCTTAAATTAATGAATTAGGACATTGAATATAGCTATTAGAATGACTAAATTGATTTAAAAGAATAAATATTGTGAATATCCCTAAGAGGCCGAATGGTTCCCTAAAGAAAATCAATGTAAATTTTGTGTATTTTAGATATTTTATGCCATAAAATGAATCTAGTGATGAAAAATGATGTCTATGAATTTTTGTAGAATTTATCGAATTTATTTGAATATTTTTGAGAAAATATTTGATTATGTATAAAGAGAATTTGTTGAATTATTGTGAAATAATTCATAACATAAGTGAAAATTAGTGAATTATTGTGAAATAGTTTACAAAATGTACAAAAATATTGAAAAGATTGACTGATAGATTTATTGTAATGAATATGTTACTGAAATTGCTAAAAATCTGAAAAGTAAAATGAATTGTAAGTAAAAAATGCCCTTAGTAATAGTCAGACAGTCAAAATCTAGCTCAGAATATGATTAACTAGCTATAGGGACACCTATACCGCGATGCAAGTCATGGCTACTTGCTTTACCATGATAGGATTATTGATATTCCATAATATCTAGGAGTGCTCACGGGGTGGGGCAGGGCAGGGGATTGTATCCCCACTCACTGCCCCATTGGGGTCGGGGATTCCCCGTCCCTGCCCTCGACTCTAGAACGGAGAGAAAATCGTCCCTGTCCCCCGCCCCACGGGAATCCCTGTCCCCCGTAGGGATTCCTGTTCCCCGATTTAGTGGTTTTTTAATCTTTTTGTCGAGTCCTAATTGTGAAAAAAGTAATACCTCCTAAAAAGTATTCAACTTAAAAAAAATAAAAATCTAAATTTGTTAATTTTCTACTTCTAAATATTTTTTTCTGTTGATTTGAGTATAATTCTTATAATTTATACACTATAAAAATGTAAAAGCAAGAAAACCAATAACTTCATTGCCTAAATGTTAATTAAATATATTTCATTCATTTTTAGCCAAATTAAATGCATTCAATTTACTTTTATCTAAATTTAATACACTATATTCACTTTTACCCAAAAAAACTAAATTTATTTTTACTAAACTAAATATACTATATTAATTTTTATCCAAACTGAATAATCTGTGTTCAATTATTTAAATCAAACTCAAATTCAATCTTATTTTAATTGAATGGCACCTCTTATTTTCAAAAATAAATTTTTTCTTTTTATTTTTTATAAATTTTAAATTTATTTATTTACTTTTTTTAATATTGATTATTTCCATCAAATTTAAAATTAAATTAAAATCCCCACCTTGCAGTTGCACCTAATAGGAATATAGTTATAGGCATGCAATGAATACGCTGTGAAGGATGATTGATCAAATAGCTAACACAATTTTCAAAATTTATATACGGAAATTGGGCAAAAGTAAAAATTCCTATTCCTTGAGAGTTTTCTTTCACTTATCAAATTATCAAATTGCCTAGTGTAATTATATTTGATCTTAATTAATTTAATTGATACTTAATTTTAATTAAAATGTGAATTCAAATTCAAAAAAATTTAATTAATTCAATTAAATTTGGCAATTGAAATTGATTAAAATCCAATTTAATTTCAATTTGAATAGTATTCAATTAAAATTAAATTAATAGATTAAATCCAATTTAAATAAAGTTTACAAATTCAATTTTAATTAAAAATAGGATTGAATTTGAGTTCAATTTGAAAAATAGTATATTTGTTTGGAGCAAAACTGAATATAGGGTATTTAATTTTGGCCAAATTGGATAGAGTGTATTAACTCTAGTGAAACTGTATACGATCTATCAACAACAGGTATTGTTGACAGTGGATAATTAAGGCAATCGTAATTAGAAAGAAAAGATCTTTTCACTATTGCTGTATATTTTTTTATTATTGCTCTTCACTGTTGGTATTAAAAAAAGCTAAAAAGACAATAGATTTTGTGGGGTTATTTCAAAATTAACGGTATTTAACTTATTTAATTAACTATATTTTTTTTCTTTTTCTTAATCTTATTTTTCTTTATTAAATTAAAATTATTTCTTTTAAATTTATCTTTTCTAATGTCAAGGAAAATAAAAATTGAATAGAAATTATAAATGTTATTTTAATTGATTTTGCTGCACTACTTTTTATTTTGAGTTGTTCAGCATCAACTTACGCATTTCTTTGTGTTGATATGAAATAAATAGCAAAGTAATTATATTATATAGATTGCCTCATCTCTTTTTTCAATATATGGACATCTTTTTAATGTGATATTCTATATCAGTGTAATTTATTAATTAATGACTTTTTTTAATTTTTATATATAGAGCTAATAATTTTATTCATACATGGAAATCATTCTTTTTACTCTATTTAGTTTGGACAAAAATAAACACAATACATTCAGTTACATAGAAATGAATACAATTTATTTTTTGGGCAAAAGTGGATACACTGCCAAAATTTATATGAAAATAGTTGCTAATGAATTCACTTAGAAAATAATATAAATTTAAATTCTTAATTTATTAAATTGAGTAGTAGAGTATTAGTGTTCTCAATTTTTGTACTTTAATTTTTTTACAAGTGAATTAAAATTAAAATTTAGAAGTGAATTAAAATATGAATTTAAATCCTTCTAAAATATACATGGCATAATAAATCGGATTACATTGTATACAATACACAGTGTATTATTTTAATATATAATAACAAAACCATTTATGAAATTTACTGTATACAATGTATTATGTTAATATAGAATAACAACATTGATTATATTATTTTTGGGAATAAGTGAATATAATGTCATTATATTACTAGTTAATATATTATATTAATATTTTACACTAATTGAATATGACAATATAATGTAGTATTTTAATTTTATATTTGTTACAGTGACGTCCTTCTAATTTATTGAATTGACACAAAGCATCAAAAAAAATTGAAAGGAAAATAAAAACTTAAAGTAAATGTTAAAATAAAACCGAATACATCATATACATGACAAAATAAATCTTAATACAATGTATTCACTAGATGAATGACTACATTATATTCAGTTGTATTTTTCTAGTGTGATAATTGATTATATTCGATTATATTCTACGGGGCGGGGATCCCCAAGGGCAGATACTCCATTTCCCATTCCCGCCCCCAATTTTATAACGGAGATTTTTCCCCCCCATCTCCGTTCCCGCGGGGGCAAATTCAGGGATTTCGAGGCGGGTCCCTGCCGGGACTGGGAAATCCTTGTCCCGTGATCATCCCTAATAGTATCTGCGTTGTTCTGTTATATGCTCTATGAGAAATGGTCATTCGAAATTATTTTTCAATCTGTTTGGTGGCTCTGTGAGATCCACGTCCCATATATCCGGTCTGATAATTTTCTGCCAGGATTATGCTAGGGGCATAAACGCATTAATAAGCTAAAAGTGCAAAAAGATAAGTAAATATGAAGGTTAGAAGGAAAAAAAAGGACCTAATTGATAGAAAATGAAAAGTTTAAGGGTAAAACGATAATTTTTCCAAATGATAGGGTCAATAAGTAAAAGTGATAAGAAAATATTTAATGAGATTAAAATGGTAATTTAGTATAGCAGCAATCAAAAAGGAAAATTTTTGTAAAGAAATGGGACTAAAATGTAGTTTTGTATGAAAAGGTTAAAATAAGAGTTAAATGGTAAATTTATGCCAATTAATAGATTAAGAATGAAAAATAAGAAAAGTAGTGGCAATTTCATAATTAACATGTAAAAAGGGCAATTTTGTAATAAGTTGAACAATTAAGGACTAAATTGAAAAGTTTATCAAAATAATGACGTTAAATTTAATTGACTGTCAAATGGCTAAAATTGTATTGTTTTTATGTTAAATTGATACATTTTGCATAATTATTGAAATTATGTATTTATGGAAAATACTTCGATTTATGATCACCACTGGACATATTTAATGCTTAACACGTAGAAATTTATTGCATGTAGGTACCGATAATTCTGTGGAGCAATAGTACACATCTGAAGTAAGTTTTGCAGGAAAGAAGAGAATTAGAAACTTACTTTTGTTGTGGCATGTATATATATATTATAAAGGTTAAAGTACAAGATTTGGATTGCAATAATACAATATTTGTATATAGGTATATATGTGTGTTTAACTAATAGTGGAATGGATTGGATATGTTGGAATGAAATTGAGAATGTATGGATAAAAAAGATATTTTGCTTATAAATTGTTGTGTCCCTGAGGGACTGCAGTTTCTCTGCTTCTCAGGTTGGTTAGACAAGTTTTTAAAAGGTTATATTGTTGAGAATTTTTAATTGGTGAATAGTAAATTGGACAATTATAAGTTAATCGACAAGCTTAAACTGTTATCACTATTTTTGACATAAAGAAATTGGCAGTTAAAGAATTTAATTGGTTGAAAAAAAAATTTCCGGCTAATTGTCTTAGTCAATAATCAAAGTTTGGTATGGGTGTTACAATACATGAGAACAGCTTTTCTTTTTTCTTTGTATCCCTTATATGGAACTGTTCAATGCTAATACATGTTAATTAGGCAAATGATCTACACATACTGAATAATATATATATATATATATATATATATATATATATATATATATATATATATATATATATATATATATATATATATATATATATATGCACTATAAGGAAATAAGAATGCCATGTTAGTTAAAAGTAAATATAATGTATTTTAGTCAAAAGAAAAGAAAATATAGTGTATTGAGTTTATTTAAAAGAAAATATAATGTATTTTATTTCTGTACAGAAAGTAAATATAATGTATTTTAGTTAACAAAAAAGAAAACACAGCGCATTGAGTTTTGTCAAAAGAAAATACACTGTATTTTAGTCAAAAATAAAAGAAAATACAGTACATTAAGTTTCGTTAAAAGAAAATAAACTATATTTTATTTATATATAAAAGTAAATAGATGGTATTTTAGTAAAAAAAACATAATATATTGAGTTTCGTTAAAAAAAAATATATACTGTATTTTATTTATTTAATACCATTTACTGGTTCTTTGATTTTAACTTCCTGCTCAATCGTGCTCTTCCTGTCAGCTAAGTTGTAGAAGAGCCATGCTGTAGTCTTGTCTCTGTCGACTAATGATTTAACTCACAAGCTCTTCCCATTACAATCACGAATAACGCCACCTGCATTGCGCAAGGCGCCATTAGATTTAGCCTTAACCCACTGCATATTCAGCATAAAAGAGGAGACCAACCGATGGAATTCATTTCCACACAGAGTCACAAGCATACGCTTCGCGCGCTATATAGGTACATATATGCATATCCACTATACAATATGATATTCATTATTTTTATATTTATATAAATTAAGAAGTAAATCAGTATACAACAAACATAAGAATAATAAAAATATACTTAAATAAGTAGCTAAATGAAATTCGAATGAAATATAACAAAAAACACATGAAATTATCATAAAAATATGAGTAAATCAAGCTAAAATATAAATTTAAATTGCAATTTATCATATAAATTAATAATTCTCATAAAAATACTATTACAACCAGCTGCTTTTAATTATAGCAAGCCAAATTCAATAAATTTCACCTGTTCTAGTTGCCTCGCCTATTGTTCTGTTCATATATACAAGTAGTCAGGATTGATTATTAAGATAATAATTTGAGAAACAACATGGCGAACCCAGTCTGACTGTAGAAAATGATGAAGGCGATTTCTTATTTTTAGATTGCAAACTTCAAAATTAAATAATAATAATAATAAAATTAGAGAGAGTAGTATGTTTTTTCTTCGCTTTTTCAGTTAAATATGGCAAAAAATGACGTGTTAAACTGGTTGTTCATGTTTGTTTGACATTGGTTTACCAAGGACTCTAGACTTTCTCTTGGTGAGTACTGGATTGCTTGGTTTCTATTTCTTGGTAAATCTACCAATATTCAATAGCTTAATATATTATTTTTTGGATTCACTTGCATACATGTTTTGGACTGGTTGGCATGTAAAATTGGTATGCCTACAATGAAACTCTGCATGCTGAAAGGACCAAAAGGTATTTCACTTTTTCCTTGTGGATGGGTGTTTCTCTCTGTTTTGCACCCATTATCATATGATAGAAGACTCCAACTAAGATATTTATTTATTTACTGGCTGATCTTTGATTTAATGATTCAAGAATTCAATTTTCAGTCAATTTATAAAAGTGCAGCATAAGTAATTGGAGGAACTGGACAACATCACCACATGAGGATGCCATTGATGCAATTGAACTGAGTAAGCTTTTCTTTTGGAATCCAATATTGTGTTTAAATTGTTTCTGGTTTACTACAATATTAGTTTCATACTTGGGTAGCTTTTTGTTGTAGCAGCTAATGTTTTTCCATGACTTCCGAATCTTAACTTGAAGGCCATGCTGCAGTGCTTCGTGGAAGCAGGATTCAACAAACTTTTCTATATTTTGGTTTAAGGGCACGACTAAAGGTTTGATTCTGCACAGAAGCCTTTGATGACACATAGAGTGGAGAAAAACATTTATTTCTGATGGTCAGATTCTATCTCTGCAATTCTATTACACAACCATGAAAACCCACCACCCAAAGCCCAAAACTCAGACTCGTCCATTCTTTTCATGTGGATGGGATCTAGCCGACGAGTTCAGGGGCAGTGGCCTCAGCCTGAACGACGGGACCAGGAGAGACGAGTTGATTGATTATGGATAACGAGATATTTGAAATAAAAGAAAATAGAAAAAGAGATATTTTTTATATATAAAATTGAGAAATAGCATTTTTAAATGTAAAAATATATAAATAAAAAGTAAAAATAAAGCATATGGTATTTTTGAAAATAAAATAAAAAAAAAGTAGGGCAAATGGTGTAATTTCCTCGAAAACAAATGAAATTAGGCCCTAGCCCATGAAAATCTTAGCTTTAGGTTACCTAAAATTGGCGCAAAGGAATTAGAGAAGGCTGAATTCATCTTAATTATTTTTTTTTTCTCATTTAATTAATGAATATTATATGATTTTGTTCAAGACTTATTCATGACAAAAAAAAAATTTGATTAAGGATTCAGTTGTAATAAATAAAAAGATCCGTATATTTAAAGGAATTAAGAAAATTTTAACTTTTTTTTCCCTATTTTTTCAACTTTGGATAATAGTAGATTTAGATTTACGGATGGAGATGGAGTTTTAAATTTTTTTTTGTGCTTTTTTACAATGGATAATTTGCATTAAAAAAAAGGCTAACCTTTGCGTCAAATTAGCACCACATAACTTTGAATTTGAATCCACTTCTATCTCCAAAATAATATTTTGATTTTTTTGAAAATAATATTTTTTAAAAAATTTCAAATTATGGAGCTTTTAGAAAAATAGGGTTCATCGCATAAACAATTTAACTTATTTAGTTTGGTTTCAAGTTTAATTGGTTTAATTAGCATTTGCTTTGTTACACTTCTTGCACATGTTGCTCTTATTAGGTATTTGTTGGTTTAATTAACTCAATCCTAATTTCTTAGGCATTCCAAATCCTTCAGTAAATACTAGGTCACATATAAATATAAATAAATAAATATATATATATATATATATATATATATATATATATATATATATATATATATATATATATATATATATATATATATATATATATATATATATATATATATATAAATAAAAGTTTTGCTCACGAAAAAATATTAGAGTTACTCAAATGAGCTGAAAACTCAATTTGTCTAAATGATTACATTGCTTTATCTGTGTGAATTCCACTAAAATCATAAATACTCGCATCTTTAATGCGGCAGCCTACAGTACAAGTTTCGAAACAAAATAATAATAATAATTCAATTTTTATAAGAGCTAAGACTAATATAAGAAAAACATTATTATAATAATAATTTGTTATAATAATAAGAATAATATTTTATAACAATAACAAAATCAAAAGCAGTAAACAGTAATTGAATATTCAGCATATAGTTAAATCTAAGACTAATACAAGTGCTAAAGCTATAGGCTAAGTAAGAAAACCATTAGTAGTAGCCGATACAAATGAGCTTTTTAATCTATCTATTTGCTGTCCTTTTCACTAAATATTTGATCAAAATCAGTGGTCACCATATCTGGAAAATTGAGATGATCATAATAAGTGTAGTGCACACCATAATGAATCGGAATTTTTGATGATGATGGTGATGATAACGAAGTATCCATCCATGGATCCAAATTCATATGATCACCAAAACCAATCATTGGTTGAGCATAAGCAGAACTTTGATCTCCATATAATGATTCATCAACATGACCAAATCCATTTGAATTCTGATAAGGATATGCAAAGTTAACATCTCCAAACTTCACCATCGGGCCTAATTGGGAAGCCTCGTCTCTTGCCCCAGCAGTACCTTTCACTGTTCTGTCTAGTTTTCTATATAGTCTACATAACACCCAATCATCAAGCTGCCATAAACAATTAACAGAATAAATCTAATTATTAAACTATTCTTAAGAATAATAATTCAAGAGAAAATAATGATGTATTTACCTTCATATTTTCCTTAGTTTTTTGTATTTTAGGAGCGTCAAGAGCTCTGTATTCATGCATAATCCATTCAGTCTTATCGCCCCTTGGGGGTTTTCCTCTATAATAAACAAGTGCTTTCTTGCATCCAATTTTAACGCCATTATAATTAACTGGTTTATCAGCACCAGTTGCCTTCCAATATCCTTCTCCAGCTGCTCGATTCGGTCTCTCCCCATTCGGATATTTACGATCTCTTGGAGTGAAAAAAAACCATTCATTCTCTCCATTTGGCTTATATTTTGCTGCAAATTACAAACATCAAATAAACCCAAAACCCTAAATATTTTTCTATATTCTGCTTAACATACTAATGTGTACGATCAGACAAACCTAATTTTTATATATAAACAAGAACAATATAATCAATATTAACATATATGATCAAACAAGAAAACACTGTACAACTATAAGACTGAAAATTGATATAGTATAGCATACGCACCAGCAAAGATCTCAGGACTATCCTTGTATAATTCGACCTCCTTAATCCTATTTGGAGGCAAAACATCGTTAAGAATTTTCCGCTTCAGATAATAATTCACAAGTTCATCATCAGATGGCTTAAACCGATAACCAGGAGGGAATGATTCAAAATATCCATCATCGCCATCATCAACGGCAACCAAAGAGCCATTATCCTCATTAATAACCTGGCCACTGTTAGTCACAGTAATAATGCTGCCTTCATTAGGTTCGCTGCTGTTGATGCTACTGCTTCTTGCGCTGCCATTATTCGGAGTATTAGGAGAAGAAACAGTGTCGCTTGTATCATTAAATTTCCGTTTAGGGTTTGTTACGGCAAACTCCAGCTTTACTTGGTCCTTCATAGTAGGACTCTCCGCATGAAGAGAAAACTTGTTGACGGAAAAAGAGTTTGAAAGTTTTAGAATTCATAAAATCTCTTATATAATATAAGTATAGATAATGTGAGTAACCATCTGAAAAACAGAATACATTCGATTGGAGAGAATATTTCTCCAAAGTTTATCTTTTTATTTATTTATTTTTTAAATTTAAATTTTAAGCCCATCACCTCTAGAGCTGTTGATGATCGGCCAAACTTTAACAACCAATAAGATAAAAACAATCCAAGTGGAGTCTAATCCAACTATCAAGCTAGATTTTCTTGGTTTATAGAATGTTTAACATGATATTGTAATTATTTTTTATTTAATCTGTCTTATATAATTACTATTAACATGTGATGATTAGTTAGAAACACCACACTCAAAATTTCATATAAAAAATTCGAAAGGAAATACTTCACTTTAATTCTTGGCATTTGTTTTTTGGAATATTACCGACATATTTGCAATATATATATATATATATATATATATATATATATATAAATAGAGAAAGATACATTATTAAATTATTAGAAAATAATAAAAATTTATTATTAATTTTAATTATATAAAAACTCTAAAAATCATTTTTTGAATAGAAAATTGATATTTATGTTAGTTAATGAAATTATGGATGGAATAATTTAATTGAAATGACACATAACTGTAAATATTGGAATCAAATTATAATGTTTTAATGAATTGAAACGAATATTAAGATTTTTTTTAGTTATCCCAATAGTATTTTTTTTTTTTTGTAAATTCATGAACAAAACAAGAGTACCTCACCTGTACATCCATACGTACTATTGGATGTCTTACAATTATAACCGTTTATAATAAAAATATTTTTTAAAAGAAAAACCGGTTGTACCGGCATCTGAATGGAAAATTTCAACTTATTTTTCCACAATTGATTTACACTTAAAAGCTCTATTTCTTCCTTTACCAAAGAAAAAAATAGCGATCTTCAAGACCGCTGAAGAAATCTACCGAAGAAGAAGATCACTGCAACGAGAGCAAAAGATGGTGAAAGTTATTAAAACCAACAAGGTCGTAATCCTCATGCTGTGCTGCTTTGTCAGTCATCATTCTTCAGTGAGGGAACCCATGACTGCCCCTACGTACGGTCGCTGCCTGGTCGCCGGCAAATAGAAGTTACCTAGTTAAGATGATCAGGAAAGAGTTTGCAAATAAAACAACAAAAAGTCACGAGTGAAGGCATTTGTGAAGGTGGTTAACTACAACGTTTTGATGCCTACCAGGTACCTATACGAATGT
This sequence comes from Excoecaria agallocha, assembly GCA_037975025.1. Taxonomy (NCBI): domain Eukaryota; kingdom Viridiplantae; phylum Streptophyta; class Magnoliopsida; order Malpighiales; family Euphorbiaceae; genus Excoecaria; species Excoecaria agallocha. Next base: position 51,786,383 of record CM075812.1, read on the forward strand.
TGATTTGAAAAAGGATGTGGTGACAACTTATGCTCTGGTCACGAACGACAAGAAGGTCTCAGCAGCTAATTAGAGAGGTTCCAAGTTGGGAACAATCGGTGGTTCTCAATCTCTGGTTTTGAAATGGAAATTAAAAAAAAATGAAATTTTTGATGTGTTTTGTTAAAAAAATGTCATTTTTATGATGTTATGTTGGAAAGAATCAAATAAGCCAAGATCATGGCATGAGTTTTATAAGTTAGAAGATTTTTATTTTTGTGCTGTGTTTAATTACCACAAAGCAAACAGTATTTAATACTAAGTGAAACTGGTTACCGAATCCGCTTACCAGTTACATAAATATACATTCATCGCATCAAATATTAATTATAAGACTATATTTTTTAAGTCATTCAATATTAATAACAAAAATTTAAAATAAATATAACAAAAAATTACAAATATATATATATTTTTTAAAAATCATCAAATATTTAAGCCATTCAATATTAATAACATAAATTATAGTTTTTATTTTATTTTTAAAAAATTCATAAAAATGATTTAAATTTCAATTATTTTTTATTTATATTTATATTTTTTTTTGAAAAATAATATTGTATGGATATTTTGGATAAAATTAATTTTATCTGGTTCAACTCTATTTTTTTTTTCCGATTTAGTTTGATTTTGCCAATGCATTTGGATTTCATCCTTTTTTTTGTCGATTCATATCAGTTTTATTCATTTTTTGCTATTTCAATTTTATATATTGAATTAAGCAAAATCAGTTGATGATTTACAATTAAATTAGTCCGATTGACAGATCTAGTCCGGTATTAATAACATTGATATGCGGGATATTAAAAAATGGTTGATGCTAAATGCATTTCACAATATATCCGGCATTCATAATTGATCCATTGAAAAAATGAATAAATAATAGAGACATCAATATCCAATCATTGTTTGAATAAATTAAGGAGAATTTGAATTACAAGAAGAAGCTCCTAAAATAACGGTTAATAACTTTTTTTTTTTTTATGAAAAACTAACTTCATTAAGAAGAAGGACAATCAGCTAGAAGAGCTAAGTACAAAAGAGGAGGAGACAAGTCGCAACACACAAAATCAGACACTGAACCAGAGGCACGAGCTAAGATATGTGCACAATGATTCGCTGATTTTTTCACATAGCCAAAAGTAAGGCAAATATCAGAAAAGCAAAAACAATCTTGAATAACCTGATAGAAATCAGACCTAGAAAAACATTTGCTATTAAGGGCCTTGATTGCCAAAAGAGAGTCTGACTCCAACATCACATTATTGAAAGAACGAGCTTTGAGCCAACTTAGAGCTTCACAAATGCTAATTGCCTCCGCAACACTAGGCTCCAACACACCAGGGAAAGACTTGTGACCTGCAGCAATAAAATCTCCAAGATGGTTTCGGACTACGAAGGCTACACCAGTCCTATGAAGATCTTCAAAGATTGCAGCATCTGTATTAACACTACAAAAAAACTGCAAATTAGCGATGGACAATTTCGTCACTAATTACCTGTTTTCCGTCGCTAATGTAAAATAGCGACGCTACGACGAGTAGTCGCTAAAAGGCCAGTCGCGAATATATTAGCGACAGATTTCTAAATCAGTCGCTAATTTAGCGACGAAAAATTTCGTCGCTAATTTTTTTTCCGTCGCTAATTTATATTCCTAATTAGTCGCCGAATTATAATAATAATACTTAGCGACTACATTTTCCGTCGCTAAATAAATTCTTAAATTAGTCAAGACAAATATAATAATAATTTTTTAGCGACAAAATTGTCGCCACTAAACCGTCGCTAATAAATATTCATAAAATGCAAATAAATATTCATTTATAATATTTTATTATTATTATTATTATTATTATTATTATTATTATTATTATTATTATTATTATTATAACATTCAAAATTTAATTTATATAAATAAAATTTCTCAAATATTATTAATTTAAAAAATATAATATCTAAAAGTAAATTAAATTGTGCAATATTTTACAAATAATTAGAAAAAAATTCAAACTAAATAATACTACTAACAAATTTTTATACAATATGCTACAAAAAAAAAAGAAAGAACTTCGCAATCCTTCCAGTGTTCACTATATTCCTCACAGTCCTCATCACAATGGCTGCAGCTGGGCATCCAATCCTGATGTTAGCTCATCCATGAATACTATAGATGGATTGGCAACCAATTCAACAGCAATTGTTAATCTTTTTCTTTGTTTTGTTGATAGTCCATTTACTCTAGGTAGACCAATTAATGCCCCACCTAAAGGAGTAAGCTCCACTAATTCCATCACTTCTTCAACAAATGTCTAAATGTTTCAAACCCTCTTGAAGTTAAAATATATGTAACAAATGGTAAAGAGCAGGATAATAAGTATAAATTACCTGTTGTGTCTCCATGTCAACTTCTAATGGTAACCGCAACCATGCAGAGAAAAGAAGTGACTCGAGAACAGTTAAGCAAGGAGAGTGAACATCATTTTGTTCACAATAACCAGAAATTCTTGCAAAAGTTTCTTGCTTTTTGGGATAACCAGATATATGTATGCTCCCTTCTATGACCCCTCCGATTTTCCTGCCAGCTCAAACATCCATGAGGGTGGTTTTGCCAGCACCACTAACTCCAACCAATGCTGTAAGGACACCGGGTCTAAATGATCTAGCAACATTAACCAACAACTGCAATTTGTCTTCGACAACTTCTTGCTTCAACTCCTAGAAACATAGTAGAATAAGGTATTTGTACTACAAATGTTTACAAAAGATAATACAGACAAGAACGTAGCCATGCCATACTCACCACAGGTAAATCCATTTAACATTACTCACCTGAAGGAGATTATTCATAATTATGGTCCCATCTCCAACATTGGCCTGAACAATTTTCAAGAATGTAGTACGATTCAACCGTAGTAATTGGCTCAGTCTTTTGGTACGCACAGTAAAAAGTTGTGGCCTATAATAGAGCACCCCAATCTCACCACAAAGATCACCAATTTTTGCCTGCCCAACAACCTGTAACCATTCATCAGAGATTCAGTACAAATGCATTATAACGTAAAGGTCTCGATGCATAGTGAATTTCAACAGCTAATACTTGCCTGTTCAGCTTCATTTTTGTAAACCAAAAGATCCTGCAAGAAACTCAGATATTACAAGACAGAATTTGAAAATTTCACAAAGTAGAAATGTCAAGCAAAGATAATGGTAACTAAGAGGATGAAGTTGGGCATTTCATCACAGCACCAGTGACAAGTATATAGAAGTCTGTGGGTGCCTCACTCACCAACATGTATACACAAATAGATCTTGCTTTCAGAAGGTAAATGAAGACATATTTTTCTTACTAGAAAAGGAGAGACAAACCTCAAAAATATTGATAAATTCCTGCAAAAAGCATATACAATAGAGAAATAAAAGTGCAATTATGCAAAATATCTTAAACCAGAGAAATTATAGGCCAGACAGTCATTTATTAACTGTTCTTAGTTAAAGAAAAGGTGAAAAGGATGAAAAAAGGTCATTAAGCAGTTTCGCAAAAGTACCAGTCATAAGTTCCGAGGCCATCCTGTTAGCACCTATCTCATACATCTTTCTAGGACAAGAAAAAAAACAGTAGGAACTTCACAAACCTTAACAAGGTTCCTTTGCATATCTCTGAATTGAGTTGAGCTAATACCTTTCAAAAACTTTAACAGCCAACCTGGTTGTACAGCATCAGAAGAAGAAACAAACAATGCTATCTGCACTCAAGGAAAAAGGGAACGAGGCAGCATCAATCACCAATATAGATCTTCAAGACAAACTATAAACTACTTTGTTTTAAATCTATCAAATAACAAAAATCACAAGCAGCCTTTTCTATAGATATGCATATACAGATCCATTCCCTCAACTTCAAAGCATGAAGATAAAGAAAACAAGTTATGATAAGTAAAAGGTGAATAATACCTTATATTCGGCGAGAAGAAATTGCAACAACTTCAAATGCCAATAAAAGTACTAGTTAAAAGATGTGTTGCGGTGTTCCCATTGTAGTCTTGAGATGTAGGCACTTCACTTGATTTATAAAGAACAATCATCAATCGAAAATTCACCTGATTTATAAAGAATAATCATCAATCGAAACGTTAATTCATCAGATAAATTTATTAAGAAAATATAAGAAAAAAGATATTAAAATGTAGCCTCTACACATTATATTAATAACCAAGACATAAGAAAGACTGTGACCCTCACATTTTGCCAGTTCTTATTTAACAAGGAGACGAGGAAATTAACGCTCATTTGAAAGTTTTGGAAAACTTGCTTCTCCTCCATGCCACAGTTCCCGACAGCCACTCCCATGCAAAACACTTTCTTCAATTGAAACTTCACCGTAGCTTTAGTTTCATTCACCTTGGACTCCATTGACTCTTGGTGGGTCACAAGGGTGGGGACTTACCTGTATTGACATAGAAATAGGCCAAAATTTAAGAAACAATGAAGTTAATACCCAACTGATACACAAGTTCACATAAATAATAGCATATATACTACAAAGAAACTTGCATGCCTTGTTAAGACCAGGGCCAAGTAGACAAGGAATCTGCTTGATGACAGATTCTCAAGCCAAAAAGGCATGGTATTGCTTGGCCAGCTTTTTAACCAATTTTTTGTTCTTGTTGAGCTTCTTCAAAGCCTCAACATCCATCCATTGCAAACCAATACCCTCTGCCTGCCCACAAAGAATTAAACTTCACTAATTAAACTTAATATGATTGGGAATTACATAATCACTAATCAAAGTATACAAGATAACTTTGCAAGACTGCAACAAAATTATAATGTGGCCTAGTACATTTGACATTATGCTGAGAATCAAATGAAGATTAAAGAAAACAGTGAAACATAAGAGTTCCGGCCAAAACTCAAGTCATCAAACATAAAAGGGAAGAATGAGTATCACACCGAGGGAAGGCTATAATCAGAAATGAGCCCAAACAAACTCGTATCCAGAGATTAATAGTATATTAGAGAAAAAAACACAGAGAAACAGAAAAAGAGGTCCAAAAGAAACATTACAATTCCCTTGTTCCACACCCGGGGAGCAAAACTAGTTGCACATCATAAGAATAACAATATATTCTAAAATTTTGACAAACATCGCTAACATCAAAGAAATAGAAAGGTTCAAACTTACAATAAAAAACATAATAATCAAAATGAATTGGCTATGTAATCTAAGCACCTAAATAGGTGAATCTAGGTGAAGTTCTATCCAAGATTGTTCCAGGGAAGTCCATGTTTAAATAAACTTCAAGTGTCCATTCTCTGTGATTTTAGGTGGACAATGCACACCACTAATTTAGTGAGTCAGCATAATAAACACAAAGAGGAGAAAAATTACCATCTTTGAGAGGAGTCAAGCACTCGTAAGAGATCTAGAATTGAAAGGGGGACAAAAACGGCGTTGGATTGTCCAAAACACTAACATTGGTAATATTAACAGCACTCGTTCTCCAACAAATCAAATTAAGACCCTATTATCCAGAATCCTCATTTAAAACCCTAACAAAGTTCAGAGAAAGGAAGCTTAAAACCAAATGGAAAGAGTTAAAAAAAATAAAAACTTATAGAAATTACAGGCAACTGGATCGAAGTATAAAGGCGATGAACAAGTGGGTTTGCCGAGGGTATAGTGAAAGGCGTTTGGATTATGGGAAATCTAAAGGGGAAATGGCGGAGAAAAGAAGAGAATAGAGGTTAAATTGAAGGAGAGTGCAGGCTCTGACCGGGGTGCCGTTTTCGCCGACAGGGGTGGGGGAGCCGGCATGGCCTCTGACCGACGCTATCTCTCTTCGGTCTCCCCCTCTCGATCTTCCCTCTCTCTCCCTGTTCTCCCTTTCCCGTTTCTCTATTTCTTTCCTTTCTTGTTTAATATTTGTTCTTTTTTTTCTTCCTAAATGTCTACATTCAATGCATCTAAAAAATATCAATTATTATATTTCTGTTAATAAAAATATTTATCAATATTTATCCTGAACCCGTAATCATCTATTTTAAATATGCACTTTAAAATAATTTGAAGTGTGCATATTTCTTGTGTGAATATGCACTTTAAATGACTCAGTATCTTGCTTTAATAACTTGCACACTTCAAATGTAGGTATACCTATTTTAATATTTATTTGCTTTAATAACTTGTTTTAGGATAGAAACAAGTACAAATTTATCAAACAATAATTTCTTAACGTTCCAGCAGAACAAATTTAATAAGAAAGTAATTCCTCTTATTGTTACATATTGATAGGGTAACCAAATAACAAGGCATTAGTGCACCATATCATAAGTAAAGGTATACAAAAAGTACACAAAATAAAATGTCCTTAATGTTAACAATTACAAAAGACAACAATGGTTCACACTTTCATCATAAGCAGGAAATCAATTGTAACTAGCATGAAAATTCCAGAAAATGTTTAATAGAAAATCTTAGGTAATGCTAGGAGCCTAGGAAATTTAATTACCTCTAATACAACCCCTAGTATTGCATCAGTATAATCAACACTAATTTTTGAGTAAAGATTGAGATCATCCCTCTAAATTCCACGCTTTTCATTAATATGGAGGGTTATAAATAGATCACCAACTTCTAATCAAATTAAAATGATTTTTTATATATCATTTTACGGAGCTAATTTATTACATATCACTCACATTATGTGACATCTGAGCTAATTTAAGCAGTAATGTGAATTTTATTGAAATTAGAAAAAGTATTAAATTTCCAAATATTTTCATTGTAAAGCCAAATTATGATATCGCCACCGTTCATTGGGATCAGAGCAGAAATGTCCCGCTCCACCATGGCCAATATCCTTGCTGTCGATGATTGGGGAGGAGCGGTAAGCGCCGAAAAAGCTGTCTCTACCTCACAGAGTCATCGGTGCCGATCGTGACACCCAATGCTACTGTCGATCACCGGTGCCATCCCCCTTGTTCCCGATCTCCTTCCCCCTCTCCTTTCTTTTTTTTTCTTGTGGTTGTAACCTTTTTTTTCTAAAACCCGACGCCCCTCCTAAAAAGTCCTTCACTGCCTTATATATATATATATATATATATATATATATATATATATATATATATATATATATATATATATATATATATAACTCTTATTTGTTATTGTATTTATTTTTTTCATACAACTAAGTATATAAAAAAAATACAAGTTTTTATATGCAGCTGATTCATGGAAATTATAATGTTTTAAATCATTTGTCATTAGTTCTTAAATTTTTGCTTTAAATTCAAATTATCACTTTAAAATTTTGAAACTATGCAAACAAATCAATCCTAGAACTAGTTTCAAATACTGTACACCCGTATTAAAAGTGTTCTCGCACGATTTCAAATTTTTGGGATGTTACAATTAAGTTTAAATAAAAATAATTTAATTATAAAACTAGACATTTCAATTATTAAAAACTGAAGTTAATTCAATTAATTAATTCTTATTAAATTAAATAATAAATTAAACTTAAAATCACATACGCATTAAATTGAAACGGTGGAGAGAGCTGAGGAGAGAGAAAATATTATTTTTATATGTAGGGTTAATTTCTAAAATTACTAAAATACCCCTACCAAATTTCATCATTTTACCCTTGTATTCAAGGATAATTTTGTAAATATATATAACTAAAATTTTTAATAATTTAAAATTTGCTCAAAATTTTAACAAAATAAAAATAAATTATAAAATTTCATAATCATTTTAAATGAAATAATAAATTTTATATTATTATTATATAAATATTTATATTTATTATTTTTCATAATATGACTATATAATAATTATAACAATTAATTTATTATTATTATTAAAAATATAAATTTTTTAAATAAATTAGTTTATATTTGCAGTAATTGATAAATAAATAAATAAATAGAATTCATAATAATTTAATATTTGATTTAAATTTTATAAAATAAAAATAAATTACAAATTTCTTAAATTATTATTTTAAATGAAATAATAAATTTTATATTACGATTTTATAAATATTTATTTTTATTAATCTTGAACACGCAGATATATAATAATCGTAATAATTAATTTATTATTATTATTAAAAATGTAAATTTTCTAAATAAATAACTTTAGATTTTGGTATAATTGATAAAAAATTATTATCAACTTATAAAATAGTTTATAATTTTCTGTTACAAAATAAAATATTCATTTCATATAGTCTATATTGAAATTACTTGAAACTATACATAAATCATGTGAGTGAAATTAAAAAAAAATTATTTTTTAATTTATTTGCGATGGATTAGCGACTAAATATTTCCGTCGCTAATTGTTTTGCTCTAACAAATTACTATTAGCGACAGAACCGTCGCTAAACCGTCGCAAAAAAAGGTGCTATATTTTCCCTCCAAAATTAGCGACTAAAAGGTTCGTCGCTAAATTTTCTGGAACTAATGTCATGACTGAAAAATTATAAAATTTAGCAATGAAAATATTTGTCGCTAATTCCGTCGCAAAACATGGTGCGCATACTTCCCGCCAATAATTAGCGACTGTTTATTTATTCCGTCGCTATTTCGTCGCAAAAAAATTGAAAATCTCCTCCCCACGATGGAATTGTAAAACAGTCGCGAATCCGTCGCAAAATTTGCGACAAAAATAATGCCGTCGCTAATTTGCAGTTTTTTTGTAGTGTAACCTTCAGCCGTCCTTCAATAGGTGGTATCCAATGAGTAGCCACAGGAGAAAAAGCAGCGCAATCAACAACAGGATCCTTCTTGTTAGCAGCCAACCAAGGACCTAAAGCATGAACAGATGCCATGATTACAGCATGCGGCAAGACAGCTTTAGAATTCCATACCACATCATTTCTACTCTTCTACAAACACTAGAATATTGTAATTGCTGAGCCAATTCCTGAAGAAGCCAAATTATTAACAATAAAAGCAAGCCACGAATTGAAGTCCTGAAACGTCCCCCGGAGATAACTCACATCTGAATGCAACCAAACATCCTTAGCAAAAGGGCATGCAATTAACACATGAAAGATAGTCTCATCTGTCATGCCACAGAAAGGGCACAGAGAAATGGTATCTACCCCTTTAGAACAAAGCAGAGTTCTAGCCGGTAAGATAGAATGAATAGCCCTCCAAATAAAATTTTTCATCTTAGGCGGTACCATCAGTCTCCAGATTTTTTTCCAGCAGTTTGAATCCAAGCAAGAAGAAAACCCAGACGGAACTTGATGAATAGATCTATAAGCCGATTTAACTGAATATCTGCCATTCTTTTCCAAAAACCAATGCCAATCATCATGTGTTTGTCTCCAGCTCAAAGGAATACTCAAGATAAGCCTCTTATCTGGATTATTAAAAAGAGAGTTTATAAGCTCAAAGTTCCACTGCCTCGAATCCTTATTAATTAAATCAGACACCAGAAGAGAAGTAGATTGGCCCTCAAGAGTAGAAGAAACCATCGGATTTTCAGAGTCAGGAAGCCATGGGTCTTTCATTACTAGAGTTTGATTTCCAGAACCAATACAAATTTTACTACCTCTTCGAACTACTTCTTAAGCTTTAAAGATCCCATGCCAAACAAAGCTTGGATTTGATCCTAACTGAGCATTTAAGAAAGAAACATTTGGGTAGTATTTAGCTTTTTGAACTCTTGCCAAAAGAGAAGAGCAATCTAAAATAACATGCCAACACTGCTTACCCAGAAGAGCCAGATTAAAATTGTACAGAGATCGGAAGCCCAATCCCCCAAACTTTTTTGGCCAACACATTCGATCCCAAGACATCCAGTTTATCCCTTGGTGATTTAGTGATTTAGAACCCCACCATAACTTATTAAATAACCGCTCAAGATTTTTGCAAATACCTTTTGGTAACAAAAAAACACTCATGGCATAGTTTGGCACAGCTTGAGCTACTATTTTCAGAAGAACTTCTTTACCAGCCTTTGAGAGAAATGATCTGCTCCAACTTTGCATCCTGTTCCATATTTTGTGTTCTATATAGGAAAAGACTTGCTTCTTGTTTCGCCCAATCAAAGAAGGGAGCCTAAGATAAGTATCACTCTCCATAGAACCAGCAACTGAAAGGGAAGAACACACTTCAGTTCTAACAGCAGCCGAAGTATTAGTAGCCGAAATAATCAATTGACCCGAGTCTGCAGCAAAAATACTCAAAATGTTCTTGACGATAACAGCTTCATGAATAGAGGCCTTGAAGAAAATATAGCTGTCATCAGCAAAAAATAGATGACTAATAGAAGGAGCATGCTTAGCAATTCGACAACTAGAAAGGAGATTCATAGACTCATGTCGCTAGATAAAAGAGGACAAACCTTCTGCCCCCAAGATAAACAGGTAAGGAGACAATGGATCTCCTTGACGAAGGCCCCTAGAAGCTAAAATAGGACCAATGAGATCATTCTCACAATTAACCAAATAACGAACCGAACTAAAACACATCTTCATCAGGCTAATCCACTTCTCATGGAACCCAAAAGATCGAAGCACACTTATGAGATAATGCCACTCCACACGATCATAATCCTTGTCATGTCTAATTTAAGAGCTGCTACACCATCCAGCCCCTGAGTTTTCCTTTTAAGAAAATGCATAATCTCAAAAGCAATAATTACATTATCAGTGATTAACCGGCGAGGGACAAACGCACTCTGCGATTCAGATATAATAGCTGGTAGCATATGCTTCAGCCTATTAGCCAACATCTTTGCCACAATTTTGTACAACACATTACAAAGAGCTATAGGTCGTAAATCCACCATAGATTTAACCTGTTTTTTCTTTGGAATGAGAGTAAGAGCAGTATCATTTAAGCCTTCAGGAAATGAGCAACTGTTAATAATCTTTAGACATTCATTTGTGACATCCTCCCCTACAATATGCCAACATTTTTATAGAAACCAGGATTGAAGCCATCAAGCCCTGGAGCTTTATCAGGATGCATGCTAAACAAAGCCTCTTTCACATCTTCAGAAGAGAAAGCCCTAAGAAGAAACTCATTATGTTCTTCAAACACACGTTGGTCAAGGCAATTTGAAATTAACCCAGTGCTATTATCAGTAGCAGTAAAGATATCTGTGAAATAACTCTTGATCAACTCTTCCAAGCCGTTTCCCCTTTGACATATCCTACCCATAGGATCTTTGAGTTGAGTGATACGATTCTTTCGTTTCCTTTTAGAGGACACCGCATGAAAGAACTTAGAATTTGAGTCACATCCTTTCAACCAGAAAACTTTCGCTCTCTGCTTCCAAAAAGCTTCTTGTTGACTAAGAATAGTTTGATAGTTTATATACGCTTCTTGATAGTCATTGCAATTAACAGAACCATTAAGACATCTTGCATTGATCATAGTCTCCTTAGCCAGTCTCAATTTACGCTTAAAATCCCCAGTAATAGAGCGTCACCATGAAAGAAAAGCAGTACTACATACCTTTATTTTCTCATAAATAAAGCTGGGTCTGGGACTGTGCCAATTAAGATGAACAACTGAAAAGAAATCTTTCTCACTAATCCAAGCATTTTCAAAATGAAAACGAGGAGAAAATTTTCTGGAAGTATTCAGATGAGTGTCTAAAAAAATAGGGCTATGATCAGAAGAAGTGATTTCTAGATTAGAAACTGTGTACCAGGAAAAACGTTCCATCCAAGAAGGGGAAGCCAAAACACGATCAAGTCTCTGTTCAACCATCATATCCATTCCATATCTCCTAAACCAAGTGAACCTATAACCACTCATACCCAAATCGAAAAGATTACTATCAGACAATGCCACTTGAAACCCATTGATCAAACTTGAAGGTTGTGGTCTTCCACCTCGCTTCTCCTGGGCCGAAATAATATCATTAAAGTCACCAAGAATACACCAAGGAAGGGGAGAAATGGCAGCTAGCGAACGAATTAAGTCCCAGGACAATTGTCGTTGATTACGATTAGCAAAACCATAGAAACAAGTGAGTCACCAGCCATTGCAATTTTTTAAACAGACTTCAACATCTATATGATTTCTGGAGAAGCCAATTAATTTTACAGCATTCTTATCTTTCCACAACAAACCCAAACCACCACTATGGCCCAAACAATTCACCCCAAAACAACCCTCATAGCCCAACAAAATCTTTATATTATTAAGCTTTTCAACATTACATAAAGTCTCAATTAAAAAAATGAAATCAGGCTTATTACATCTAACATGGTCCCAGAGAACCCGAACTGCATGTGGATTGCCAAGCCCACGGCAGTTTCAGCTTAAAACACTCATAATGGCTAGCGGGCCTGTTGGACAGGGCCTGCCAATACAATATTTTTTGGCTCAAAGTTATCACAGGCTAAGCTAAGACTTGAAGGCCCAGCAATCGAGCCCAACTTAGCTTTTTTAGCCAAACGACGTCTCTTCAAGTCAAAAACAATAATACCTTCAGTCTCAACAATGCCATCTGAACACGATCCACCACCATAATCCCCATTAACACCATTCTCCTCATTCTTTGCCGTGTTCTTAGCAATCAAAGTCATTACGACATCTTGATCAACTGCCATATCCATTCCACTGACTATGCCCTTTTTTTGGCAGTTACCATATTTATCTTCAACATCTGATGGCCTATCATCGGTCTCCTTCTTCTCCGGTGACTGGAACTGTGTAGGAGGATCATCATGAAGCCACTTTGCTCCAAAAGACATTTGAGCACGTCTGTTCTTCACTCTAATGGACTCATCATACTCCTTCACAATAACACCAACAAGGTTTTGGAATAACTTCAGACAAAATTTTTCATTATGTCCTAGTAATCCACACAAAAAACAGAATGTGGGAAGATGTTCATATTGAAAATCAACAGTAACCCATTCACCACCACTCTTCTTAATCTTCATATCTTTCTTTAGTTTCTTCCTGACATCAATGCTTGCCCGAACACGCATATAATTCCTCCAAGTACCAGTAAAATTATTTGGACCTGCAGAGACAAAAACTCCTAAAAATTTTCCAATTGACTGTGCCACCTTTAATGACATAAAACCTGGCGGAAGATTATGAACCTGCACCCAAAAACTACACATGATCGAATAGCGGAACACACTAGGGTTGTTCATTCGCCTCAAATCTCTTGAAGACAAGCAGGTGGTTATCAAATGTCCATAGAGCTCCATCCACTACACGCTGCATATCCAATTCATGAAAGAATTGAAAGATAAATAGATTTGGACCCATATTTTTTATATAAACTCCTATAACAGGTCTCCATATAGAGGCTAAAGTATTCTTCATAGCCAAGACATTTATGGACTTTTCAGTAAGGAATCGCCCAATGAGACTCCAATGAAATTCTGCACTTTGCTCTGCTAAATCTTCCTCCTAAAAAATGATACCTTGTTCTCCCTCCTCCTCCAGCGAAATATTTGCACATAAGTCATCAATTGGTATAGTATCAGAACCATCTGCCGCCATACTACAACAAGAAAACACGAACACGACAAAGACACTTGCTAAAAAGCAAGACAGAGAAAACTTGCTAAAAAGCAAGACAGGAACATAACGGTTAATAACTTAGAGATTAGTTTATGGCTGAATGTTTACTTAGAGATTAGCTCCCTGGTTAATAATTTTTAGTATAAATGACATTTCATCTTGTCCAATAATACAGATTAATCCCAGCGTTTTATTTGATTTTATTATCTTCTTTATTTTCATAATGAATAACAGCTACGATTAATGTAATATAGGGTCAACGGTATCTTAATCACATGGCATGCGGCAACGATATCTTAGAGAGCTATATGTCTTTTTCTTTGTTTGAATGCAAGCTATATGCCTATATATTATCAAATTTATTAAAATAGCTAAACTTCGAATTATTGTTATTTTTTTATTGAAATCGAAAATTAGGAAAACAGAATCTGTTAGGTTAGAAGGCAAAAAATTAGCCGAAGTGTTGATAGATTTGGGTAGCGTTTGTTACTAGAAAAGAAAGACCCAGAAAGGACCTAATGGCCCATAAAAGCATATAATAAGCAGGGTTATAATCATCCTAAAATTTCAAGTGACAGAAATTAAGAGTTCCCAGTTTGTTGATAATCAAGTGAGTATACTTCAAATTGTTAATCTTCATCACTGTCCTAACAAATACCATACACCTGATGTTTTGAGATTTTTTTTTTTTCATTTTTGTTTGATGCAAAGTTTATAAACTTGAATATGTGTAATTTTGTTATTGTGTTTATCAAGATTTATTTTCTTAACCATCAGATTATTGTTTTCCTTAAAATTATGATTCTCTGAATTAAATTTTCGCTGCAAAATTGCCTATTTATTTTTAATTTATTAGAATAAAATTTCAACCCAAAATGTTAGTTAATCACTTATAGACAATATATAATTTGGTGGCATTCGACCAATAATTAGAACTATGAAGTTTTGAATTTGATTATTTTTTCAACGCCATGGAGTTAAAACGTGGCGTCAAATATAGTTTGTTGAGTGAATTAATTAAGAATCTAAGCATTTCCTCATAAAATTTTGGATACAGTTAGGTTGGAGATCGAGTAAAGAGATGGGTGAGCACCTCCCTCTGGATCGGGTGGACTTTGACACTAGGTCTGTGACTTACTATAATATGAATGAGAACCCTTACGGCCAATTTTTGGAAACTCTGAGACGTCGATTGGAAAGTGGTGCTAGGAGCCTTATTGGTGGAGTCCCAATTATGCGGAATCCAACTCATGTGCCTAATCACCATCGCTATCTTTTAATAAATCTTACAAATGATCAAAATTTAACTATAACATAAGCAATGCTTGTGTGGTTGGTTATCGTACTGGTAATCATGCATACTTCCTCCACGACCATTTTGATACTGCAAGGCACTTTGGTTTCAACGCCAACAACATTCACCAGCATCGTCTTCCATTTAATGGTCTCTATGATCGTCTAGAACGCGATGCAAATGACGCAATTAGAAGGGCAGAAGAGAGAAGGGCACCAGATCCAAATGCGACACAAAGAGTAACAAGAGAAACCATCGACTTGGGAATGTTTCCATTAAGTGAAGCAATTGGGAAACTCCATAATTACGAGAAGGAAACTGTGACTAGATCTTTCATTGTAATTATACAGATGGTTGCAGAGGCTGCAAGATTTACATATATTGAGGAGCGAGTGGAGGCTAACATTCGATCATCCGGACAATTTCGACCAGATAATTGCATGATTGAACTCGAGAACAGCTGGGGTCTCCTCAGCAACGCAATCCTTGGATCAAATAATCAGGGAGTATTTCCAAGACAGCCAATTCAACTAGGAGATCGTGACAATCGACCAGTGCAAGTCAGAGTGATCACCCAAGGTGTAACTAGGAACTTGGCTCTAATTAGATATTAAAAGCAGCGTCATGGCCTTACTTAATGAAACTTCACCCAAGGTCCTCACCTGTAGACTATATCAAGTTGGATCCAATTCGTGGGTTTTCTTGTGGGCTTTCTTGTTGTGAAGAAGCCAGCTTAGTTTTCTTCTGTTAGCTCCAGCTCATAAGAAAACACACGATTTGTATGTTTTGTATTTTCTTCTTTCCCGGTTTTGTTGGTTCTTTCTTTTTGAATAAGATCCGTCCATCTTGCCAGCTGGATAGGATCGGATGATAGTAGTTTATTCATGTAACTATACATAGACTTCTTTTATTTCTTCTCAATTATAATATAGAAGTTTATTTTGAAATCACTCTCTTTGTAATTTTTCATGGTATCAAAGAAGCGTTGGATCCATTGCTGTGCTTTCTAACTAGATAAAGTTGATCATGACGGAAGGTGATCAGATGAAGTCTGAAGAACAATATCTTCAACTTCACCACTCAGATCATCTAGGTATGTCATTGATTAGTACACCTCTCACTGGTACTAATTTTCTTTCCTGAAGTCGCTCGATCCAGATTTCTTGGATTCTTAACTCTATTTCTAAAGAGTTATCTGAAGCTTTTACATATGTTACTTTTAAGAAGTGGAAGAGAGTTGATAGTATGGTTTTAGCTTGGATTCTTAACTCTATTTCTAAAGAGTTATCTGAAGTTTTTACATATGTTACTACTGCTAAACAACTGTGGGATGATATTCATGAGCACTTTGGAGAGAATAATGGTTCATTGATTTACCAGATTAAGCAAGAGCTTAATAACTTGAGGCAAGGAAATATGAGCATATGCAGTTACTTCACTAAAATGAAGAGGTTATGGGACCGCGGCTTTAGGGCACTTTCTGAGGCAAGCCACTCTATACTCGAGCAAAAGTGAACTTTTTGTTACCCAATCATGTTGCTTGTCATCTCTGATTTAGATGGAGTTCACCTGCCTTTTAATTCTCAACAAACATAAGGTTTTCTCTATAGATTGCGTTAGTTCTGGTATTCACATGGTTCTTCTTCATTGGACTTTTCTAAAACAAATCAGTGTTCCTTCTCAATTTTACAAGAAGTTTATGTGCACTTCTTCTGCCAGAAGGTTCTGATGTCTTACATATCCCAAATTCTTTGTTTTTCTGCAGGTCATTGGAACTATATGCATACTATTTTCTCTAGCACCCCAACTGGCTCCAATTCTAGGCATTCTAATGCTTAGTGTATCTGTTTTAGTTGGTAAGTAACCTGTTCAAGCTTATTTATTTTGTTTGAAATATAAATCTATCTTTGGCTTTTTGCTTTTTCACTAGTTACTGACTAGATATTCAATTTGCAAGCTTTATACAAGCGGTCAACTATACCTGTTTTTAAAGCTCATGGAGCAGCCCAAGCATCTATATCTGATTATGTGACAGAGACCTTTTCTGCTATTCGTACTATATGTCTTGAAAATGCCTTACCATATTCATTTTCGTGCCTATTATATGGTATACTTCTGTTTAAGAAGATTTACATGTATTAAGGCCAGCATGTTCAGTTTTTTCCTGGTGGATTTGGGCTATCATGTGCAGTTGGAAGTCATGTGTGATGATGAACTAGTAATTTTTATTTTCAGGTACGATCATTTGGTGGTGAAAAGCGTCAAATATCAATGTTTGGTAGCCAGGTAAGATAAATTTTTTTAGAGACAGGGCTGTTCTCAGTAAACTGTATATGTGTAGTTGTAGAAGTCATTTCGAGGCACTTAGAATTTACGTGAAGGAGCTTGGCAGGTTCTTGCTTATCAGATTAGCGGCATAAAACTTGGGACCTTCAAATCTGTGAATGAATCATTGACAAGGGTTGCTGTTTATATTTCTTTGTTGGCTTTGTATTGCCTTGGAGGAAGCAAAGTGAAGGCGGTGAGCATTTGTACTTAACATGCTATGCATATTCTTGATTCTTGCTTTAATGGTATTTGCAAAGGCACTGGTAAATCTATGTTCCAGTTGTGATATCACTGTATGGGTTCCAATTCGAGTGAGTTGGTTAGAATAGGTAGTAATGGAAGATTCAAGGAAATAAACACCATGGAAACTCTCTTTACTTTGAAAATTTGAATTATGACTGTTCAATTTGGAGTTCACTTTTAATGGTGGTGTGAGCTCATAATCCATGGTGTTAATTAGTGAGTTACTTGATATGTTTTGCCAAACTAATGAACTCGGTAATCTCTTAGTGAAATTCATTATTGCTTTAGTTATGTTTTCTGTTGTGTCATTATGTACTTATTATACTGTGTTACTTGATATATTTTGCCAAACTAATCAGCACATTTACATTTATATTGTTCTGTTTCCCTTTTACATCTATTTGTGATTAACATGTCTTTAGTTTTCTAAAGTCGATTTCTTGTTAGGACTCGTTGATTACTTCTGTTGAAAGCCACTTTTGGACTTTTTGATATTATTTGTTCTCTTTAGGTAGGTAGTTCTAGAAAAGTTCATTCATTGAGGCAATTGTTTGTCTATGGAATTTTTTAATTTTAAATAATTAATATGTTTGTGGACCTTTGTAATTTTGCTTACAAAGAATAAACCAATGTTTTATATTGATTGCATTTGCCCACCAAACTGGTGGATAAAGGAAATATTTCTGTTTCATGCATTTGTGAAACATGTCATGTTTAGTAATTTTTTGAAACAACTTTCTGCTTGCTAATTGTCTCATACCATTGCTCTACTTGCTAGTTTGACCGACAAGTGAATGCTACAATCACTAGCTTTGAAGGTTATCCTTGTAGGTATTGCTACAGATCCAGGTAATTCACATGAAACAATAGCTTTACTAGCTTCTCTTTCTGTGTGTGATCCTGTGCATTTGCAAGCATGCGTGATTGTGCTGCTAACATTTGTTTGGGTGCAAACTGTAAACATTAAACCATAATCCGAGTAGAGAAAAGGTGTGCAGTAAAGTAGATGCCTTGCATTCGAGATATGAACACATTTATTCGAATAAGAAAGAGTTTGACAAATAATAGGTACATAACGAATAATAATAATAATAATAATAATAATAATAATAATAATAATAATAATAATAATAATAATAATAATAATAATAATTCGGAAGCAAGCATGAAAGACATTGTCTCTTTATGTATGGACAAAGTTGAATTATAACATACTTTGTGGCTATGCTTAATTTCGATAGCATAGCCACTAGGAGAGCAGAGAAGAGATCTGCCACCTCATACATTCTATTCTTTTATTTTATTATTATTTTCTAATTTTAATTAATTGTTTGTGATGATTTATTTTTTTAATTAATTTTTTCGAAACCGTTATTTTTAATTATATTTTATAAGGTGACAATTTACACAATTCAATTAAATAATTTTTTTATATATATAGTTATATAATTAGAGTGGAAGAAATTGAAATTCGATTATTGATGTTCAGTTGACAAAGAAGTAAATGTCACAATTTAACATATTATTCATTTAAATTAATCGAATTTTAAATTATTCCATTTTTAAATTTATTAAAAATGTAATTAATACTTCTATACTATTGAAAATTATATGGTATACCCTCCAAATTTGTTAAAAAAATGTCATTTATTATAATCTCACAATAATAATTAATATAATAATATAATTATAGGAAATAGATTTTTTTAATAGTAATAGAAATTTTTTCTATTAAAAATTTACTATAATATTATAATAAATAATATTTATAGTAAAATATTTAATTTAGAAATAAATAATATTAGTTAATCTTATTAGTTAATATAGTAATATTTTTTTTGTTCATGAGCCACATGAAAAGTCTGATTTTCATGTACTTTTCATGACGTATCACGCATCATTATAGGAGGATAATTTAACAATTTTCATAAGTTGGTGAAATAGTTTAGCAAGTAATAATTTAAATGAACTTATATATTTTGCATTAATTAGACAGCAAATTTTAACTTTTAAAATGAAAAATTTCTATAAACAAATTCATCCTTCATGAAAAAAAGAACTACATATATTTATAAATTTGCATATGCAAGTGTGCGTGTTAAAGCATTAATTGATTTATATCATATTAAATACTACATGAAACAATCACTTTTCACAAGTATAGAAAATTCAAAGGACGTACAAGTCATTGCCTTAACCTATCAATGAATAGAGATTGATGTTCCTTTCTGTTTGTGTACGCAGAGTTAATAAGCAACCATTGGTTCTGTTGTCGATGATACAAAGGTATAAATTTTATTCTTTTCTTTATGTTCATCTTTTTGTTATATGATCATCATCACAAATTAGATTCTTGTTTCTCATAATGAAGAAAAAGAAATTTGTTCAGGAGAAAACACGGTGGAAACTGATCATTCTGTGAAAAGCATCGATGAAACGACAAAGATAGAGAAAAAGTATAGTGTCGTTTTTGTTCTTGGTAAGTTTTTGTTCTTCTGAAAAACTAAATGTAAAATGAAGTAAAGTGTGATGATATAAAATGGTCCAGTGTTGTTGTGATGAACAGGAGGACCGGGGGGTGGAAAAAGCACCAGAGTATATAGTTTGCACTTCCTTTTCTTCCAAGAATGTCCAGAAGCTCTATTTAACTTTGTGTCTTTCAGCTTTCTTTCTTGTCATTCATAGGTTTTTTATATTAAAAAATTGTAATAATTTTTAGCGATGGATTAGCGACGGACTGTACCGTCATTAATTATTTTTACTTATGGGTGAATTTAGCAACGGAATCTAAATTTTCGTTGCCAATTTTAGCAACGAATTTTATATTCCGTTGCTAAAATTGACCAATTTACCGAATCATGAATTGTTGAATTTAGCAACGGAATAAAATATCCGTTGCTAAATTAGCAACTACCGAATTAGCAACCAAAATTTTCGTTGCTAATTTCCGATTAGCAACAAAAAATTGACATTTTCCATTGCTAATTTTCGTTGCTAAATTAAAATTTTCTTGTAGTTATACACACTGCTCATACAATTTACAGAACTTGAAAATATTTGCTCAAATTTATAAAAGAATTAAATACGTTAAAATCAATCATATATTTATGACTAATTAATAAATGGTCAATTTTATTTATGGTTACTGAATTTACATCTAATTATCCAAAAGTAACTTACTTATTTTTCATGACTTAAATATCACCGAATTTATCGTCTTTTTGCAAAAAAAAATTTTCTTGACTAATTTTCGGCGATTACTCTTGCCGACATACTGACGTGGCGTGTCACATCATATGTCTGGATACACGTGACACGACACGTCAGCAATTACGTCACCAGAAGAGGCCATGTGTGTCCAGAAATATGACATGGCGTGCTGACGCGTCTTATGATATTACCTTTTTTGGTGACGTGGCTAATGACGTATCATGCCAACAGTAAAAGTATTTAGAAAATAGGGTGCCAGAAAACAGCAATCTAGGGTGCCGTTTTTCGTCAAGTGGGGCCCACCAATTTTTGTTTGAAAATTGCATAGAAAATGGCAAGGTATAGTGCCATTTTCTATAGAAAGCAAAATGACGTCGTTTCGTAACTGGAAAACGCAATAGATTTGAAAAATGAGGTAGAGCCCACATGTCAGAAAACGGCATCCTTATTTGCCGTTTCTTGACATCCTATTTTTTTAATTAAATTAACTCCCACATAATAATATAATAATATAATTAAATTTACTCCTACATGATAATATAATTAAATTATAAAAAATAAACATAAAATTTCATACGTCCCAATCCCATTCTATCTATTTTTTCTCACACATGTTATGACATATAGTTATTATAGTTAAGATATACAAAAATTTTCTATAACTTTCCTATTATATTTATATTAAATGTAAAATGAGTAATTAAATATTATTAAATTATTAAAATTGTGGTTATTAAGAATGAGAAATTTAAATTGTAATTAATAAAACAAAAATTGAATATGTTTTATAATAGACAACTTGTACACATAATGTAAAAAGGGGAAAAATGTAGATAATATTTTGGGATGGTTGAAAATTGAAAGGTGGGCAAAAAAATTTTGAAAAGAAACTGGTACGTTTTCTAAAAATGCATAAATTTTATTGTTTTTTTTAAAATATATACATACAATTATTAATTAAAAATTAAAAAATATATATTGTAAAAAGTACCCTTCATATTTTAATATATATATAAATCTAGATTCAAAAATTTAAACCTTAAAAATCTAAACTTTAAACCCAAAATCTCTATTCCTTAAATGCCAACTTCTAAAAATCTAAAACCTACCTGCTAAATCGTAAAGAATAAACACTAATAAATGCTAAATATAAGGCCTTAAACCCTTTATTCTAAAAATATAATAAAAATAATAAATATTAGTGATATACAAAGCATTAAATAGTATGAGAAATTAGTGGCACTAGCTAGCATGCAAATAATTATACTAGTTAACATTATTATGATTCAATTGTAAGTAAATTTAATTAATTAATATATATATATATATATATATATATATATATATATATATATATATATATATATATATATATATATATATATATATATATATATATATATATATATATATATATATATATATATATATAAAGAAAAGAGAGAGAGAGTAAGGATATCAATATAAAAAATAGGATGTTAGAAAACGGCAATTAAGGGTGCCTTTTTTAATATATGGGCCCCACCTTATTTTTTCAAATCTGTCACGTTTTTCCATTGCGAATGGTGTCGTTTTGCCTTGTATTAAAAACGGCACTATACTTTACCGTTTTTTATACAATTTTCAACCAAAAATTGGTGGGCCCCACTTATCAAAAAATGGCACCCTAAGTTACCATTTTCCGGTACACTATTTTTCTAAATACTTTTACTGTCGCACCAATTCTCTAAATATTTATCCAAATCACACACAAAAAAAAGCTCCTTTTCCTTTATCTTTGTCACAATACACAGCCTTGTTTTGCTCCTCTACATAGCAAAAATCTGAAAACAAAGGGAAATAGATTAACAAAAATTCAAAATAAAATCATTATTACAAAGAAGCACCTGTTTTGATAATTTAGGATCTATTTAAAAATAAAAAGTGTAGGAGGAGCCAGACCTTTAAATATAAAAGGTTAAGGGGCTGGAATGTAAAAAAGCTGAGGACCTAAATCTTTTAGAGGGACCATGTCCTTGATGGAGAATTAAATTCAAAATAAAGGTCAATTAACCAAGTAATAAATCAAAATACTATTCCTTATTTTTATTCTCCTTCTGAATAGATAGATACACTTTCTTTTTTTAATACTATAGTTGATTATTTAATTATCAAATTAATCCTTATTTAATATTTATTGTTATCAATAAATATTAAATATTATCTCACCTGATTGTATATATAATAAATATAGGAATGGAATAATTCGTATATTTTATTAGTAGTATTAAAAAATAGTTAGTGGAGTTGTTATCTCTTAATTGATTAATTAACATATGACAAATTTAATTACTATTTTGTGAAATGAAATTCATGCATGACAAGAAAGGGAGAGGAACTTACATCCAGTCTCATGGGTAACATGAGGAAAGAAAGCAGCAATTTCGCGCTTAGAAGCATCGGCAGAACCAAGCTTGCCAAATCCAGAATATGAATTGAGAGCTTGAAGAAATGCATCTCTTGTGTAGAACTTCTTTCCAGCACAATTTGGTTGAGCCTTATCAATTATGGCATTGAAGAAACTAGGAGTAACAATATCAGGCACAGACACACCCTTTTAGCCCAATACATGTTTATTACTACCTAGTAAACATCCTGTAACGATAGTTACTACGATTATGGCTAATACATTGTTCCCCATACTGAAGTAATTGGTTAAACAAGAGTGGTAATTACTATCCAAGATTGAGAGGTCATTTATAGACTGCTATCTACTTTATCTTGCAAGGCCTGCCTCTACTTGGCATAAAGACACAAATGCCGTAAGCCTTTAAAATTTAACATGGGCATAATTAGATTATTCAACGTTTGTACAATGAAGCTGTAAAGTTAAGTTTTTTCTAGATATATCATCATGAGATGTTAGGACTTGAAGATAAAGTATTTTTCCTTAAATCATAGAATTGAAAAGTCTAATTCATTAGCTTACTGAGTCGCTGCGTTTCTAACAAGTGTATTTACTTGTACCTGTGAAATTTTTGGCATTACGTGCCGACATAATTATATTTTAGATAATTTTGATGGAGTTATCTCAAATCCAAAATTTTCTTCTTCTCAAGGATATCTATTTTACCAGTCAACAGTTAAAGCTTATCAATTAGGAGGAAAGGAGAAGTAAAACAAAGAGAGAGAGAAAAAAAAGAGAAATGAAAAGCTTCTTTCATTGATTGATTCAAAACTTTTCTCGCTAACCAATATTGAAAGCAATTATTTGCCAATACTGTAATTGATCCATTGGACGACAAAGATGGTGCGAAGAGGTTTTGGACTCATGTCCTATCATCAGATAATGACAGAATAATTTTTCAAAAATACCCCTCTATCTTATTTTAAAAATATATTTTTTTATTTTCACATATATTAAAAAAATAATTACAATACTTCAATTTTATAAAAAAATTATCAAAATTGATAAAAATACTTTTTTTTTTATTTTCAAATAGTCCATTTAATTTTAAATAAAATTAGATAAGTAATAAAAAAAGATAAATATGAATAGACATGTAATTTTTTTTTCTTAAACTTTAAAAATGACATTTAAAATAAAATAAAATCATTTAAAATGGAACGGATGGATAATTGAAATATATAATATTTACACAAAAGTCATTTTTAAACATCACTTTCATTATTTCTTTTTAAATTTTTTTCCATGGTTAAATATATCGTACATAAATAGTATGTTTAGAGATAATTTCCATGAATATTCACAGATAGATGTATTGTCATATGTCATCTTATAGAAATTCTTAAATTTAAATGGCATGACATGTATTTTTAATAAGATTTTGAAGTGTTTTTTTAGTTAAAATAACTTGTTATGTAAAAATTACATTATTCAAATATTTTTTTTATTACAAAAAATTTCTTTTAACTAATTAAGGCATAAGTGGAGTAACTGTCGATGCAATTAATCCCATTTTCATTTAAATCTCCCCTTTTTATTTTCATTAAATTAAAGGCTTAAGGGCTTAACTAAACAAAATTCCACTTAAAACCCTTAAATGCATATTTTGAATAAGGTGAAGAGCCAGATGCTACGTGAGATTATACGTAATATTCCCTTCATCTCAATTTAAAATATTGTTTTTCATATTTTGTTTTGTTCCATTTTAAATATTATTTTTAAAATTTTGAGAAATAGATTTATATGAATATCTTTATTTATTATATATTTTATTAAATATTTTTTTATCATTTTCTACTTTTAACTAAAATTAAATAAAATTCTTGAAAATATAAAAGGATATTTGTGTTCATGACTATAGATCTTTTTATAAAATTAAGGTATTTTAATTATTTTTTTAATTGCCATAAAAAATAAAAAATAAAAAAACTAATTTTTAAAATGAAACATTGGGAATATGAATGTATAAGCAAACTTTTTGTTTTTTAATAAATTTATAAGCAAACTTCGTCAGCTTATTATCTGTTTAAATAAAATTATTTCTTATTATTCCATTGCCGAAAATAGAATAACTCGCACAAGCAGTCAGATTATTTATTTTACTCCGAGACGACGAAGACAACAACAACGGGAGGACAATAATTACTCAGTTGTTGTGTTATAACTCACTGCGGGAGTATAAATTAAAACAATCTAACACCAAAGTTTTTCACCAGGTGAAACACCAAACTTGTTACAGTTCTCAGTGTACTACCCAATACGTTTCTATTTTAATTACGATACTTCAATTTTATAAATATATATATATATATATATATATATATATATATATATATATATATATATATATATATATATATATATATATATATATATATATATATATGATAATTGACAAAAAATACTTTTTTATTTTCAAATAGTTCATTTAATTCTAAATAAAATAGAAAAATAATTAAAAAAATATATAATAAATATGAATAGACATATAATTTTTTCCTTAAATTATAAAAATAAAATTTAAAGTGATATAAAATAAAATAAAATAAATGGCCATTTAAAATAGGACAGATGCATAAAAGTCATTTTTAAACTGATACTATTTCAAATGCTACCAAAAATTCAATACGGCACGTTATTTAAACTCCAAACATATTAGAAAGTGTCTCCTAAAAAAAAAACTATGACCGACGATCCATCCATGTATTCCAAGTGATGGGATAAACATCACTTTCAGGGCATCGATTCAATCTGATTAATCCGACCAATCCGAACCGACATATTCGGATGAAATTAATCGTATTGTTAGTGTCGGTTCGGTTATGGGTATGTGATTTAATCGGGTTTCGGGTCGGGTGAACCCCGACTAATCCGAACAATCCTAATTTTTAATATATAAATAAAAAATTATAATTTCTCCACAATATTAATTAATATATAATATATATTTAATGTAATTTTAAAATTGTTAGTTTATTGTATTTTAAAAATATTTTTATGGTATTTAATATTATTTATTTGTATTAATTTAAAATTTTAATTTAAATACGTAAATTAAAAAAAATTAATTTCTGGTTATGAGAGTTGGGCCCAAAAAATCAGGTTGTTCAGATAGGGATCCGATATATATGTAGGATTGGATAAAAAAAATATGTAAATTTTGGATTAATTGGGTCGAGTTCACCTGAACCCGATTAATGCACATCCCTAATAACTTTCATTATTTCTTTTTAAATTTTTTACATGATTAAATATATACAATATAGATAGTACGTTTAGAAATAACTTTCATGAATACTCACTGATATATGTATTGCCATATGTCATTTTATAGAAAATCTTAAATTTAAGTGGTCTGACATGTATATTTAATAAGGTTTTAAAGTATTTTTCCGTTAAAATAACTTGTTATGCAAAAAAAAAAAAAACATTGTTCAAATATTTTTTATTTCAAAAAATTCTTTTAACTATCTAGTAATTAATTAATTAAGGCATAAGTGGAGTAACTTTTAGTGCAATTAATCCCATCTTTCATTCAAATCTCTCCTTTTATTTTCATTAAATTAAAGGCTTAAGGGCTTAACTAAACAAATTCCACTTAAAGGCCTTAAATACATATTTTGATTAAGGTGAAGAGCCAGACGATACGTGAGATTATACGTACTATAAATTTATAAGCAAACTTTATTTTTTAAAAAAGTTTATAAGCAAACTTCGTTAGCCTATTTATTTTATAATCTCTTTAAATAAGATTATTCCATATGATTCTATTGCAGAAAATAGAACCACTCTGACAAGCAGTCAGACTATTTATTTTACTCCAAGACTACAACAACAACAGGAGTACAATAATTATTTAGTTGTTGTGCTATAACTTATAAATTCAAACAGCCTAACAGCTAAGATTTTCACCAGGTGAAACACCAAACTTGTTACAGTAGTCAGTGTAGTACCCAATACGAGCATTGACAGCATTAGAGTTACCACCGTTACATTCAATTGCACCATTAATAGCTCTAATGGTTGCCCCAAAACCTTGGGTCACGACAGGCCGTACATTAGTCATCCAAAACCAGAGGGCTGTCTTAAAGGAGACGACAGGATCATTTGCCACAGTTTCAGGAGCTCCTAATCCATCAAAGTTGCAGGCTTTACCAGCCGCTCCATAGTTGTAGTTCCAAGTTAGTTGGAGAGGTCCTCTCCCGAAGTAACTCTTGCCGGGAACACATGGGTATTCTTGGTTCGATTCATCACAGTAATCCTTTGAGGCACCATCTATCTCTTCTACGTAGCATAAATCTGCAACAAACATAAAGAAAAAGTGGGTTTAGATTGTTATATAAATATATTCTATGCATTCATTTCTAGCACACTGCTAAGCAAAAGCGAAGAGAGAGAAAGAAGAGAACTCACGTCCAGTCTCGTGAGTAACATGAGCAAAAAAAGCAGCAACCTCGCGCTTCGAATCATCAGCTGAACCAACTTTACCGAACTCATTAAAAGAATTAAGAGCATCAAGAAAAGCATCTCTTGTGTAGAATTTCTTGCCAGCACAATCAGCACCAGCTTGGTTTATTATACTATTAAAGAAATCAGCAGTAACAAGATCGGCAACCACCGCACTACCAGCGGGGGTGGGGGTGGCCGGCGTTGGCGTGGCATTGCAAGGACCCTCTTTGCAGCCTTGGCCGCAATAGTCATTCCCGGTGCCACAGTAGCCATATTGGCTGCAACACAGATTTGGAGCACAACCACAGTTCTGTGCCGTTACATTTCTTGCAAGAAAAAGGGATAGCATAATGAGGGGCAATAGATTGTAGTTTGCCATGTTTAATTATTAATGAAAATTGATTTAGGGGATTAATGTGAAGTTTTTGATGAGAAAATAAGGGTGATAGTGAGGTATTTATAGTGATCTGAAGATTGAAATTAATTGGAACAGATCAAAGATATTGATAGCCGGAGTCTAAAGAACAAACTGCGTGTAAACTACGGATTTGTTGTTTGGCATTAATTTGACTAGTTCTGCTGTTATTCATTTTCTTTTCTTTTCCGGAACCAATAACTAGAGAAAAGATTGAACCAAAAAAAAAAAAGAAGCTAATCCTAAGTTAAAAGTCATGAGAATATTATACGATAAGTGAATATTACAATATTAATAGAACTATGTAGCATGTTTATACATGGATATTAGTTTAACTTAAGGTATAAAGAAAACTATTTTGGATTTTTTAAATTTTACTTTGATATCATCCCAATGTATTTTTAAATATTGATATTGAATTTATATACTTTTAGATCACTTTCATTCAATCCAATTTAATTGTAATTAATAGAATTGAAATGCACGCTCAATAACGTGAAATTAACTCAAATCATTATAAAGTTCAATAAAATATGAAAAATTGAAAAAATATACAATCATTTTAAATATGAAAAGTGATAAGTTGGCTTTTTGTTTAATTTTTCTCCGTCTTGGTGGGTGGATGTCGTATTATTTTAAATTGAATTCACAAAAAATAACAAAAACGTGTATTTTAATTCCATTAATTCATCTAAACTAGATGAGCTAATACAAGTTATCCGAACAATACAGAAATTCGAAGTCTAATATAAAAAACGTTAGAATTTAGCAACCCCGAAATGTGTTTTTTCTTTAGATGGATACATACATATGCTATATGTGCAAAATAGTTATTTATAAATAGATTATATAATTCGTCAAAATCTGATTAGAGAAAAAAGAAAAATCCATTTAGCCAATTACTCTCCGCCAAGTATTTGTAAATAGAAATCAGTGAATAAAGAATTATTTTGATTAATAATAATAAAAAATAAAGCAAGATTTTCATTGAATTTTTCCCTTCTACAAGTCTAAAAATAATTATAGATTATCTTCTTATCAATTTGGTCCAGTTCAAATTCAATTATTTCGAATTTAGAAAAACTCAATTTGCTCATTTTTATATCCTATTTTGATACTGATTTTCTATATATATATATATATATATATATATATATATATATATATATATATATATATATATATATATATATATATATATATATATTAACTTTCTTCTATCAAACATATCAAACACTTATAAAATGAAATTAACCCTTATTGTTAATCAAATATAATAATGTCAAAAAATTTTAATTAATGATTTTGGTCTCGGGTCTCCTTTATATGAGAACCATTCATTATTTTTTTTTGATAAGCTGAAAATTTATTGAAGCAGCAAAGCCGAAAGGCTACACAAAGGCTAGAAAACCATCCTCTGCCATAGGAACAGAAGAAGAACTCAACAGAAAATCCATAGCAGCGGACAGAAGCAGCGCCTAGGAAGAAAACCAAAAAACCTAAAATTGAAAGGTAACCAGAAACAACCAAAATCTAAAAGGAGTAAAAAAAAAACAACAAAAGGTTCCCATGAAGGAGGAAACTGATAGACGCTTTGCCTCGATGATGCAACCAGAGAGACAGTGGAGCTAGAAGCTGAAGAACGAGACCAGAGGCCTGACAGAAAACCGCCGACAATGACTTGCACCACCTAGAACCAGGAAAGGCCGGAGAAAAATGCACCCCGCTGATAACCATCCGAAACTGAAGAGTGAAAGCTTTCCGGAACCACTGTCAAACTCCTGCAAGCAGCAGTTACACCCTCCAGCAAAACAAACAAGCAGCAAACCAGAAAGAAGAAGACAGCAGGAACAACAGCTGAAAATAACAGACACAAGACTTCACACAGCTCCCACAGAAACAAATAAATCGACAGAGACCAGACAAAAAATCCCAAAATCAGAGCACAAAAATAACTGTCACTGTCCCTCTGTAAGCCAAGCAACTAAATCAGTGGAACGAAAAGCTCCTTGTTTAGCCAAGCCGTCCGCCAACTGGTTTGATTCTCTCATTTGATGAATGAAAGTGATCTTGTTAAAAATTGCTAAGCAATTACTGATGTCATTAAAAGTGCTATTCAAACGCCAAGGTCTGGTAGCAGCAGGGCGGTTTAGCCAAGCCACAACCGTTGAGGAATCCAGTTCAAAAGAGACAGGGATGTTCAGCTGAGAAAGAAAATTGGCTGAGACCATGAGAGCTTTGTGAACAGCAAGTAGCTCAGCTTCCACAGCGTCTCTTTTTCCAACATTACAAGAGAATAGGCACAAAATTGACCCAGATGAGTCCCTAAGAGCTCCACCGATACCTGCAGGTCCCGGGTTGCCAAAGGAAGAGCCATCAGTGTTTCACTTAAGATGGCCCGGACTGGGAGGATACCATACTGCTTTCGGTCTGTTCTTGGGAACCTGAAAGAGATTTCTAATCCCATCAAAAGCTAGAAGAAGGTGTTGACCATTGAGGAAGCTCAGGTCTTTGTGAGCTTTAATCCAAAAAGCAGACCGAGCCAAACAGAGATGGAAGAGGGAGGAGACTGTCAGCGATTTTCCAGAATAAAGCAAAGCATTCCTTTCAAGCCAGATTGTCCAGATGCAAGCCAAAAAAAGAATACTCCATACTTTACGGCGGGGCCCGCTACCAGCATAGAAAGACCATTGTAGAATCATATCTGATAAGCTAATCGGAATACAGAAGACGTACCCCCACCATCTAAGGATGGAATACCATAAAGAAGAGGAAAAACTGCAGGTTAGAAGAAGATGATCCATTGTCTCTGGCGCGAGTTTGCAGAAGGGGCAGAGACAGCATCCAGAATCGATAATCCCACGATCAGCCAGGAACGTCTTTGAGCTGATTATGTTCTTAATACACATCCACAAAAAGAGTTCAACTTTTGGAGGTGCCACATTCTTCCCTAGTACCCAAGAGAATTTATCAAAATTGTCATCAGCGAAAGAGGATTTGCCCAGAGCCTTACACGCAGATTTAACCGAGTAGACCCCTTGTGAGTCGTGGACCCAAATCTTACGATCAGGGCGACCAAAAGAGAGGGCAAAGGAGTTGAGAAGCGTCATCATATCCTCAAGCATTGTTAACTCCCAGACCAGAAGGTTCCTCCTCCATTTTAACTGCCAATACCAAGAGCCTCTTGACCAGTAACCACAGCCCGAAATATTCGCATCTCTAAGGAGAGAAATGCTAAATAGACGAGGGAATCTTTCTTTTAGAGGCAAGACTCCAATCCAGCGATCATACCAGAAGAGGCATGATTCACCTCCACCCACATCAATTGCGAGACTGTTTTTAAACAATGGGACGTTGCTGATCTTCACAATGTCTTTCCATATGGCTGAAGGATTATGAACAAGGGATGCTCCTGGGCTTTGAAGAAAGTTGGGCTTGTATTTGCTGAAAATGATTTTCTGCCAAAGAGAGTCACTTGAGGGATTGAGCCTCCATAGCCATTTGAAAAGCAAACTTTGGTTCCTAAGTACCAAGGAGCCAGCCCCAAGACCGCCAAGTCCCTTTGGTTTCATAATGTTGACCCAGCTAGTTCTACAGAATGCTTTCTTTTCATCAGTTCCACCCCAAAAAAACTTCCTCATAATGGAATTCAACTTATTTGCAATCCCAGCCGGCATTTTGAAGAGGGATAAGAAATAAGTGGGCAAGCTCATTAAGGTGGCTTTTAAGAGGGTTAAGCGGCCAGCAATAGATAAAAACTTCCCTTTCCAGCCACTCAGCTTCCGCTGAAATTGAAGGATTAATGGCTTCCACGTGTCCTTCCTCCCAGGATTTGTGCCCAAAGGCAGGCCCAAGTAAGAACAAGGTAAATGTTGGACTTTGCATCTAATCATATTTGCACACTCTTGCATCCAATCCTTACTAACATTAATTCCTATCAAGCAGCTTTTGTGAAAATTAATCTCTAGACCAGACATCAAAGCAAAGACTTTGAGTACCCTTTTCAGCTGTAAGATGAAGACTTGATGAGGTTCGAGAAAGATAATGGTGTCATCTGCATATTGTATATGGGATAGGATCAGATCACCCCTACCCCTGCTGATAGGCTTTAAGCCATTAAAGAGGCCGAGATGCAACGCTTTCTTGATGAGAACTGATAACCCTTCAGCTGCTAAAATGAAAAGAAGAGGGGATAGAGGGTCCCCTTGCCTCAGACCACGACCCATCTGAAATTCTGGAGTTGGAGAGCCATTAACAAGAACAGAGACATAAGCATTTGAAATGCAATTTTTGATCCAGAACCTCCATTTGGCCCCGAAATTCATCTGTTCCATAACCAAATCCAAGTAGTTCCAGTTTATTGAGTCAAAAGCTTTATGGAAATCAACTTTGAATAGCACTCCGCTGAGATTACCTTCCCTCAAAGAGTGAATGATCTCATTAGAAACAAGAACCCCGTCAAGTATTTGCCTCCCTTTAATAAATGCACATTGTTCCGGAGAAATAACCTCTTCGACCACCTTTTTCAATCTGTTTGCCAGCAGTTTTGCTATAATTTTGTAAATGCTTCCAATTAAACTAATGGGGCGAAAATCCTTGAGGTAGCATGCTCCCTCAATTTTTGGAATCAGAGAAATAAAAGAAGAGCTGGCACCTTTAGGAAGCACCCCATTGACAAAAAAAGCATCCACCGTTGATACAATATCCATCCCAATAATATCCCAAGCCGATTTAATGAATGCAAAATTGAAACCATCAGGGCCAGGAGCTTTATTGCTAGCGCAGCTCCAAACAGCAAGTTTAATTTCCTCATGAGAGACCGGGGATTCAATGAAGATAGACGATGAGGAGGACAACCTGGAGAAGGAGTTTTGAGGGAAAGAAGGCCTGATGGGTATCTTTTCTTTGAATAAATCACTGTAGAACTTCAAGACTTCCTTTTTAATGAGGACTGGGTCTGAGATGATGCCTACATTGGTGCTAAGCTTAGTGATTTGATTACGACAGCGACGGAAAGATGCCGATAGGTGGAAGAAATGAGTGTTCCGATCTCCTTCCCTAAGCCACTTCAACCTGGATTTCTGCCTCCAAATCGATTCCTTGGCTTTCATCTTACCCCAAAGCATATTCACCAAATGACCCCTTTTCGAAAGCATGAAATTTCTGATGGTTTCATTGATATCTTCATCTTCTAAATCACAATCAAGGCTGTCAATTTCACCTTCCAGCTTAGAAATAGACTGATCTACCAAACCGAAGCAAGAAACATTCCAATCAGCA
This sequence comes from Excoecaria agallocha, assembly GCA_037975025.1. Lineage (NCBI taxonomy): Eukaryota > Viridiplantae > Streptophyta > Magnoliopsida > Malpighiales > Euphorbiaceae > Excoecaria > Excoecaria agallocha. The sequence goes on from CM075812.1 coordinate 51,819,608, forward strand.
ATGTACTTTTTGAGCAGTTTCAATTTCAAACTAACCTGCCTGTTCTGAACAAAACTGAGCTTGGACCACCAAGAGCGAACATGATCAAGAAAGCTTGCATTTGACAGCCAGGCATCGAGGAACTTGAATGGCCTAGGACCCCAATTAATTTCATTACAGGACAAGACGATAGGAGTATGATCAGACAGTCCTTTCGGGAGCGAAAACTGAGCCAAATTGCTGATGGAGAGGAGCCAAAGATTATTCACAAGAAACCTATCTAACCTGCTTCCGCTGATGGAATTGCTCCAAGTGAATTTTTTCCCGGTCAGAGGTAAATCCAATAGTCCGGTTCGATTCACAAAGTCTAAGAAAACCCTGTCTTTTGAAAACAAGCTTTTATTCCATCTTTCTTTTGCACAGAGGACAGCATTAAAGTCCCCCCCAAGAAGAGAGGGGATATTGCTGTTTAATAACTTCTCCAACTGAGACCACAGATCTGATTGATCTGAGTCACCAATGGGTGCATAGACCCCTACAATAAGGCAATCCAAATTACATTCCGCTAAACAGCCTTCAATTGCAATCCACCCCTTTCCTTTAGTAGTGTTCTTAAGAGTAAAAAATCCCGAGCACCAAGAGATCAGGATACCCCCGCTATTCCCATCTGCGTTTAGAGAGACCCATTCAAAGCTTTTATTACCCCATAATTTCCTGACATGACCAGCGTTTATCTCCTTAATTTTCGTCTCTTGCAAGAGCAACATACCAACGTTCTTCTTACTTACCAAAGACGCAACATGACTCTTCTTAAGGGCTGAGGTTAAGCCTCTAATATTCCATGAGAGAAAAATCATAGGAAACAATGAAATAAAACCGAACCGTACCTCTGTTAAGCAGGGACAGCTTAATGGTCTTTTAGAGACTCCCATTTTGCCAAGTCTTCCTCTTCAGACCTGATGAGAAAATCCAGCAGCTGCTCCCTGTTATCAGACGTTGCAATACCCAGCGAGTCTGCAACCTCCAAGATCTTGAGAGCTTCAAAAGATGCAGAGTTAACTTCATCAACTTTAGGTCTGCTGAGGCGATCATTGACATTCAGAAAGCAGCTGTCGGAGATGGAATCGCTAGCAATATTCCCACTGTAGTTGGAGGTTGCTGGACTAACTTCTGCCATAGCCCTTGCCTTCCTAGATTTGCGTCCTTTGTTACCCGACTTTCTGTGTAGAGCAGCCTTAACTGGACGAGAAGAGTAGATGGATCGGATAGCCTTAACTCTTGTCTTCCTTTTTTCTGATATAAACCCAGAAGATAGTTTACCGTTGGTGCAGTTACTAACATGTTGAGCGTTGAAACTGGGCCTAGTACTCCCTGAAGGTAAATCTGACTGGGTTAAATAGGGGACCAACTCCCAACCATTTGGTATTGAGCTGAGTTCCACAATGGGCTGAGACAGATTAGAATTAGTAGGCCCAGAGGGAGGGATACCAGACCCATTAGCTGGAGAGGCGACAGGAGAAATTAGTGGGGAGCAGGAGGCATCTGCTCGATCTGGGGAAAAGCCATATGCCACTTCAGTCCTCTCCTCCAATGTTGCAGAACAAGAATATTCTTGAGCATTGGAGTCAGTGCCGCATGCCTTCTGTCCTTGCTCCAAACCCGAGGATTTGATGACGCAGAACGAGGATGAAGATGTTTCCCCAGTTGATTCGCCTTCAGCTCCGTTCACCTGACGATTGTGCTCCGGCTTAGCAATATGCTTCTTGGTGAAACTTGACTTAGAAGAGAAGCATGATGGCTGGAAGCAGGAAGGTTCTTCATGCACTCTGAAAGGGAAAGTAGCCCCGTCTATTCTTGTCTTCATAATGTCATCGATAGGTGCCTGGGCAGACGATGCAATTAGGATTCTGGCTACATCTAGGCAACTCTTGTTTCTAGTGTTGTCATCAAGAGAGATGAAGTCACCATAAAGGGCAGCTATAGTGGAGAAGAATTTCGGGTTCCATGCATTCAAGGGGAAGCCCTCACACCTTAGCCAGACAAACCTTTTCCTGCAGATGGCGGATGGTTCCCAGGGCTTGACGGCTTCAAACCATTCACTAAGCCACTCTGCACCTAGTTCTAGCATAGCCAGTTTATCTTCAATGGCCGGAAAGGTGAGTAAGACCAGGTTGCCCCCCATCGGTTTGCAAACACAGGAAAAATAACCTTGATCAATCATGGCATCTTGAATCACTGTTACATTCTGGGCAAAATGGAGCCACCCCACCAGACTTCTGCTAAGCCAATCCTTGTCCTCTTTCTCCACCTCATAATGAAAGTTTACTGCACCAGCCTTTTGGTTTGCATGTAAATCTTTTCGGATGCCATCTTTACTTGCTAAACCCTGTTTGAAAACATCAGCATATGATCTAGAACCCCTAAGATTTGAAGGGATAGTTTTCTTGGTGCTGAAGCTATCTTGCATGCCTCTTATAGTAGGCTTGGCCCCGTATTTGGCAAGGTTAACTTGCAACCTCCTTCCTCCTAGCCAGGCACCATTTAACCTACTAATTATCACGTCTATATTTCTGGACGTAGAGAGAGTAACAAAACCGAACTTGGAACCATTGGAGCTTAGCTTTTTCGGAATGAAAACTTGATCAACTGAGCCATACCAGGAGAAAAGCTTCCTAAGTCCAAAAGAAGGCCAACCCAGCGGCAGATTGTTGGCAAAAAGTCTATATTGACGGGTTGCCTTTATTGAGCGCTCAACCTTAAGGAAGGGAGCGTCTCTGGAACCCTCATCCGGCCTCCTTGTGAGACTAACATAGGAGCCTCGCGGAGGGGATGAACATTGATCAATGGGCTTAAGTGGAGGAAACAAATCGGGGTTGGGAGGATAAAAGCTTTTTGACTTATTAAGCATCTGATGATGAGGAACATCATTCGGCTGGCGTATTTTGTCTGATAGCAGATGCTGAGGAACATCAATCGCCTGAGGTAATTTGTCCGGGAGTTTATCCGGTAGAGCCATCAAAAATAAACAAATGAATATTCACAATAACTTGCTCTCGTTGAGAGTTGAGCTCAAGACCTTCCGCTTACTGGAGGGATATCGTTAAAAATGGTACTCTTCAAACTTTTATAAAAGGTATTAGAATTGAAGTTGGGAATGGTAAGTGTTGTTATTTCTGGCTTGATGTATAGATTTCCTAGATGCCTCTCAATTTCATATTTGCTCGATTATTCAGGTTTTTCTAATTTTGGAGTGATTTGGTAAAAAATTTCAAAATATAGGGCTACAGGAAACATAATTGTATGAGAACCATTCATTAATATAGTTTACAAGACAAATTACTGGATTTTTTGTCTATTTTGTTTATCAATTTTCTAACAAATACAAATGAGACAATTAATTTGATTTTATTAGATATTCTTTTTATTTTTATTTTTTTATAGAGATTTTATTTGAGACTGATTGCTTTGAAAATTTATAGTTCAAATTCTATTCCAAGTTAAATCCACTTGAAAATTTATTGACTTATAATTTGATTTTTCCGAATTATCATTGTTAAGTATTAAGCTGATTCATGAACCTAATAATCAAAGTATATCCTTTAGCCTAACTTTTGTTGAATCTATTCAAAGTTCAAATTAATATAAGGCTATATCATCCATGGTTTCATCTTAATATAATTAATACTGTATGAAATTCCATAAACCATATGAGTAATATATATAGAGAGATAGAGCAAAGTGAAAGCCTTTAGTGGGCTTTTAGGAGTCTTTAAATGTTGAGGAAAGTATTTATCTTTTTTTTTTCATTAATTTGGCAAGGATTTACATTAATTAAATTCCTTTTTTTTAATTTTGTTGACTTAATTATTTAGTTTTTATAATGTTATCTTTTATATTATTATATTAGATAAAATTTGTATCATAAACATACAAAAGAAAAAAAAAACTTGCCTAGCTTAGAGATAAACTATTAATATTTATGTAACTAATTTTATTTAATTAGTATTTTTAACTATTAATATTTATCGTTGAATTAAACATTGAACATAAGATTTTACATATTATTTAAAAAAGTAATTGCTTCTAATATTTTAAAAGTTATTTTAAATTTTACGTGAATAAAATTTAAAATTATATGTCCTCTATCAATAGAATTTTGATGCAAAATGTGCTAGTTTTTGTATGATACTGTCCTTCTTGCATAAAACTTTCCATGATATAAAATGGAATAACTTTAGGCCACGGGATGTTAAAATGCATAACAATTTTGTTTAATTTTTTCTTTTCTTTATGTGTGTGTGTATATATATATATATATATATATATATATATATATATATTGACTACGTTGGAACATTGTATGGATTTTGTAGACATGATGGATATTATATGCCTTATGCATGGATAAGGATTTTCCCTTAATCGGAATTTGCAAACTATACCACTGACCTTTGATTATAACCATTAATCTTATGGAGCCTGCTTGCAGTAGCATTCAACATAAATAGGTAGAGTTGGCAAAATAGTGATTCATTCAACCTAATGTTATATAACAAATATAAATGAGAAAATACTAAACAGGCTGTAACAGCAACTCAAACACCTAGCGAAGCAAAAGTGGTTTGATTTTTAATTTCTAGACTAAATTATCCTAAATATATAGAAATAACTAATTAGGAATTTATAAATTAATTAATAAAAAGGAAAAATTGTCCTAGATATATAGAAATAAAAATATCACCAAGATAACTATTAATGAATTGATAACTAGTCAACTAGGAAAATAATGAAGTTATTTTTGTAATTACAAAAAAATGTTGAGAAATTTCTTTCTCCTAAATTGAAGCAATCTTTTTTCAGAGGCAAATTTAAAGTTTTTATCAGTGTAATAAAGTGCAAAAACGGAAAATATAAACATATGAAATTAACTCACTTTCAATTTTCATTTATTTATTACCATTTTCCTTTAAATGCCACTAAATAATTTTTTTGGTATAAAATATTAATAAAAAGTAGTCATATTTTTTTCATATAAGTATTCGTTGCATTAAAAAAAAGTAGTATAAGTTGTTAAATGAACATAAGATAATTAATAAGTTAATAATATTAAAAATGTAATTTATCAAAAAAATGTAAAATAATTAATAAGTTAATAATATTAATAATGTAATTTATCAAAAAAATGTAAAAAGTAAATTTTTTTCATGTGCAAATCAAATTGCGCTTTTTTTCTCTCTTTAATATTTTCATGGATTTTTCATAGTCAAAAATACTAATTTTAGTTGTCCAAGTAAAATATGTATTCACTTTTATTTCGATAATTTTAATTATACTTGAATTTATTTATTTTTAAAATAGAATTTTTATTATATGCGCATATATTTACAAAATTCACAGTAAATTTTGTAATTATTCGTGTACTTTATTTTTTCTTAACAATAGTATTCGTGTACTTAATTCGACTATAGAATAAGCAAAAGAATATTAATAATAATTCACATTATCTAATAAATTTAATTGCAATATCAATTTTGTTTATATGGACTTATTTACTTTTCTTTTATTATTATTATTATTATTATTATTATTATTATTATTATTATTATTATTATTATTATTATTATTATTATTATTATTAGCAGCAGCAGCAGCAGTATTACATAACTTATACTTGATTGTTTATAAGTTATCGAATTCTATTTGATATTCTAACTATAGTTGATACAGAATAATTTACATTTGATATTTTATCCAGCTTTATTTATATTGATTAGCATTTATCATATAATGTCACTGTATCCTAGTTATAAACTTCCATATATATATATATATATATATATAAACTGTTTTGATTAATATACAAATTATATAGTGAATATTATTTAGAAATTCGTTTCTCATTTATATTTATATATTAAAATTAATAATATTTTCTCTAAAAAAAATTATATATTAACATCAATAATAAAGTTATGACATTTTCTTCACACAAAGATATTTTAATATATAATCACTTTTAATTTGTTTGGTGATAAGTTTAATAAAGATAATGCAAAAAATACTGTATCGAGCAATATATATAATGGAAGATTGGAAGTACATATATATAAAGAAAGGCAAAGATCATTACAAGTTACAGCACAATGAAAATATATTCAGCTTAATTTTAACTCTTATTTTATTTATTTGTTCATTACTTTATTAATTTTTTTGGCCTATTGCTTTCCAGTATTTGGTCCGATTTTTTTTAATTTAATTACAGGATCGGTTAATTTAAAGTTAGATACTATCAAATTCATAATTAAAAATGATTTTTCCAACAACTTACGCTTCTACACGATTATTTTCTTAATTTTTTCAAATTTTAAGTATTTGAATTTTTTTAATTTTTATTTATATTAAGAAATTAGTTTGATGATGATATGGTGGTGATGTGTTGGCCCGTGCACACATAAAAAAAAAAAAAAGAAAGAAAGGGTGTAGAATAAGAAAAAATAATTAAGTATAATTGAAACTAATGCAAATTCTTTTGTAAAGTATTTTATTAAAAATCAAAATGAAATAAGTAAACAAAATTTTATAAAATATTGTTAGAAAATTCATATATATTAATTAGATAATTAAATTTTTTTTCACTAATTATGAACTCTTCAATATATCATTAGACAAAGTCATTGGCATCCAAGAACAACCATAAAATTAAGTGTTGATTTTCTGTGCTATAAATATTGAAACCACTAAATTATTTTATTTCACCGTGTAGAATATTTAAAACCATCTTTATTTAAATTTTATTTTTTAAAAATATATACAATATTAATGTTGCATATAGTATATTTCTTTTATCTAATTATTGAAAAAAAAATATTAGTTTTTATACTTTTTTTATAATTATTTTTTTTTTTGTATATAAAGGAATTGCATATCTTGATTTATTTTAAACTAATATATATTATATATTGTTGTTCAAAATAATAAATTTTTATGATTAAAATATTAATGTAGTTATTCGCAAAGGCATGTACCGCGGTTCTACAAAGACAAAAACATGAATAAGGTGTCAAATTTACTGAATTTACATATATTTTCCTTCCTTAAATTACGACATATATTGACCGGAATGTACATATGTTTTCCTTACCTAAATTACTACATTTATTGACCCGTCGTTATATATAACTTGGAGGCAAGCATAAAATTGATATCTAATTCCGCAAAATTCGGCAATAATATTGATGTCTATGCTTTTTAAAGGACAAATCCAAATAAGTCTGGCTGCTAAAATATGTGAACTAGATTCAAACACTGGCTGCCAAAATCTTGGATAAGGTGGTATCCTGATTCCTGGCCTATTCCATATTTCTTCCGTTCACAAATATAATGTTTCATAAAAAACATATATTATCATTAATGGTAATCTAACAAAACCTGTTAGCTAATTTTTACCGAATAATTATAATATTTTTTTTATTAGTCAACCATTTATTAGGGAGTCAATTTCACACATGTTTACTGGACTTATGTCTAATTGTTAAAAAATAACTGACTTATTTTTCGTAATTTAAATGTCACTGAACTTATTGTATTTTTGCAGAAAAGTTATGTTAACCGATTTTCGACGATAATTTTTGCCGAAATACTAACGTGACATGTCACGTCATATGCCTGAATATAAGTGGTATGACGCGCCAGCAACCACGTCATCAAAAGAGGCTATATCACACGATAAGTCAGCACACCATGTCATATTTCTGGACACACGTGGCCTCTTCTAGTGATATGACTGCTGACGTGTCGTGTCATGTGTGTCCAGGCATATGACGTGACATGCCACGTCAGCATTCCGACAAGAGTAATCGCCGAAAATCGGTGAAGATGACCTTTTTGCAAAAAGGTGATAAATTCAGTGACATTTAAGTTATGAAAAATAAGTCAATTATTTTTTGAAGATTAGACGTAAATCCAGTAATCATAGATAAAATTGACCCATTTATCAAGTATAGTTGTAGTTTTTTACTAGCCATCATTTATCAAATGATTAATAAAAAGGGTATTATATTATATGTATATTTGAGTTGTTGTTGATATAATTTATAAAAAATTATTGATGTTAAGAATTGAGAAATTTATAATTAATAAAAAGGGTATTATAATGTAAATAAAAAAATTAATTTGGTCATCAACTAATAAGAAAAAAAATTATAATAAGAATATTTAAAAAAAATAGCTAACTAAAACAAAAATCAGCTACTAGTAACTTATATACAATAAATAATAATAATAACAAACAACCTTTTATATAGCAGCTAAATATTAGGGTGGAGCAAAAAAAAACCGAAAAAAATGTTAACCGAAAAATTAGTCCGAAATTGAACTGATTTTTAAGGTTAATCGAACCAAAAATGGTTAAGATTTTTAAAAATAGGAGTTTTCGATTTTAGGTTCGGTTCCAATCCACATTTGAAAAAATCGGCAGCTTCAGTTAACTAATAGGTAGTGGTGTGCAAAAACCGACCCGATACGATCAACTCGAACCGAATCGACCAATTCGGGTGAGGTTAATCGGGTCGGTTTAGTTTTTGATATTATGTATATTTCGAGTTCGGGTCGGATGAAAACCCGACTAACCCAAACCCGATCGAACAACCCAATTTTTTAAATATATAAATAAAAAAACTAATTTTTTTACAATATTAATTAATATATAATATATATTTAATGTAAATTTGAAATAATTTAGCTTGTTGTGTTTTTAAAATATTTCTTTTGGCATTTAATATTATTTATTTGTATTAATTTAGGATTTTAATTTAAATATGTAAATTAAAAAAATAAAATTCGAGTTAATCTAGTTATTCAAGTCGGAGCCCGAAAAAAAAGGGGTTAATCGGGTAGGAGCCCGATATTTATATATAGTTGGATCGGGTGAGGGAAATATAAGAATTTTGGGTTAATCGAGTTCGGGTCGGGTTCACCCGGACCCGCCCGATGCACACCCCTACTAATAGGTTTAATATATATATATATATATATATACATATATATATATATATATATATATATATATATATATATATATATATATATATATATATATATATATATATATATATATATATATATATAATAAAAACCTACCTATCTCATTCTATATATATTAAAAAAAACCTACCTATCTCATTCTACCTCTATCCCTCACGGCATAAGCTGCTGCTTTCTCTCCTTGAATCTGCCACTCTCCTTCACGCCAGCTGCCGCTCACCGTACTTCGATCTCTCTCACCATCTTTCTCCCTTACCTCTATCATTCTGCCTCTTATCTCTATTGGGAAGTGTTTGTTTTTGGATCCTTTTTGTTTGTCCGTTCTCCCTCACCGTCACCATTGTTTTGCCTCTCATCTCTACTGTTTATTTTCTGTTTCTTAAATTGCAGATAGTAGAGTGCACAATCTGCTTTCACTCCAGCATAGGAGGTAAATTTGCTTCTTTTGATCCTTTAATTTCCACTCTCTGCTGTGTGACTCGCAGAAGTAGTTGGCATCATTTCTACTTTCTTTTTTTTTATTTAGACTGTATGATTGGTCCTATGATTCCATTAGTTACATTAATGGAGCTTGCTTTCTTGAATATGCTAGAATGAATTTTGGTTCCCCTGAACTCAAACAGGATTTCCTTGAAACAGCAGCTTAAGTAAATCTTGAATAGCTATTGGAATTGTTAATTAAATTATCTAGTTTATTTTCATATATTATATGTGCATGCATACTGAGGGAATTAGCATGGTTTGAGGATGCATTACACAAAGATGTGTGGGTATACATGCATAAAGTCATGGAGGTATTTGCTGACCAAGAATATAAGCTAATTATGTTGTAAACAGTTTTGGGACTCTAGGATATTGGGATGAAAGTTGCAAATGTTTCAAAAATTTTAAGCTCTGGCTGATGTGAGATTAAGCAGATTCGAAAAGCCAATAGTGGCTTGCTCAGCTTGCCTTTTAGCACTTACAAGTACAATTCTTTCTTTATTAAAATTGGGATATTCTCACCTTTAGACCTCAAAAAATATTTCAAGTGGGTTGAGGTTTCCTTTCAATTACCATTAGACATTACTTTTTATTGCTGGAATGAATTCGATCTCTTGGTGATGACTTATTGCACTGAAACTCTTACATATAACTTCCAGCTGATCTCTTGGTGATGACTTATCCACCAAAACTCTTACATTTAACTTGCAGCCTTTGTTCAAGTTGAATCGACCCTCTGAGGTTGCTTTCAGGGGTTGTCCATTTATAATCAGCTTTTCTGAGGCCCTTTCGCTGCATGAGGTATTTGATAATCATTTGTGCTGTTCATTCATTGCTTATATAGATTTTTGACTTTTATGTTCCTTCATTGTTATGAACTTAGAGTTTAGTCTTTGTTTCTTCTATTAGTAGTATAACAGGTATTTAAATTTGCCAAGATATTTGCTTAGTTTGGAGAAGGATGATTAGAATCTCCCTGGACAGATGGTTGCTGCAAAGGGTTATTTGTTGGGTTTCTCTTTATGCAAGACACGAAAATATTATTAACTGTCTTTTTAGTGCATATAAGAGAAAATTGCAGAATGTAATCTTTTAATTTATTTTATTTGGATCTAATTTCTTTATTATTTAGAAGTTTATCCTTTCTGATTGTCATCAAGAAGCATAATTGATTATAGGTTTGGTAAAGCATAATTTTATTCTTTCTAACCCGTAATTGAATTATCTTTAGCAAGACCAAAGGAAATCACTTCCATGCTCACTTCATTGTTAAGATTAAGATAAAAGGTCAACTTGCTGCTACTGTATTTAATTTTTATTGTTAAGTGTTTTGAAAATTTTAATTCTTTTAATTGCGTTTTATAGCTGTAGTGGTTAACTAAAAAATATTGGTTAATCAGTCCGAAAAACCAAAACCAATGGACTGGTTAACTGTTCGTAACGAACTGATTAATAATTAGTGTTTTGAAAAAATCAATTTTAATGGACTGATTTTTTTTTTTTTACTTATGGACTGGTTAACCAATCCATGATTAGCCCTACTAAATATGATTGGTACAAAAAAAGCTATTAGCTACATTAAAAAACTAAACCAAACACCCTTTAACATACTTTAACATTTTTGATAGAACTTATGCACCCAAAATAGCACAAACACAATAAATAAGGGTAAACCCGTTTATCTTTTGAACTGCATATTTTGTTGACACGAGCGAAAGGACGAGATCTTACTTTTAGGTTACTGGCAATAGGCCTTTAACCACGAGCACGCATGCTAGGAAAAAGGTGACTATTCCATGGTCTAAAAACTCCTTGGAGAGATTCGAGAAAGTCGAATGAGAGAGAGAATTTTTATTATGGAGAGTGTAACCTCACTTAGATTTTCTAAACCCTAATTTATAGAGGTTATTAAAGTTAAAACCCTAATCTAACTTTTATTCCTATTTGAATTAAGAATTAATTATCCTAAACTAATTAGGATAAATATAATAGAGTCATGGGCGCATCCAAACTCTATCGTCTTTCTCTCGCACATGACGAAACATTTTTTAGTCAACATCTCCAGTCATATGGGCAGATAGACTGTGTAATCAGCATACATCTAGAATACTAGTGTTACACACCTGTTAGAAATATTTAGCATCTCAAAAAGTGAAAGCAAGAACTTTCTTTTTCACGTATGCTCAACCCCATATTGCCTTTTCACATTTACTGTTTAGACTCATGATCTCATAAAATTATTTTCCTATTCATTATGATATCTTTACTCATAGATACTATAACAGGCATGCTGGCGAACCACAAAACCATTAAATGTGATCAGAAGGCTATCTTCCCCTCTTACTATATGCCATTCATTATGATTCAACTAGCTTTTCTAGTTAGATCCGCTATGCCGAATTATTCTATAGCCTTTTGGAGACTAACTAAACTAGCCACACTGAACCATACTTTAGGGATAAATTAAGGGTTCTAACGGTCGTTATTCAATAGAGTCTCACATTAGGAAAAATTGAGATTATTCACTTATGAAATTCCCATCCATAGGTTATATAAGCACACATAATATGAAACATGTATTATGGTGTTATTTCCTTCCCTTTAAGGAGAAAATATTTTGCAAAATATATTTCAACACCATACAAAAGTATGAGGTTGCGACTTACAAAAGCATTCAACTTTAGTCATCTTACTTTAGGATTACTTCAAACTTTCAAGACAAAAGATGATAGTTACGTTATCATAGAATTACACTTAATCCAGTTTGGATCTCAATGCAAAGCATACCACCTCATGTATGTCTTTATCTTGTACCTTAACAAGACTAATCTTGTATTTTCTGCAAAATGATATTTTTTATTTTGAACAAGCTCTCGAGTTCACCATATGTTCAAAAATTGCCTCATCTTAGTCTTTGTCAACTCCTTGTCAAAACAAAAGTAAACACCCGTGTGAGTGGGCTACTTCTCTATCCAACATGCTTAATCATATAATAAATAACAATAATGTTCACCAATAAATATTCACACTTATGCATTGCCAAATAATGAGCTTTATTATTATTCATAAATAATAATGTTAAAGGATTACATAAAAAAATACAACTTAAATCCTACACAAACCCTAAGATCTAATGTATTTCTCAAATACGTCTCTCAATATAGGTTTAGTCAGTGAATCTACTATCATATCTTGTGTGGAAATGTGTTGTAAGTTTACTTCTCTTCGTGCAACTATATATTTTGTGTAATGATACTTAATGTTGATATGTTTAGTCCTACTATGAAACTTTGAATTTTTGATATAAGCTATCGATGACTGACTGTCATTATAAACAGTTACTGGTTCCTCTAAAGCAGTTCTCTTAAATGGTCCATAAACCTTTTTAGTTAAACTGCCTCTTATACTGCAGCAGAACAAACGAAAAATTCAGCTTCCATTGTTGATGGGGCTACATAGGTTTGTTTCTTACTACTTTATGAGATGGCACACTTGCCAAGCAAGAATACATAACCTGAGGTGGATTTCCTCTCACCCATATCGCCTCTTTAATCAACATCTGAGTATCCTCTAAATTGCAGATCCTTCCTTTGATAACAAAGAGAATGGTGTGTGGTACTTTTGAGGTATCTAAGTATCTTTTTCACTACTTTTCAATGTGTTTCACCTGGGTTAGACTGATATCTACTTACTATACCCACTATATAGCATATATTAGGTCTTATACACAATATTGCATACATTAGACTACCCACAACAGCAGCATATGGAACGTTCCTCATACGTTCCATTTGTTCTGACATTTCAAGATACATACTCTTGCTAAGAAACTGATTCTTGGTAATGGAATTATCAATGGGTTTGCAATTTTGCATATTGAACCGTTTGAGAACTTTGTTGATATATCTCTTTTGCGAGAGAGACAACAACCTTGTTGAACAATCTCTTGAAATCTTAATTCCAAGAATGTAGTCTGCTTGACCCATATCTTTCATTTCAAAGTTGAAGGAGAACCAATATTTGATTTCATTTACGTAATCTTTGTCATTTCCTACTATTAGTATGTCATCAACATACAAAGTCAAAATGACAAATTTATTTTTAGAGCTTTTGCAATAAATACAATGGTCTTCATCAATCATGTTGAACCCATTTCATAGTTTGTTTCATGAAATCTCAAATACTATTATCTTGAAGACTGCTTAAGGCCATAGATTGATCTTTTTAATCGGCAAACCTTATGTTCCTTGCCTTTTTCAATGAAACCTACAGGTTGTTCTATGTAGATTTCTTCATCTAATCCTCTATTAAGAAAAACAGTTTTTACATCCATTTGATGTAGCTCTAAGTCTAAACTAGCCACTATGGCCAGAATTAACCTTATAAACATAAATCTTACAACATGTGAGAGAGTCTCCTCATAGTTAATCCCTTCTTATTGCTTAAACCCCTTAGTGACCAGCCAAGCTTTATATCTTTCGATGCTTCCATCAGCTTTTTGCTTTACTTTGAGAATCCACTTATTGTCAATTGGTTTGTGTCCTTTTGGTACGTAGATCAACTAGTTTTTAAACACGGTTTAATCTCATATATGCCATTTCTTCTTCTATTGCCTTAATCCATTTTTCTTTAACTAGGCATAAAAGAGCTTATTGTATATTTTTAAACTCTTTTTTTCTTGTGGGATAACTAAAAGGGCTTCATTCGAGCCTTCGATCTTAAATCATTGACGTGGAACACTTTTCCTTTTAGATTTTTGAAGTTTCAATTCTTGATAAACATATCTCATATATTTATCATAATTTAGAATGCTCTTACTGGGATTGAGATTCATGCTCCCACTAGAGCCAAAAATACTTTCACTCAAGTAAGGGTCCTAAATTTCTATGCTCCCATTAGAGTCAGAAATACTCCCTTTAGAGTAAGGATCCCGAACATCTGAATCATTGGGAAGAGGGTTTTGACCTTCTTCTTCAATTCCTTCCCACTGGGATGGAGTGATCCTAATGGTTCCTTTTCTTGAGTTTCATAGAAAGTGAAGTCTTGGCTCATTTCGCCCAACTTTGAAAATTCATTTTCTAAGAAAGTGACGTCTCGTGATTCAAATTCTATCACTGTGCCATTTTTTTCTCACAAATTAATACCTATCCTTTTAATACTTTAGAATATCTCACAAATATACTTTTTTTTTATCTTTTGGTCCTAATTTAGCAAATTTTCTTGAGGTATCATAGACATAAGTAGCACAACCCTAAAATCGTAAATGGCTTAGTTCGGGTTATTGATCAATCCACAACTCATAAGGAATGGGTGTGACAAACTTAGAGGGTACTCGATTTAGAACATATATGGTTGTTAATAGAGCATCTTCCCAATAGGAGATTGGGAAATTTACCTCAGCTATCATAAATCTTACCAAATCTAGGAGAGTCCTATTTCTCTTTTTAGCAATATCGTTTTGTTATGGAGTTCTAGGAATAGACAACTGATGCTCATTTCCTTTTTCATCACATAAAGTTTTAAATTTATCATAAAGATATTTTCGACCTCTGTCAGTTTTCAAAGCTTTGATCTTTTTGTCTAATTGATTTTCAACTAAGTTTATATAACTTTTAAAGCAACTAACTGCTTCTGATTTATGAGAAATCAAGTAGACATAACCATATCTTGTACAGTTATTTATAAATGTGATGAAATAGTAGGCCCTATGCCTTCGTCTCACATTTAATGGATGACAAACATCATAATGGATTAATTGCAATGGAAATTTGGTCTTAGTTCCTTTTCTGAATGGTTTACTAACTAGTTTTCCTTTTAGGCAATGTTCACAAGGAGGTAACTCAATTTTATTAAGGCTACCTAATAAACTTACTTTGGCTAACTGACTCATTCGGTCTTGCCCATAGTGATTTAACCTAGCATGCCATAATTTCACATTATTCTCATAACTATGTGACGTAGAATAAGATATTAAGGAAAAACTAGTATTATTTAAGTGATTAGGATCAATATCCATAATAATGAAATCGTTCAAAACAAAACTAAAACCATAATAAACATTATCCAAACATAAACACATATTATCATCCTTAAAATGCAAATCAAAACCAAGTCTCATCAAGGCTATGACAGAAACTAAATTCCTACGAATCTTTAATGCATAGAATACATCATGTAGAAGTAGGGTTTGGCCTTCATGCAAAACTAATATGCACGTGTCAATCCCTTCAACTGCCACTCTGGCATTATTTTCCACATATATCCATTCGGCTCCATTTGTGATTTTGTCAAAATTCGACAAAGGCATCTCGATCCCTTGTCACATGATCTATTGCTCCTGAGTCTATCACCTATAAAGGATAAAAATCAGTTAGGAATACAAAACTAAATACACAAATTTTACTAACTCTAAAGTCAGAATAGTGTACCTATTTGGGCACAGTGCAATCTCTTGTGTAATGCCTTTTTGTTGGCAATTGAAGCACTTCACTCTTGAAATTTTCACTTTCTTCTTGCCATTAGACCTGTTAGAATTCTGACTCGCCTTTTCCTTCTTAGGCTTCTTAGCCTTATCTTTACATTGATTCTTGAACCTTTTTCTTTTGTTCTGGTTAGAACTCATTCCACCAGAATGGGACTGTTCCATATGCACTTCGGTGTTGACCTTAATCACCACCAGATGGTCATCTTTTAGTTCAAGTTGATGAGCGAAATCCCCAAATGTCTTTATGCTGTCCATATAAGATAGTTGTATCTTCATATGCTTTCAACTTTTGGGTAAAGAACGAATGACATCTTGGGCCTGTTACTTATCAGTCAGCTCATGACCAACCTCATTAAGCTCATAAATCATATTTTCTATCTCTCTCAAATATTTTCACATGTTGTTATTAGACTTCTTCTGATAAGTATCAAACTTGATCGACGACAATCATAGCTTAATTAGATACATACCTCCAAACTTTTCCTGCAAAGCAATATATAAATCTTTTGCATTCTGATACTTACGAAATTGCTTAGTGATGTCATCATTTATTGAACTGAGTAAGATGATACGGGCAATGGAATTCTTCTTTTTCCATGCCATGTAAGCTTTTCGATCCCGCCTATGTTGGGTAATGGTGTCATCCTCAAGTTCAATCATAACTAAACACAAGGGTTCCAGAGCCTCTTATTTTTGAAGCACATACTGAGTTTTCAATTCAACAATAATAAATTTGGAAGCAATAGCCATTTTGGATCATTTGATCTCTAATGGAATAAAATTGTACGTTATTATAGGAGAATTAGGCAATACACATTATTTATTATACATCTGAAAAATAACCTAATAAAGCTATCTATTAGGTCTAAATTCAAAAAGGTTACTTATAGTATCCAATTACCCTCTAAGTCTTACCGTCTAACTTTAGACGTTAAAATTTCATGCATAATAAATCTCAATTGTTTGATATTAAGTTCTTAAACTTAATTAAAAGATATTATACACTAAATAATCTAAGTCTAACTCAATTATTATGCTATCATTTTACTCATAAAATATTGCAATGCAATTAGCAATTAACAATTAAACAAACGCATTTATAATAAATGTTAAATACTGATATAATATCCAAAAATAAATAAATGTATTTATCTAATCAATTATAAGCATCCAACAATCTCAAAAAAATAAATAAATTAAGATAAGACACACTTGTCTTAAATAATAATAATAATAATAATAATAATAATAATAATAATAATAATAATAATAATAATAGGAAACATAAATCTTATAACAAAAATTTGCTAACCAATAATAAATATGACACTCATGCCAACTACTCAGGAAAACTAGTACGTCTCAGAAGTAGCCTCGTCTCGGAAAATGAATGTTTGACCATCCTATATAACTAATAAGAAATGCTATGAACTCAATCATGTAACCATGGACGATACACAGTACATCCACTCCTAAGCACCATCTCAGATTTAGTATTACTTCTCAACACTTCTCTTTTGGTTGCCTAAAACAAAAAATGGATGATTGACTTTCTATAATTTCCACTTTCTACAGTCTAGGCTTTAACTATCAAGTTCCTCAGATCTAGATGATGACAAAAAGAGTTGATCATTTCCTTAATCAAGGTCCTATCTTTACATCCTCTATCCAGGTGTCCAACCCAAATACACTTTTGCATTTGTTCATGTATGTATATAATGTGATGCGCTATTGCATCTATATTATTAGTTTGGGTCTTTTTGTCCATCCTCATTTTATGAACCTTTTGCACTTTTGCATTGGCTACTGTAATGCCCTAAGGATTTTGTGGACAACTAGAGGTCCTTATTATCACCATTTATATTACACATAACATAAAATAAACTATAAGTATACTCATGTACAAACATATATGATTGAAAATCATTTCAATAAAAAAATAAGGACAAATTCACATAATATAACTTTAAAACAAATTTGAAAATTTAAAAAGGCAGAATAAAAAAAAATTTTCATCAATTTTTATAATAATTTTATTTGAAAAAATTTTAAAAATATTTTCTGGTCCTTAAAAAATTTCAAAAAATAACCAAAAAATAAAAAAATTGAGAAAATTAGTTTTAAAAAAAATTAAGCTAATTTGGTGGCCAGAAGAGGGCTCACGCGATGGCAAGGATGGGCCTCACGTGCTCTACGCACGACAAGCACACTGTCCAGTGGCAAGACCCCCTATTGGGCCACATATTACCACGTCAAACCCATGTCTAACACGTGGCGGCAACTTTTTTGTCCACATAGCACCTAGGTGGACTGATAGGTGCCACATGGCATGATCACAGTCTGCTATGCAGCGGTCAACCATTGGTCCATGTGGCAACTATATGGATCCACATGTGCCATGTGGTATGACCACAATCATCCACATGGTAGACAAATATTGGACCACGTGTCAACTATGACACGCAAGCATGACATGTAGCAGCACCACAACATGCCACATGTCATTCCCCCTTAATGGTCCACGTGTTATGTCCCTCTGTGACATGTGGCACCGCCATAATGGTCCACATGTCATCACCCTATTGGCCTATGTGTCAATGTGACAAATCATCATAACATGTGGCACCACCACAATGGTCCACGTGTCGTGCCTCTATTGGGCCATGTGTCAGATTGACTTATCACTCTGACAGTTAGCATGTGCATAAGGGGCATGCCCTGCTTAGGTGGCACGTGCAGTCCGCGCATCACCTTAGAGGCATTTTTTGGCGTTTTGACTTTGATTGGTGGGGTGTTTTTGGGATCCAGGAACACGATGGTAAAGTCAAAATTAAAAAATACCAACTTTTAATTTATGATTACAGAGTTTTTGCATAATTTTCGGTGTATACATTCACATAAAAAAAAATCCAAAAATTGCATGAAAAACACACAAAAGTAAAAAATTAGGTGTTCATGCTACCTATTTAGGTCTACCAAATTTCATATAAATTATAGATCTAAAAATATAACATGCCAGAACACAAAAATCGAGACTCTGATATCAATGATAGCATTTATGATGCAAAATAGCACAAACATAATAAATAAGGGTAAATGCATTTACCTCTTGAAGCACAAGATTCCGTTGACATGAGCGGATGACAGGATCTTACTTTCAAGTTACTGGCAAAAGGCCTTTAATCACGAGCACGTACACCCAGAAAAAGATGACTATTTCACAGTCTAAAAATCTCTTTGAGAGATTCGAGAAAGTCGAATAGAAGAGAGAATTTTTATTATAAAGAGTGTAACCTTATTTAGGTTTTCTAAACTCTTATTTATAGAGGTTATTAAAGTTAAAACCCTAGTCTAACTATTATTTCTATTCAAATTAGGAATTAATTATCCTAAACTAATTAGGATAAATATAATAGAGTTATGGGCGTACCCAAACTATATAAATTTCAAACAACATGAATGAAAAATGGTTTATTAGATAATTTGAATTTACCTTGATAATCAAATAAGCTATCAACTATATTTTATATTTAGCGACATGTTTCTATCCATTGTTAAATTACATTTCATTACATTTTGGAGAAAAGGTTAACAGAATTGAATTTAAAAAAATTCAAAAAGAATAGATATTGATTTAATTGGTTTTTTAATTTACCATTTTAAACTACATGAATGAAAAATGGTTAATTGGTTAGTTTGAATTTACCCTTATAATCAAATTATTAAGCTATGAAATATATTTTGTATTTAGCGACATGTTCCAGTCCATTGGTAAATTACATTCCATTACATTTAAAAAATTCAAAAAGATTAGATATCGATTTTTTTTATTTAGGCATTAAAATGAAAATGAAATCATAGATTGAGGAGGTTTTAGTAATTAACTCAAAAAATAATATAAATAAAGTCTTAAACTAGGAGCAAAGGTGTAAAACTGACTATATTCTTGAAAACATAATTCAGGATTCAATCGAAGAAAAATCTCAATTAAAAAGTCTTAATTAATTGCATTTTATTGAATAAGTTGAAAAGCCAAATGATGACAACAACAGTTACATTATTAGTTATTCAGCTGTTGTCCTATAGTTTATTATAATAAAAAAGAACCAGACTGCTTAGCAACTATGATTATTACCAGCAGATACACCAAACCTCCAACAGTAATCAGTGTAATACCTAATACGAGCCTGAATAGTAGAAGGGTTGCCACCATTACATTCAATTGCACCATTAATGGCTCTAATGGTTGCCCCAAAACCTTGGTTTACGACAGGCCGTAAATTTGTCATCCAAAACCAGAGAGCTGTCTTAAAGGACACGACAGAATCGTTTCCCACAGTTTCAGGAGCTCTTAATCCATCAAAGTTGCAGGCTCTGCCAGTTGGTCCATAATTGTAGTTCCAAGTTAGTTGGAGAGGTCCTCTCCCGAAGTAATTCTTGCCGGGAACACATGGACATTGTCTTTTTGATTCATTGCAGTAGTCCCTTGAGCTAGGCACCATTTATCTCGTTTATGTAGTAGCAATCTGCATGTTAAATTGTTTTCAAAAGGCAAAATTATGAGAAAGCATATGATTCGTGTTATTTAGGAAAAACATAAAAATTTGTTAACACATGTTAAGGAGTGATTAATAAGGTACCAATACCAATTTTCATTGTTTATTCCATATTTTATTTGCCACTAACATTACTTCTAACTAAATATGTAACTGTTAAATGGCCAAAAGATGTCAACTTTTTAATTTTCATAAGAATTAAATAATTTTGATTGTCTAATTTACCCTTTTTGCTGACTTCAATGTTTTAATTTCTTTTAATTATTACTCTCTCCATTTAAGGTATATATATATTTTTTTTATTTTTCACATATGTTAAAATAATCATTAATTTTTCTCAATTTATTTAAAATTACTTTAAAAATACTATAATATCCTTTCTTGTATTTAATATATATATATATATATATATATATATATATATATATATATATATATATATATATATATATATATATATATATATATATATATATATATATATATATATAATACAAATAAAAGGGTAAAATTGAAATATATGTAATAAATGTTGTCTTCATTTTATAAACTGATATTTTAGGTAGAATAAATTTTTAAATTTCTAATTTTACAATTGAATCACATATTTAACTAAATCAAAATGTGATTTTCAGTAGTTTACTTTTTCTGATCATATAGTTTAGGTCAAACGGTCAGATTCCCCTTCAATTTTGTCAATAAGATCAATGTTGTTCTTCAATTTGCAAAATTTGGTCATTTTTGGCCCATTTAAATGAATTATTTAAAATTGACATTTTTCTTCCATTATTTAAAATTATCCATTAACTAATTTTGTTGATTTTCATTTTTTTACATTTTTTCATTGTATGAAATGTCAATTCTAACCAATCTATTTAGATAAGGCAAAAATTGAAGTTTCATTTTTTTCCAAAAATTCCACTTTACGTAATGTGGTGTCTATATGCCACCAAAGTGAATTTCTCAAAAATGATATTTGAAACTCACCATTGGTGTTGATGCTTTTAGGATTTTAGAATGTACGATCTTAGGGTTAGGGTTAGAGTGCAGGATTTAGAATTTAGAGTTTTATGGTTTAGTATTTAGGTTATATATATATATATATATATATATATATATATATATATATATATATATATATATATATATATATATATAACCTAAATACTAAACCATAAAACTCTAAATTCTAAATCCTGCACTCTAACCCTAACCCTATATATATATATTAAGTGTATTTTAGGTACTCCTTCCGTTTTTTTTTATCAGTCACTTTTGAGTAAAATTCAAATTCTATTTATCTGTCACTTTTAGACTTTCAATGTAATTTAATTTGCTTTTTCAATTTATTTTTCTTTCCCAATAAAATTATAACCAATCAGATTTGATAATTTAATCTTAATCACGTAATTTAATACTAACTTTAAGTCTATTTATTATTTCTTAATCCTAGTAAAAGTAACAAAAGTGACTGATAAAAAAAAACGGAGGGAGTATAAAATAGTGATAAAGTAGCAATTAATGAAAGTTTTTATAAAATTTGAAGAATTTAATTGGTGTGCAACTTTCTGCAGCAATTAATGATCTTTAACAAGTACTCTTAGAACACATATAACATTAGTTTAAAGCATATAAGAAAAAACTTCATTTTGAACATTTTAGTGGTTCAGTCTGAATATATTAGAAGTTTTTAAATTCGAAACTCCATTTTCTTTTCCTTCTATAAAAAAATAAAATTCACATTGACCCTATAATTTCTTGATTTTATTATATTAAACCCTGCAGCCTTTAATATTGCTCAATTAAGAAATGCATATACCTAGACATGCATAATTTCCAGCACACTATTACTATATGCAACCGGGGAGTATAAAGAGAGAGAAAGAAGAGAACTCACGTCCAGTCTCGTGATTAACATGAGCAAAAAAAGCAGCAATCTCACGCTTAGAATCATCAGCAGAACCAATTTTACCAAACTGATTAAAAGAATTAAAAGCACTAAGAAAAGCATTTCTTGTGCCCTCACAATTAGCACTAGCTTGGTTTATTATGCTATTAAAGATTTCAGCAGTAACAACATCGGCAACATTTACACCCCTGCCGCCGGAGCGGGTAGGGGAAGGCCTGGTGGTGCAAGGACCCGCTCTGCAACCTTGGCCGCAGTAGTCATTCCCGGTGCCACAGTAGCCATATTGGCTGCAACACAGGTTTGGTAAGAAAAATGGATAGAATAATGAGGGTAGTAGATTGTGGTTTGCCATGTTTTAGTAAGGAGGTTTTGGAGGGAAAGAAGGTGAAGTTTGCAATAGGTTCCATTCCCTCATGAAACTTTTGATTAATTTCTATCCATTTGCAATATACAGACTATAGGATTCCTTCCCCAGATTAAAAAAAAAACAAGAAGTCATGGATAGTATAGTAAAGGACCCAAAATTAGATGATGATGACGATGATGATATAAGAAAATCGCACGCGTATAATCTATACGTATAATAAATCCAAAAATTTTGGAGGGATTTTGAGACTCTTTTATTGAGAAAATGGTTTACTTCATCTGTTCCACAATTATTGATCCAATTTTTAACTTTTTAATAATTAATAAATTTGCATTCAATTTTTTATATAATAATCAATGTAAAATTTCAAACAACGCCGAACTTTGTATCACTCTATCAAAATCAAAAAGTCCCACATGAACATTTTTTTTTTTGAACAAATTTTTTTTTCAGTCAAGAATGAGAAACAATAATAAATATTAATTATATAAATAAATGATATAATTGGAAAAATATTAGTAATATGATGTCTTGTAACAATAAAAATAAAAATTTCTTAAATTATGTAAAAATAGTAGTGGCTCTAGGAAAGAAATATCTTTTTGCTCACTAATTAAAGATAATTATAAAATTTTTATACATAATTAATATTGTTATAAATAATATTATGAGAACTTTAGTGATAATTCTGAATATATGAGAGCGAGCCTAAAAGGGATCCGATCAGGCAAAGAGTGCCTGCAAACACAAGAAAAATGCTTACCCTGACTGATAGGGGATTAGCACTCCAAATATCAAATTAAAGAGAAACAAAGAGAGATAGAAAGACTCAAAAATTGCCAAGAAGTCTGAGGTTGAGATGGTATTTATAGTGTCTTTTGATTACGTATTGGAGTAGCTATAATTGAGTGGTAACCATGACTATCCTAGTGATTTCAAGATTAGGTCCGCTTCCAGCAGGACTAGGTCTGTTGGCACATGCACATCACGGCCTTATGATTAGTAAAACAACAAATAGGGATGATTGTGGGGCAGGACGGGGGCGGAAATGCCTCCCTACCTACTGCCTCGCGCAAGGGCAGGGCGAAAACCGATAGTATTTCAGGAAAAAAATTTCTCCCGTCTCCGTCCCCGTGGGGATCCTCATCCCCACGGAGATTCCGGTCCCCGCATAAAAAATATTTTTATTTTTTAAAAAAATTTAATTATAATTAAAATATAATATTTAATAATTAATTATAATTGAAATATAATATTTAATAATTAAAAATACAAATCAAACTAATATAAATTTTAACAATTGATAAAACTAAAATTAAATATAATTTAAAACTAAATTATATAAATATAATTAAATTTAGTAATTAAATTTTGGAGGCGGGAAAATTTCGGGGTGGGGACCACAATCCCCGTCCTCGCCCCGAATTCTAAGTCGGGGAATACTTTTCCCCCATCCCCGTCCCTATGAGAAAATTTTTCGGAGATTTTTCGCCCCATTCGGGACGGGTCCCACCGGAAACGGGAATTTTCAGCCCCGTAATCATCCCTAACAGCAAATTTAATTAGAAAAACTGAAATAATAAAATAATTGTGAAAATTGAATAAAAACAATATAATATACATTTTTAAGCCTACTATTTTGAACTTTTTTTCTTTCATCTTATTTTTAATTTCTTTTCCCTTTTTCATCTTTTAACTCTCTCTGTTACATAGTTGATATTTGTATCATAAAAAAATAAAAAACGTTTGAACTTAGACAAAATGAATTAATTTAACTCCAAACTATATTTTGATTCTTTGTTCCCAGAAAAAATCATAATTCATAATTAAATTTTATGGAGTAAAAGATATTGATGGCCTGAGGCTAAAGAAGAAACTGCATCTAAATGAATACAGATGTGTCATTTATGGCATTTCATTTTTTTATATATCCATATGACCCTATATAAAATTGTACAGTTATTGGTCAACATTTATATTTATCTAAATTAGGCGCAGCAAATCAGACAATTAATACTGTATATGTAAAATAATATGCAGCAAATGAATGGGTTCGAGTTAGTGGGGTTAAAATTTTGTAAACTATAAATAAATTGGATTATCATTTAAATGAATAGTTATTAAATATATTGGAGTATAAGTTTTATACTATTGTTTTTTTATTTTTATAAATTTTTTATTAAAAATAAAAAACTATGAATGTATAAATTATAAAAAAAATATTTTTATGTTTGCATTATATTAAAAAGTTATACAATTATAAAAGGAAAAACATATTGGATTGAATTATGATTCAAATGGATCAAATCAAATGAATTGATACAATAAGTCAAACAAATTAAATTATTATCGGATCAAATTTGTATGAAAAAAGTATTATATGAATTGAATTTGCAGACTGGATATATATAAAATGTAGTTAGAATAAAAGGCGCTATTACTTGTGTTGAATTTATGTGAATAATATGAGTTTGGCATAACAGTGGAAATATGGCTATGTATTATGTGGTGAGGCCCCACGTAGTATACGATGTTAAATACATAATTCTTTTGAGAAATTATATATGTCGAATTTGACTTTTTCTTTCGGCTTTCAATTTATTAATTAGGTTTAACTCCACTCACTGGTGGAGTTATGTTGATTTCAGTGCCGGCATTCATTTTTTTAATTTTCATATCATTTTTAAAACTTTTGACCCACTAGTTGAGAGGGCAAATGAACGATTTAAACGAATTTGATTGAATAAATATTTAAATAAATTGAACAAATTTGAGTTAATTTATGAATTTAATATAAATTATTATAAATTTTTTATTAATTAATTAATAAATTGGATAATAATAATATTTAATTAAAAACATAATATAAATAATAAATAGTAAATTTTGTAAGTTTATGATCACCCAGCCGGCTGTTGGTAGCCTTGCAGATGCAAACAAGTGATTTTTAAGTGATTAGGCATGCGTGGACTTTTAGTCAAAAACAACCGGTCAATGGCCAAGCCAAACGTTATAAGACAGACCAGTGCCATCACAGGAGATAGTAGCAAATCTTTTACCGTCTCGCCCGAGATGATTGGCAGCATTGGTACAGATTACCCCGCCAAATGTTACATGACAGACCATAGTCACCATTAGGAATTTATCTCAAGCATTAGAAACCAATCACCAGCTTTATCGTCACTTATTCGTGAGGTACCATGAATACATTCTAGTCCTAAAAATTGACTTTCCCAATTCACTAACTTCCATTTCCCATCTAACCAGAATTCTTTAATCTCAACTCAGCATAAAAGCAAAGGCAAGATAAAAACTGAATTAGAAGCAAAACCCAAGGAAAGAAAAATATCCGCGTTAGGCAATGGGTTAAAGAATAAAATGAGTTAGTTTTAATATAAATTCAATCGGTTGAAAAATGAAATTAGTAAGTTTTGAATTGACCCCATGAGTATTGATTTTAGTTGAGTAATAAAATGGGTCAGTTATGGGTTGGTCAAATGGGTTTTATTTAAATTAGATTGAATTTGATTTTTTTTTTTTTTGCGGATTTGGATAAGATTTTGGGTTTGGATTAATTTTGCCAGGCATACCCACTAATATAGAATTTTTATATCGATTAATTCATTGGATCATTAGCATTGTACGGGTATTTGTTATGACAATCTAATTAAATAAAACTAATTCAAATATAAATGTGGCCAATTGAAAAAAGAGTTTACACAACAAAATATATATGTATTTGTTTGGCTACTTTTTTCTTTTAATTTACAATTTTAAAAATATAAATGAATTTTTTCATTTATGTTATTTATAAATTTTCCTGATTTGATTTGAACCAATGTTTTTGAGAGGATTGTTTTCATTAATGCATTGTTCTTCGATGCTCTAGCAATGAATACCTTCATATTATGAAACCACAAAACCGGAAGTTTTACATTGTTCTCAATTTCCTATAATACAGCCTTTAGATAAAACCATTCTGACTCCGTGCATAACAATAATACTGACTATGTAATAATAATAATAATAATAATAATAATAATAATAATAATATCGACTATGTAAAATGCTAAGAAAAATCCAATAAATAATTTTTAATATAACTTAAAAATCAACTAATTATGATATAGCAGCAGAGAAAATGATTTTCTCATGAAACTAGAACGCTTTCTTATAAATAAATGGAATCAAAATCACAGACCACAGCTTTATATTACCCTTCTAGCAGGTAATTTGAAGCATAGGGTAACATTTGATTCCAGCTTGCAAATTTGTGTTTCTCATGTTCATAACCTGATCATGCTTTCCAGTCCTACCAGTAAAAAAGGGCTCTGGTGTAGAATTGTCACTGTGAATCTCAAGACCCTGATAAGTTCGGTTCGCAAAGTAATCCACTCCAGATTTTATCGTTTTCTTGACAGGAGAGCTGGAATTTCCGTCATGCAATTGCAGCGTCTTCTGCGTTGCATTCGCTAAAGCAAGGGCTTCGTCATCTTCTTCAATGTTTTCTGCTTTAGTAACTATTCCAACACTAAATATAATCACTTTCACACCCAAGACAATTTATACGAGTGATCGATTTTAACAAGGATGTGGTGAGTGATTGAACAGAACAAAGATGTCCCATGTATGAGAACAGTGTTTGAATACTTCTTTTAATGTTGTCCAATCGCAGGATTTAAAAATCAATCAACCATATAATTTCTTATAATAAGAATTCACGTTAATATGGTTATAAATTAGCCATTTTCTATATACTAAGATCACCTGTATAGACACTTAAAGCTGGGATACTAAGATTGTACATCAGTTCTTCCTTTATTTATGTATGAGATGATAAATAAAGAAACCATTGTGACCTAAATTTCTTCGTCTCTCTCTCTGTCTCTAAGAGCCCATACATCAAATCCATAATCTAAATGCATGCATAATAATTTTTAATTGAGATTCACTCCAGACTGTTTATTGATGAATAATCCATTATTAATTACCATATAAGCCCTTATAGATTTAAGCCAACGCTAACCATGCATCCCATAATTATCACATCCTAATCTGCAGAACCATCTTCATTTTCAGAAAGTAATATGCTTCCAGTAAATCCACTGACTAAAATAAAAGTGAGTGAAAGATCAAAATCTTCTACATATCCGCCTTTCATGAATGAGAACCTTGCTTCCTCAGATCTCCTCGATTCAACTGGAGATGCACTAATCAAATCTCGGAATTCCATGAGATATGCTCCTGTCCATTGGCTTCCTCTACACAATTAAATTCCAAAAAGGAAGCATTCAGAAATTAAAGCATAAATAAAATTTTGACAAATAATCAATTACTAACAATTTGAATTCGTTGATAATTCATTCACTTTCCAGTTAATCTAAAATTTCATGATGTAATGGACATGTTTAAACAATCTTTTGGAGTGTCTCCGTTCTCCAGCTGTCCGAGTCATGATAGTAGATGCTTGATTGAAGGAGAGAACAAGTTAATGCTAATAACTAGCTTAATTTTAAGGAAATAAAGTTTTACGACTTAATCTGAATAATAACATTTCAGGGGATCAACAGACAAAATACATGGAGCTGAGGGACTAAAACATGCAATATTTTCCAAAAAATTTTGCAAAATATTATATAGATGATGGAAACATTTGCAAATTTTCAGAAGACAATGATAATATATGGAGGAGAAAACTCAAGCAAATCAATACCGAGCACCATCCGTATCAAGTTATTTGATATTTTTGCTTCTTGGAAGGAGGTAAAAAAGAGTGCTTAAATTTCATAAAACAGTTGCAGTCCCAAAATGAGGCAGAATGTGTCTCAAAATGACTGTCTGTTTTCCAAATAAAAGAAAAGAAAGGAAGCAACCTCAACTGCAAGTTCACTAATATGGAGCGGAAAAGTAATCAATTATGAAATCTTTCATGATAATATCTGATATATCTGCCAAAGTAAGGATGAATTATTCATTACTTTTAACTACAGCAATATACTTAGTCAGCATTGCAAGATGCAGTTTTCATTCAATCCAGAAACAAATATAAAGAAACCATGAACTAATACAGAAATTATTACTTTTTTTTTACTTTTTCTTCTAAAACAAAGGACATATATACAACAAACTAGTTATATTTTTGGTTTTAGTTATGCACCGCATCTAAAAGTACGTCGATGCAACATCACTACAAAAAAACTGTCAATTTGCGACGGTTAATCCGTCGCTAATTTGCAAGTCCGTCGCAAATCCTTTTTAGCGACTGTTAACAGTTGCGAAAAGAAGTCGCTAAATTATTTGCGACGGAGTCGAAAACAGTTGCTATTTGGCAACGGAATCAGTCGCGAAAAGGAACAAAACCGTCGCTAAATAAATTTTAAATTTTGTTGCAACAACTGTAATAATTATTAGCGACAATAATCGTCGCTAAATCCGTCGCAAATAAATATTGTGTTAATAGCAGAAGGGTGGTGCCAACAATTCCCGTCTCTAAATGATAGCATCAAATTATTAGTTGCTAATTATTTTTAAATTTCTAATTTATTACATATTAGCGACAAATTTGTTGTTTCGAATCTGTTACGAAATGATAGCATAATTTTTTTTGTATTTATTAATTTTTATCCTGTAAACTCAACAAATTTTTTTATTGCACAGAACAATGAGCACACACACTATATATATATATATAATTTAAATAAAACAGAATGGTCTATATTAATTGAAATTGTATACAAGTATATCACAAACAATATATCAGTTAAAATAATATATCAACATACTAATAATATGTTCCAAATTAATATGTTGTTTCTCACAACATAACAGAAAAAAAGAGACTTTCTAAGAAACAATTTTTAATGACACCAAATACATTTAAAAGAAAGAATAAACACCTCCTAATTCAGATACTATCAATTTATAAAACTTAAGGAGTCCATAGCTGATGGTACCAAGAAACCCTTAATGTTCTTTACTTTAACTGGCTCTCAATAAACACTTCATCAACACCTAGTTTATTTAAGAATTCCTTTGCTTCGCCTGACCCAGGCCTAAATAAAGCACAAGACAGTATTAAATGTGTGCTGGCAGCCATTTATTTGAATAAAAAATAGTAGAAAATGCAACAAAGCACACAAGCGACTTTTATCATCCATCAACAATGGCATTATGGAATGGAAGCCCAATCAAGTTGAAATGGGTCTAAAACAACAAGTTGAAAAGTAAGTTGAGAAAATGAGTAAAAATAAAATTGAAGACAACCTAAACAGCAAGGAGCAGGGTGTACTGCTGCCACTACATGACCAAATGTCATTACATTAATAGACAAATCTGTTTACCCTTTGCATTGCATTTTTCTTGTAAATCAATAAACTTTCTTTCCAGAACTGAGTAATCATTTTTATTTTTTAATTTTGTTTCCTTTGCAGTTTCATATTCTATAAGCAATTTATCATACTTTCTCTTTGTCTCAATGTGAGTCTTTTTAAGCATAAGATATTTGTTATGCAAATCTTCAAAGCATTCAAGCATTTTTTTCATATTCATTTCCATTTTTATTTGAATCAGAATTCGAATCAGAATCACTTACCTCAGAATTTTCTGAATCATTTTCAGGTGAACTTCTGTCATCAGCATCTGAGTTAGAATTTTGGTCTTCACGATCAGAAATTGCCATCAGACCAACATCATCAGAATTTGCAGATTCTGGTTCAATTGTGCTTGAATCTTCATTGTCGCTCCATATAGCTTTCTTTCTAAACTTTTTTTTTCTTTCTTTTTAGATTGGGGCAATTAGATTTGATGTGACCAGGTTTGTTGCATTCATAGCAAATCACATCTCCACCAAAATTTGATGAATTTTCTGATTTATGGTGGGAGAATTTCTTATACTGCTTTTTGTATGATTTTTTGCCATTTATGTATAGCTTTTTGAACTTCTTTGTAATTAAAGCCATCTCATCATCACCTGTAGAATAATCACTTCCAAATTTTGCTTTAAGAGCAACAGCTTTCAATTTTCTGTCTTTTTCTTTCTGCATCTTGAGACTTAATGTAAAGCTCATGAGAAATAAGAGATCCACAAACATTATCAAAATTTAAAGTGCTAAGATCTTTATCTAACATAATTGATGCTTTTGCTTTTCATCTAGGTGTGAGACCTCTAACAAGCTTAGCAATTTTATTATGTTCATCAAGTTTCTTACCAAAAGCTTTAATTTCATTAGTTAATTTAACATACCTATTGATTACCTCAGAAATTGACTCTTCTGGCTTCATTTTGAATACTTCATAATATACCATAAGAACATGAAGTCTGGTATCTTTAACTTGATTTGTACCTTCATATGTTGCTTGTAGCTTATCCCATATTTCTTTTATTGTATCACATTCAGAAACTCTGTTGAATTCATTTGTGTGTAGTAAGCAGAAAAGTATGCTCATAGATTTAGAATTTAGTTATACTTTTCTCTTTTCAGCTTCTGTGAATTCATTTCTGATCTTTAGAACAATAGCCGTTTCTGATGCACCTTCTTCGGTAGAAATCTTTCTTGGAGGTTCATATCCATTTTCAATAATATTCCAGCAATCCATATTTTGAGATTGGATAAAGTGCCTCATAACAACCTTCCAGAAAGGATAATTTTTACCGCTGAACATAGGAGGACGATGGACAGAATGTCCTTCTTTAAATGGAGTAGCAATAGTTGAACTACTAGATTCGACAATTTTTAGGATCACTCAAGGGTATTAAACCTTAGGAAATTGAGAACCGCTCTGATACCAAATGTAGGTCCCGAAGACACTCAAGAGGGGGGGTGAATTGGGTGTCTTAAAATTTTCTGGCCAAATTTCTAATGAAACAAAATTGTAAGTGTAGATTTTTTATAGCTTTTCTAACAGAGAATATAAAAAATGCAAGATAATAGTAATAATAGATTTTGCAAGTTCTTTTTAAACTTCAAATATATTTATGAAAAAGCGTGTTAAATTTGTTGTTAATATTTCAGAAATTCGTTTTACAGAATTTTGAAAACACAGATTTTCAGAATGTAAAATAGAATTGTAGAAGATAGAAAATAGAGTAGAAAAGTAAAGCACACACAGAATTTATAGTGGTTCGGCCAACCTGCCTACCTCCACTCCTCAAGAATCACTCTTGAGCTTTTCTCTCCACTCTTAACTCTTTTAAGGGCAAGAGTTCAAGCCAATATACAATCATATATATATCTACCCACAATATTTTTCCCAAGTAAAAGATTGAAACACTTACTAGAATTTCTCTTAGGTTCTAGCCAATCCAAACTCACAATCTTTCACAATAGAGATTCCTCACAAATAATTACAACAAAAACTATAATCAATTGAGGATGATATGTAAAGATGATGTGCAAGATGGAAAGTGAGATTTAAAACAAGTAAACTTTCTCTTAAGAGTTAGAAAATCTTTTCAATATTTTATCTTAACTTCTAAATGATCTAACAACACATATTTATACCCAAAAACTTGATTTGAAGAGAGAAAATACAAAACTAGCCATTTATGATCGTTAGAAGATAGAACAGACAATTCTATTTCAAACTAACCGTTATCTAGCCGTTTAGTACAAAGCAGATTTTCGATCAGAAAGTTTTTTCAGATTTCTAATCCAATTTTTAATGTAAATTCTGACGAACCAATTTCTAAAGCATTTTCTAAAAGAAACTAGTTTTAACTAAAAACGAGATTTATGACTTAAAAATATTTTTATGCAATTTTAAAACTTAGAATATGTATGAATGAGTAATAATTTGATCCTCAAATTGATCTTACAATATAATAACCTAAATTTCCTTAGACTAAGATATTGTTCAACTTGGTCTTCAAGGATTCATTCCACAATCTTTATCTTTGATAATTGCATCAGAAAGATAAATAAAGATACCTGCAAAATAAGCTTAAAACTGATTTCGCAATAGAGTTTATATAAGGTTTGATTATGATCAAAATTTGGATATGGCCTTGGACCAACAGTTATGGTTTAACTTTCCTATAAGGTCTTTTATACAAGTTTGTTAAGTAAAGATTAGTCTATTGATTATAGTACATTAATGTAAAATGTGAGAGGATAGAAATATGCTATAGTAGAGGGTGCTACATTTCTCCTTTTTAACCTAATGCAAATCAATCTCTCTCTCTATCATTCCTATCAGGAAAAGTCAAAGACATAAACAGAAACCATCTTGGTTAAATGATTTTGTGTCTAATAATGTATAGTCTACTGCTATTGTTCCTATTGTTAGAAAATTAAAAAAAACCATCACTTTATACCCCAAATACCTTTCCTTTTATTGTTTCACCCTATATTACATCAAATTACATGTCTTTTTTAGCTAATGTTTCAAATATCAAGGAACCATGTTCTTTTAAACAAGCTAGAACTGACCCCAATTGGATGGTAGCTATGCAAGATGAGTTGCACGCTTTGGAGGCTAATGAGACTTGGGAACTTACCGAGTTACCAAAAGGCAAAAAAGCTATTGGCTCTAAATGGATTTATAAGATTAAACTAAATCCTGATCGGAGTGTGCAGAGGTATAAAGCAAGATTTGTGGCTAAGGGATATAGTGAGATTAAAGGCATTGATTACACAGACAACTGCCTTATTGCAAAAATGGTGATTGTTTAAGTTTTGCTTGCTATAACTATTGCAAAAGGTTGGCCACTACATCAATTAGATATAAATAATGTTTTTATTCATGGTTATGTAAATAAAGAATTGTATATGTTGCTTCTAGAAGGGTCTGATAAGGCATGGTCTAATCAAGTTTGGAAGTTGAAAAGATCCTTATATGGGTTAAAACAAGCCTCTAGGCAGTGGAATCAAGAGTTTACTCACAAGTTGTAGAGCATAGGCTTCATTCAGTTAACTCATTATCCTTGTTTATTCATCAAACATATGTCAGAAGAGTATGTAGGTCTCACGGTGTATATGGACGATGTTCTCATCACTGGTCCAACAGAGGAAGATATATAGCGAAGGATTTTTTACATTAGCAATTTACAATCAAAGATATTGGTCCAACTAAGTATTTTTTTGGGCTAGAATTAGCTAAATCTGAAATGGGTCTCTATGTGAATCAATGTAAATATATTCTTGACATCATTAAAGATGCTGGTTTAATGGTATCAAAAGGCATAGCCACACCACTGTCAAAGACCTGCAAATTTGATGATGATACTTCTCCTCTTCTTACTGAACCTAATAAATTCAGAAGATTAACAGGTCGACTATTGTATCTTGGGTCTACAGGACCTGACATTGCTCATGCTATGCAACAGCTCAATTAATTTGTCCAAAATCCTGCTGAGAAGCATTGGGTTGTAGCTTTACATATTCTTCGATACTTGAAGAATTCACCCTCAAAAGGATTATTTTTTTCTAGCAACTAATGATTTTCTTCTTCGAGGTTATTGTGATGTTGATTGGCCAGCTTGTCCTTTTAGTAGACGATCCCTTACAGGCTATTGTATTTTCTTGGGTGATGTTCTTATTTCTTGAAAAACTAAAAATCAAACCACAGTCTCTCGTTCATTAGTAGAAGCTAAATATCGAAGTATGTCTACTACTGTTTGTGAATTGCAGTGGATCTATTATGCATTACAGGATCTCCATGATAAATGTGAATTTATCTATGTTTTTAATGTGTTTGTACTATATTTTTAGGATAGTTTTGTGTTAATTTAGTTGTTTTAATAGTTGGTTTCTTCAATTGATGTTTTAATTATCTAATTAAGTATTTTTAGTATTTTTAGGACTTAATTGAAAGAAGAAAAGAGAGTTTGAAGGACTTGAATGAAAGTTTGGCTTTTGGGATGCAAGAGCAATTCATGTTTTGGGCAGTAGCTTAACACTCCGTGGAGTGTAAATCCACTCTGTGGAGTGTCTAGGCACTAGGTAGAGTAAAAGGTTACTCTACCGAGTGAAGAAAAAGAGGAGGTTTGCCTTGCTCCACCGATTAAGTATTTGCTCCACCGATTAACAATTGGCTCCACCGAGTGAATTGATTCTCCAAGGCACGCAAGGATTCCTAATCGGATTTAAAAAGGAAGTTTTTGTTTCGGGAATGAGAGAGGAAGTAAGGTTAGGGTTAAACTCTTCCTTCCATGATATAAAAGAGGCATTTGGGATTCCTGAGACGGCGGCTTTGGCTTGGATTTTCCGGAGTTCTATTTTTCTTCTCTTTTTACAATGTTTTTTATGGAGATCATGAGTAGCTAAGCTTCTAATTCCAATTCAAGGGTGAATTGATTCCAATTGTAATTTTTGTGAGGCTTTGAACTCAACAAGGATTTCTTCAATCTAAGTAATTCTTATTTCCTTGTTCTTAATTTCTATGAATTATTTGTATTGATTAACTTGACGCCTTAATTCAATATTGATTTTTCTATTGCTATCCATGAGTTTGTGATCCGTAATTGTCATGAATGATTGATTTTAGTAGCAAGGAATTGGCTTATGTGTGTGTGATTTCGGCTTTCCGAGTTACATAGCTTGCATAATAAATTCTAGGAAAATAAAGATGCAAAGTTAATTGAATTGTAGCTATCTCGATTAGTTAATCTTCGTCTTAGTCATTCTCATTAAATTCTTAATGCTATCATTGAATTGATATGGAACGCTATCGTGCCCAGTTAAATCAATGGTAAGATTTGATTTTAAATGCTTTGTTTGAGTCAATTACATTAGGAGAATTACTGCTTTCTACAGCTTTTTCGATTAAGTAGACTAAGTTCTTGGATTGAGAAATTAATCTTTAAGTCTATGATCAAAGTTACAATTGGATGAGATTTACGCCTTTGAATTGGAAGTTTGGTAAGATTGATTTTCATTTAATTCAATATTTTTGCTTTCTGTTAATTTCTGGTTAATTTACTTTTAGTTTTAATCCAAAGATTCAAAACCCCCCATTTACTTTATATTTTTGTTTTTCAACATTGAGAAATTAATCATCATAGTTCTCTTGGGATTCAACCTGTTTTTACTATTTCTACAAGTTAGTTTAGATGAATCAGTATTTATTTTTGGAGGGCGTCGACAACCCGACCACTCCAACTGAGCATTCCACATCCCATATCTCTATGTTGTGACAACCAGGTTGCTCTTCGCATAACTGCTAATCCAGTGTTTCATGAAAAAACTAAACACTTGGAAATAGATTGTCATTTAGTCCGAGACAAGTATAAACAAGGTTTTGTTGAACCTCGATACATTTCTTCTCAGCAGTAACCAACAAATCTTTTTACCAAGGTTATATTAGCTCCTTTCTTCGATCATCTTCTGTCCAAGTTAGGCTTATGCGATTGGCATCAAGCTCCACCTTGA
This sequence comes from Excoecaria agallocha, assembly GCA_037975025.1. Classification (NCBI taxonomy): domain Eukaryota; kingdom Viridiplantae; phylum Streptophyta; class Magnoliopsida; order Malpighiales; family Euphorbiaceae; genus Excoecaria; species Excoecaria agallocha. The sequence continues at coordinate 51,855,795 of CM075812.1, forward strand.
AGGGGGGATGTAGAATATATTAGTCAGTTAGAGTTGTTATAACCAGCTACAAAAATGTGTGTCACGTGTTTTTTTTATTTATGTTGATGTGGCTTTTCTGTTATGAAGTTAGTTACTAGTCTATTCATGTATATAAGCTTCTCTGTATTCATTTTTGATAGATGATGAGTAATTGATAATTTTCAGTTCCATTATTCTTCTTTCAAGCTCTGTTAATGGAGTTTCTCTTCATTTATATATATATATATATATATATATATATATATATATATATATATATATATATAATGAAATTATTTTTGTTAATAAAATATAATAATGTCAAAAAATTTTAATGTAATTATTTTGGTCTCGGGTCTCTTTGATATTAGAACCATTATAATTTATAAGACAAGTTACTGGATTTTTCGTTTATTTTTTTTTATCAATGTTCTAACAAATACAAAATATAATATGAGAAGACATTAAGTCCCTATGATATTTTCATTCAAATTTCGAGCAATCATGTGGTATATTTCAGCTTTAAATATCTTGAAAATATTAAACTGACAATTTTTGTATGTATTTATATACTGAAAAACTATTGTTTTTTCCGAATTATCATTATTAAATATTAAGCTAATTCATGAACCTAATAATCAAAGTATATCCTTTAGCCTAACTTTTGTTGAATCTATTCAAAGTCCAAACTAATATAAGGTTATATCATCCATGGTTTCATCTTAATATAATTAATATTGTATAAAATTCCATAAACCATTAAAAAAGAAAGTGTTATATATAGAAAAAAAAAACTCGCAATAAAAAAGAAAAATCTATTTCACATTAGAAAATAAAATTTTGAATTTCTTAAAATGAAATTTTAGATTTCTGCTTTTAATTATGAATTTAATAGCGTCTAATTTTAGACTAACCGGAAATCAGGCAAGTAGAGTTGTGGACAAAAAAAGAAAAATATAATAAATCAATATGAAAAAAAAAAAAAAAAAGTTCTGTGAAGGCAAAAAAGTATTTTTATGTCCTGGACTCGTGTGGCTGGAGTTGAGATATAATTTTGAGAGGCCGACTATTATATCGTTCTGGGCCAGAAGAGAGTGCGGTTTTGAGATTGGGCCCCTAATGCATGATAATAGCAACAATAAGTGGCTCTGCTCCAGAATCAACAGTCATGAGCATGGTCGAAGGGAGAACTTATACCAAACGATCAAACACCGAGACAGGGACTTTTGGGATCTAAGAACAAGATTGAGCAGATTCTTGTTTCTCAATTCTCACAAAGAGGAAATGGGTTCACTTGTAGGCACGCAGTTTTTCCCTTTTCACGTTCCTCTTTCTCTCTTCCTCCATCATTAATCTCTTTGAATTTTGACTCTCATGTTATTATTATTCTCTTATTTAATATTGGAAAGTAAGCTCTAACACTCCGCCAGCCAGCGATGCACCTGCTAGTGCAGCCGCACAGTCTACTCTGTTTCCTGGTAATCTGCAAGAATTTAAGAGAGAGAAAGAGAGAAAAAGAAGAACAGAGAGAAAGAAACGTATGGTGGTGGGGTTTTAAGCAACTGTTACACATTAAAACGTTTCACCAACTTATTGGATATAGTGTCATGTCATCGTGTGTAAAAAACATGCTCCTTGATGTCAGTATTATTTGACAAAAAAATAGTTCACAAATACATAAATATCTAGTAGACCCGTTTAAATGAAAATAGCAATTAAGATGGAGTATTAAATTATGTATTACGCCTAAAATAAATTTATAAGCAAATTTCGTTAGCCAATTTTCTTTTTAAATAAGATTATTATTATAATATTGCAGAAAATAGACAACTCTGACAAGCAATCAGATTGTTTATTTTACTCCTGGGCGACAACGACCACAACAGAGTACAGTAATTATTCAGTAGTTGTGCTATAACTTATAAATTAAAACAACCTAACAGCTAAGATTTTCCCCCAGGTGAAACACCAAACTTGTTACAGTAGTCAGTGTAGTACCCAATACGAGCATTGACAGCATTAGAGTTACCACCGTTACATTCTCCACCGTTAATAGCTTTAATGGTTGCCCCAAAACCTTGGGTCACGACAGGCCGTACATTAGTCATCCAAAACCAGAGGGCTGTCTTAAAGGAGACGACAGGATCATTTGCCACAGTTTCAGGAGCTCCTAATCCATCAAAGTTGCAGGCTTTACCAGCCGCTCCATAGTTGTAGTTCCAAGTTAGTTGGAGAGGTCCTCTCCCGAAGTAATTCTTGCCGGGAACACATGGGTATTCTTGGTTCGATTCATCACAGTAATCCTTTGAGGCACCATCTATCTCTTCTACGTAGCATAAATCTGCAACAAACATAAAGAAAAAGTGGGTTTAGATTGTTATATAAATATATTCTATGCATTCATTTCTAGCACACTACTAAGCAAAAGCGAAGAGAGAGAAAGAAGAGAACTCACGTCCAGTCTCGTGAGTAACATGAGCAAAAAAAGCAGCAACCTCGCGCTTCGAATCATCAGCTGAACCAACTTTACCGAACTCATTAAAAGAATTAAGAGCATCAAGAAAAGCATCTCTTGTGTAGAATTTCTTGCCAGCACAATCAGCACCAGCTTGGTTTATTATACTATTAAAGAAATCAGCAGTAACAAGATCGGCAACCACCGCACTACCAGCGGGGGTGGGGGTGGCCGGCGTAGGCGTGGCATTGCAAGGACCCTCTTTGCAGCCTTGGCCGCAATAGTCATTCCCGGTGCCACAGTAGCCATATTGGCTGCAACACAGATTTGGAGCACAACCACAGTTCTGTGCCATTACATTTCTTGCAAGAAAAAGGGATAGCATAATGAGGGGCAATAGATTGTAGTTTGCCATGTTTAATTATTAATGAAAATTGATTTAGGGGATTAATGTGAAGTTTTTGATGAGAAAATAAGGGTGATAGTGAGGTATTTATAGTAATCTGAAGATTGAAATTAATTGGAACAGATCAAAGATATTGATAGCCGGAGTCTAAAGAAGAAACTGCGTGTAAACTACGGATTTGTTGTTTGGCATTAATTTGACTAGTTCTTTTGTTATTCATTTTCTTTTCTCCACGACGAATGAGTAGAGAAAAGATTTACAAAAAACAAACATAGAAGCTAATCCCAAGTTAAAAGTCATGAGATTAATATTATACGATAAGTGAATATCAGTAGGCAGAAAACAGAAAAATAATTCATCATATAGCCATGTTTATACGTGGATCCTCGTTCAACTTAAGATATAAGAAAACTATTCTACATTTTTGAATTTTAATGTTTTTCTATATTATATTTATGTATTTTCAAATGTTGATATTACATTTATATACTTTTACATCACTTATATTCGATCCAATTTAATTGAAATTGACGGAATTAAAACGCATGGTAGATAACATGAAGTTATCTTAAATCATTATAAAATTCAGTAAAATATAAACATATTAAAAAATATATATACAATAATTCAGATATAAAAAAGTTATAAGTTGGCTTTTTGTTTAATTTTTCTTTCTGATCGGGGGAAAAAAGAAAAATCCATTTAGCCAATTAGTCTCCACCAAATATTTGTAAATGGAAATCAGTGAATAAAGAATTATTTTGATTGATTAAACAGTTACATTATACACCAATGAAGATATGCCTATTTCCTGAGGCATGAGATTTTATGACTTCAACATTTTAGGTTTAACCCCACTAATTTTGTAATGTTGGTTAGTCTTTATTTTGAGCTGGACACTTGAACCACTCATAATATTTCAATTAATAATAATAAAAAAAATTTCATTAAATTTTCCAAGTCTAAAACTAATTATAGATTATCTTCTTATCAATTTGGTCCAGTTCAAACGCAATTATTTCGAATTTAGAAAACTCAGACTTTTAATTATATATGCATATTCCCTTTAAAGCCTTTGTGACGCAATATCTTTTACTTTTATTTAATTTAAGCTAAGTATTTTGGTACCTTCAAAATTTGTGTGCTGATTTTTATATCCTATTTTGATACTGATTTTCCATATATATATATATAACACTTAATTATAAAATGAAATTAACCCTTATTGTTAATAAATATAATAATGTCAAAAAATTTTAATGTAATGATTTTGGTCTCGGGTCTCCTTGACCTTAGAACCATTAATATAATTTATAAGACGACTTACTGGATTTTTCGTTTATTTTGTTTATCAATGTCCTAACAAATACAAATGAGACAATTGATTTTATTTTATTAGATATTCTTTTTCTTTTTTCTTTCTTTGATAGAGATTTTATTTGATACTCATTGCTTTGAAAATTTATAGTTCAAATTATATTCCAAGTTAAATCGACTTGAAAATTTATTGACTTATAATATGAATTTTCCAAATTATCATTATTAAGTGTTAAGCTAATTCATGAACCCAATAATCAAAGTACATCCTTTAGTCTAACTTTTGTTGAATCTATTCAAAGTTCAAATTAAATTAAGTTTATATCATCCATGGTTTCATTTAATATAATTAATACTGTATAAAATTCCATAAACCACATATATGAGTAAAGTGAAAGCTTTTAGGAGTCTTTATATGTTGAGAAAAGTATTTATCTTTCTTTTTTCATTAATTTGGCAAGGATTTACATTAATTAAATTCCCTTTTTTTATTTTGTTGACTTAATTAATCTAAATTTGCAAACTATACCACTGACTTTTGATTATAACCATTAATCTTATGGAGCATACTTGCAGTAGCATTCAACATAAATAGGTAGAGTTGGTAAAATAGTGATTCATTCAACCTAATTGCTAAAAAAAATTCTACCCATGGTACTTCTGCTTGGAACATTGTATGGATTTTATAGACCTGATGGATATGGTATGCATTATGCATGGATAAGGATTTTCCCTTAATCTGAATTTCCAAACAATACCACTGACTTTTGATTATAACCATTAATCCTATGGAGCCTACTTGTAGTAACATTCAACATGAACCACAACATTTACAACATCAGTAAGACTTGCTCCGTGGCATGGCGCACATTGCATGTAAGTGTGGTGGATTACTTCAGCATTCCATTGTTACCGTTTCGTCATGTACTTCAGCATGCTTCGTGGGCTGGTTGGAGACTGAGGGAGGAGTCGTCTAGTCTAGTCTATCTAATTGTGTGGATGACTTTTCCAGATTATGGGCTAAATCCCAGGCTGAGATTCAACATATGATGACGTGTCTGGAGGGGTGATTTAGACTATTAAAAAAAACTATGAATTAACTAACCAAAAGAAAGGTCAAACACAATATACATCATCTCATTAATAAAAAAAAAAAAACTATTAATGTTATATATTAATATGAATTAGGTTGCAAATTGCAATTCTTAAAGCTTAATGGTAGGTTTAAAGTTGACTATTAAAAGAAACTATGAATTAACTAATTAACATTCATTGATTTAAGTAGTTATCCATTTGTTCTGGTTAACTAATTAAGATCTTAAGTTTAAGTCAAATAAACAATGGAATGCTGAAGTAATCCGCCACACTTACGTGCAATGTGCGCCATGCCACGGAGCAAGTCATGCTAGGGGAGATGGGAGGTGCATACTAGGCCAATCCTGTGTAGCAAAAATAGTGATTCATTCAACCTAATGTTATATGACAAATATAAATGAGAATAGTTGCTCCCTGCTCTTTATATTTTTCTTCAAACTTTTTTGATGCTTCATTTATCATGTGGTGGCATATCATTTATTATTATTATTATTATTATTAGCCGCAGCAGCAGCGAAGACGGGAGACATTCCAAGTTATCTCATAACTTACAATTGATTGTTTATAAGTTATCGAATTCTATTGATATTCTAATTATAGTTGATACAGAATAATTAACATTTAATATTTTATCCAGCGTTATTTATATTTATTAGCATTTATCATAATGTCACTGTATCCTAGTTATAAACTTCCATAAATGTTTGAAGATAGATATATATACACACACACACACACTGTTTTGATTAATAGACAAATTATATAGTAAATGTTATTTAGAAATTCGTTTCTCATTTATATTTAGATATTAACATCAATAATATTTTCTCTAAGAAATTATATATAAACATCAATTATAGAAATATGACATATTCTTCACACAAAGATATTTTAATATATAATCACTTTAATTAATTCGTTTGGCTATATGTTTAATAAAGATAATGCAAGAAACACTGGATCGAACAATTTATATAATGGAAGATTGGAAGTACATATATATAAAGAAAGGAAAAGATCATTACAAGTTACAACACAATGAAAATATATTCAGCTTAATTTTAACTCTTAGTTTGTTTATTTGTTCATTACTTTATTAATTTTTTTGGCCGATCACCCCCCGGTATTAGGTATAATTTGTTTTTTTTAAATTTACAGGATTGGCTAATTTAAAGTTGGGCACCACTAAATCTATAATCAAAAACAGTTTTTTCAACATTATACGCTCTTGCACGATTATTTTCCTAATTTTTTCAAATTTTAATTGTTTGATTTTTTTAAATTTAATTTTTATTTATATTAAGAAATTAGTTTGATGATGATATGGTGGCGAGATGTTGGCCGTGGACACATGAAAAAAGAATTAAAGGGTATAGAATAAGAAAAAAAATAATTAAGTATAATAGAAACTAATGCAAATTCTTTTAATAAAGTTATATTTATTAATTAGATAATTAATTTTTTTTCACTAATTAAAGATAATTATGAATTCTACAATATATCATTGGACAAGGTCATTGGCATCCAAGAACAACCTTAAAATTAAGTGTTGATTTTCTGTGCTATAAATATTGAAACCACTAAATTATTTTATTGCATCATGTGGAATATTTAAAAACCATATGTATTTAAATTTTACTTTTTAAAATATATACAATATTAAAGCCATCATTTTCCATTTTGATTTGTTGGATTTGTAGACGAAAGAAGATAATAATTGTATAAATTTGTGGACGAAATTAAGATGGCAATAGTGGAAAAACAAGCCATATTCACCTTAAATTTTGTGGTTTAGGCTGTTTCAGAGCTATACTTAACCAGAACATGCTGGAAAGCTAAATGAATTAACGTAACTTTAACCTTTAATTAATTGTTGAATTCAGAAATATAAGTGAGTGTTAGGTTTGGTCATTAGGATGATAGCATCCAGATGTAGCAATTTTGTTAAAGATTATAAATTCAAAAGGCTTAAATTTTGTTCCATGAAAGATTAAGTGAGTGTTAGGTTTGGAAGCTTTCTCTTTGGTTGGTCCGTTACATCCCCGATGTGGTAGTTCAACGATTTGTCATCTATTTATTTTTAATTTTTTTTCTGTAAAGTCAATTTTTATGAGAAGTGAAAAAAATATATATCACGATATATTGCGAGAAATATACATAAATAGCTCTTGAAACGCAAATCGTTGAAGCGAAAACAGAAATCGATTGTTTTACGTTACCGGCAAAACCTATCACCCACGTGTCACGAACTACGGGATGAAAGCATATATCCACGAACCTTTAATTGATTGGAAGCTTTCTCTTTGGTCGGTCCGTTACATCCCCGATGTGGTAGTTCAACGATTTGTCATCTATTTATTCTTAATTTTCTTCTGTAAAGTCAATTTTTATGAGAAGCCTGATTATTTTAGAAAAGAAAAAACAAATGATGAATTTGAATGTTCCACTGTAATAATTTAAATATAAACAAAATATATTGTTGCTTCAATAAAAAATTAAATGTTCTTTTCTTTTAAAAAAAATAAAATTGAAATGTTCTTGTCTAAATGGAATCCCATATATCTACCTCTTCGGAGGAAAAAAAAAAGCATGCTGCATGTTTCGTACGATCAAAAATCTTGAAATGCATGTGTTTGGGGATGAAATATAATATATTAAAATTTAGAAATGTTGGTAATCATATTTGGATTTTTTTGAAAATAGTATATTTTTAAAACAATTTTCGAAATCTAGTGTTACAGTAAACAAAATTGCAAGCAAAAATAGGGGTGATGGAAACTGGCTTGTACTAGATCCGGTATCTTACCATGTGGGCCCCACCCTATTGACTGGTAGTTGCTAGAAATCGGCTCCAAATGAAATCGGTTTTCGTCAGATGTAGGTTGCAAACAAATGTAAGTTTTTTTTTAATTTAGAAAAATATTTTTAGTTTATATGTATAAATTGTTAATTTTCTTGATGGTAGATATATTTTATGGCTTAATTTGGATTGACGACAACGTAAATGTGAAAAATTCCAAGGTACCAACTGATTTGCGACGGCATATCCGTCGCTAATTGCCTGTTTTCGTCGCGAAATTGTTTTGTCGACTGAGCGACGACCAATCGCTAAAAGGCTTGTTGCGAATTTATTTGCGACGGTTCACTTTCAGTCGCTAATTAGCGACAGATATCGGTCGCGAAAATGAACAGTCCGTCGCTAATTGGGTTTATAATTAGTCAGGGCAAATAATAATAAATTTTAGCAACAAATAATTTTCCGTCGCTAAACATTAGTCGCTAATTTGTTGCCAAAGTTTTTTATTTTTATAATTTAATGCATAATAGCGACAGTTAAGTTGTCGCAAAATTATAGAATAATTTAATTTTTTTTATATTTATTAATTTTCAACCTGCATAATCAATAAATATTTATATTATACATAGAACAATGATCACACACACGAACACATATATATTCTAAAATAGAATATCAAATTAATATGATCTATATTAAAATTAATTGAAATCGTACATAAATTTGTCACGAAATAATGTCATAAAGCAATACATTAACATACTAATAATATTATTCAAATTAACATCAGCAAAAAAATTTTAATAAAACAATAATGAAACACGTAGTGCCGCTGATGTCACTGGTAAGTTGAATCACCGTGTGCAAATGGAGAAGCATTTTGTGGATGAACATCTTGTGTAGATGAAGGGGCAACATCATCATGTCCAAGACCATCACTAGTAGTATTAGGCTGATTGACTGGTTGTTGAGTCCCCAAGTGAGGAAACAATGCTCGAATGATTTCTGTGACAATTTCCTTGATATCTTGCTTGGTCAACAATAGCCCACTAGGATGGAATGCAGTGTTGGACTCGTGACGGTGTGATGGAGCTGATGTAGATCCAACATGAGGGCCATATGAGCCCAATCCATATAATCTTCTCTTTTTACTGCATTGTGCAGCCTCATAAAATAACTCGGTCTCATCCACAAATGATTCCCCTTGTGATCGCTCATCTCGAAGTTGCCCATACCTTTCCTATAAAATGACGAATAATTAATAAGCATAAATAGGAAAACAACTCATAATTTACAAACATGAATCTTTAAATAATTGTAAATGCCAGAACTAATAAATTTCATATCACCTGACATGCACTTCCCTACTACTTTCGACCACATAAGTCTTCCCGTCATGATTTACTTTGTGTGTGTGTGGAAATGCCTCGGGAATCGTAGGTGGCCGGCCATTCTGCTTCTCCTACATTTTACCAATAATGATTTAGCTTATAGTTTCTAAATTACCATCAAGCTTCCATAGCACAAAAGCAATCAAATCACATTCTTCTCATCTTTCAAAAAAAAGCCAGCAAACGCACATAGGTTTATGACCAATCAAAATGCAACAAGCTGCCATAGGCATATGACCAATAAATAACCAGTGTCAAGATGCCATAAGCATATAACCAATTAATATGCTTCCTTACACAAAAGCCATAAACACAATCCACTACTATAACACGACATCATCTCAATTCAATACAATATGTGCTCATCAACAATAACCAACATCTAATAAACAAAATATTTAATGTTAAAGAAACTGAAGATAGTAATATACTTACCAATCGTGACATATACTCAGTAATAGAAATTGAACCACTAGTGTATGATCCCAAAGGTTTTTCTTGATTAGATTCTCCACAACGATTAAGCTTTTTATGCTTTGACATTTCAATGCGTGTAGGGAGATTGAAAATCTGTTTTCATCTAGTCCACACAGTTTTTGGAAAGCCTATCGGCTTTTCTTTGGCCTCCTTTTGACGGTAAATGAAGTCCTTATAACGAAGTGCAGCCTTTGTCTCCCAACCTATCTTAATTAGATTATTGATTTCAAGATCCCAATAGCACTTCTTCTGCATTTATATTACAGTTAGTATGTAATTTAATATAATTATAGAGTAAATTCAATGTAACTTGAATGCAAATTTATTAATGAAAATAATCATTAAATTTGATTCACAAAAATATACATTTACCTTAAATTCTCCCCAGTAGAACTCTTTGGTCTCTTTTGAGACCTCCTTCCAACTAACTCCATTCAAATATGTTCGCTGATAAAAGCTACTGTACATAAACCTGGAGCATTGAGAAGAAGTTTCCAACTTGAAAAATTAGAAAAATTGCAAAGCATTAGAGTTACACAATTATTTTTAACCTCTTCAAAGTAACACAGTTTGATATACATGATGAATATACTCACATTCCATTTTCGTTGACAGTGATGTACAACTTACTATTATTTCCATTACTTTCCTCACATGTCGTCGATGTAGTGCAGTTGGCAGTGTGCGGAGATGGTGTTGAAGTTGCATGGCATCCAGAAGATGAAGAATCAATTGCAGGTTGGAACTTGTTATAGGATCTACCACGGGAGGATGCGGTGCAGTAGATGCTGTAGGATCTCCAGGGATATTTGGCATATCTCCATAAGGTGGATTAGTTTAATCCACCCGAGATCAACCCCCTCGACGTCTTCACCTGGCATTTTGTCGTCCTCTAGCGCAAGCCATACCTTTATAACATTAAACTCCACATATATGTTGTTTACATAACTTGTATTCTCATAGAGACAATATATATAACAAAAATGCGAATGCCAAATGATCAAATTAATAACAAAGTTTAATAAACATTACAAGAGTATTACTATAAAAATTAAAATTGTTTAGTCACTATGTGATGAATATCTAAATCCCTCTTTGTCGTCTTCACTAGTTTCATAATCTGTCAATTCTTCTTCATCTTTGTCTTCCTCTTCAATTTCTTGAACAAATGCATCTGTATAGTCAGTTTCAATGACCTCTCCTGAAGGGTCACGCAAGTCTGTATACTTTTCAGTACCGACATCCATATCGATCTTATGCACACCGGCTTCTTCAATTTGAAATGCAGTAGAATATACAGTAGCCGAGTCATCTCTAACATCTGATGTCTCAATGATCTCCCTTGGCTTCACAGAGAACACCGCATACCAATTTGCTCTATCTATTATCAAAGAAGGATATCTAGCATAGTACACTTGAATTGCTTGCATTGCTAGGATAAATGGTTCATATTTGTTGAACCGATGATGCTGGTTAATGTCAACCAAACTGTATTGGCTATGAACCTTAACACCAACATCTAAAGTTGGATCATACAATTTACACTTAAATAATACTATCCGCTTTATTGGTTCTGAAGGGTACTCTAACTCTATGATCTCCTCAATCCATCCATAATAGTCACCAATATTATCACCTAAGTTTGATCTTTTTACACAAACTCCACCATTCATTGAACGTCTCCCAGAACCATGACTTTTAGTGTGAAATTTGTATCCATTTACAAAATACATCGAGGAGCACTTCACTCTCTGTAATGGTCGTTGTGAGAAACTACGAAGATATTCATTGTCAATTTCATTGTAACAGACCTATATTAAAAGAAAACCTAAACAAGTTATCATCATTGAACATATTAAATGAGAATAATGGTTTGTAGTTAAATATTGAGATGGGCTTACATATAATTCGAACCAATCTGCAAAGTAATGCTCAATATTTGCGTCTATTTGACTTGGTGTAAGATCAGGGTGCTTCTCATGTAAGTTCTCGCAATATTTGCTTCATTGTACAGAATTTAAAAAACATTTAAGATGTGATCCATGTTATTGTCAATATATAAAATAACAACCTTTTTACCTTAAGAATGAATCAACCTCCTCACAATTTAGTAAAATATAACTATGAGCTGTCTTATACTCATCTAATGTTAAGGCTCGTTCCATAAATTGTGAGCCAGTTCTGCCTGGGTAGGTGAATATTGTTAAGTTTCCATCCATGTTTTCTCTACAACCACTATCATCATTACGAGAGGGACAGCGGTGTTGAGTACTGACATGAGGTTCAAAGTAATGTAAGAAAAAGTTGGATGACTCTGATAGCAAATATGCATTGAAAATAGATGCCTCTACTGTTGATTTGTTTCCAATCTTCTTTTTCAGAGATTGAAGGAACTTGCATTTGGCAGGAGGACATAATTAAGTGAAACATGCCTTTGCTAATCAAGTTCACTTCCATAACTTTAGTTTTATAAACACTTACCTCTCAAAAGGATACATCCATCGACATTGTACAAGTCCAACAACCCTTGCTTCATAAGGTAAGTATATCACTACATGCTCCATCGAGTCAAAAAAAGCTAGAGGGAATATCTTTTCCAACTTGCAAATGATATATGGGATATTCGATTCCAATGCCTCCATGTCATCAACTCATAGTTCAGTGGATGTCAAATCCTTGAAAAATAAGCTTAGCTCTATAAGAACCTGCCAAACATTGGGAGGAAGTAACTCATGGAATGCAACCACAATCAATTGTTGCATAAATACATGGCAATAATGGCTTTTCATTCCAAATAATGTGTGCTTTGTCATGTCAACACAACGACCCAAGTTCGAAGCATATCCATCTGGAAACTTTAGTTCTTTCAACCACTCAAACAATACTTGTTTTGACTGCTTATCTAGTGTATAACAAGCTTTGGGATATTTGCCAGTTTCAAGATCCTTTGCCAACTCGGGACGGCAACAATATTTTTCCAAATCTAAACGTGCTTTTACGTTATCTTTGGTTTTGCCATCAACATTTAAAACTGTGTTAATGACATTGTCAAACACATTTTTTTCAATATGCATGACATCAAGATTGTGACGAATCATGTTTGTTTTCCAATAAGGCAAATCCCAAAAGATGCTTCGTTTCCTCCAACTGCAAGCCTAACATATGATACCATTAACCTCATCTGCGTCAAGTTCAGTCACTTTAACTAGACCCCACTGATCAATTTCTTGTAGAATTTCTTCCCCTGTTTTAATTGGTGGTGGTGGCCTTGTTTCAACATGCCCAGTTTTGAAGTGCCTCCTATTTTTTCTAAATGGATGATCGAGAAGAAACTTCTTATGATTGTCAAACCATGTTTGTTTGCCACCACTATCTAGTCTAAATGATTGGTTTTCTTCCATGCAATAAGGGCATGCATATTTTCGAGATGTACTCTAACCAGACATCATGGCATATGCTGAAAAGTCGTTAATGGTCCACATCAAAGCAGCTCGCATTTGAAAGTTTTGCTTCTTTGACACATCATATATTGATACCCCAATATGCCACAATTCGATCAACTCATGAATTAAAGGTTGTAGGTAGACGTCAATTTTTTGCTTTGAATTTTTACGGCTATGTACAATGACTGTTAGAAACATATAAGCCTCATTCATATACATCCAAGGAGGTAGATTGTAAGTCATGAGAATTTCAGGCCATGAAGAGTATTTCCTACCATATTGCCGAATGGCTAAAACCCATATATGCATAATCCCAACCTGACATTTCTAGGCTTAGCAGTAAAAGAAGGATGAGTTTCATTCAAATGCTTCCAAGCTAGAGAGTCTGATGGATGCTACATAATCTCTTCCTATTGGACATGGTTATGATGTCATCTCATATATGGTGCAGTCGCTTTTGATTGATACAATCGTTGCAGTCGAGGTATGAGAGGAAAGTAATACATCTTTTTATAATCTTTGAATCTATGCCTATAAAATCCAACACGCATTTTGTATCTTGTGTGATTACAAAACTTACAATGAGTTAAGTTTTCATCTTCACGCCAGTATAACATGCATCCCTTATTGCAACAATCAACTTTTTGGACAGATAATCCTAAGCTGCGAACAAGCTTTTTAGTTTGGTAAAAATTTTCAGGCAATATGTTGCCTACAGGCAAAGCTTCCTTAAATAGTTGTACATTTGCATCAAAAAACCTTTCTAGTAGATTAAACTCGGATTTGGCATGCAACATCCTAGCAACTATAGAAAGCTGGGAATGGTTATCACAACCACTATACAACTTCGCATTACTAGATTCCAGAAGATCATAAAATTGCTGAGATTGTGGATTAGGAGCCTCATCCATAGAATTTACATAAGGATTCGATAGACCGGGTTGGTTAGGATTCGATGGATCGGGCTGATTAGCATTACAAATATTTGGATCTTCTGGATTAAAATGCCGATGTTGGGTGTCAAGGTTAAAATTAGGCCCAACTGCATCAAATATCATTTACTGGTATGGATTTATTGCCTCCAAATCAGGTATTGTTTCATTGAATATTTTAAAAGGATTTTCTTCGTAACCCATAACATTCATCTCCCCATGGAAATTCCAAACCATATAATCCTGAACAAATCCAACACGCAATAGGTGATATCTAATTGTGTCAACATCATGGAACCTTCGGTTCTTACAATTTGTGCACAAACATCTAATATGATCACCGCTCATTTCTTCAGGATGAGAAATGGTGAATTGAACAAAAGTCTCTATTCCATATACGAATGATGAATTAGTCCTTCCCATATTATCACGCAGATTATACATCCAACTACGATCTGAGGATTCCATTAACTGAACATTTTTACGTTTTAACAAAGTCAGAAAAAAAAAACAAAACTAATTTCCTCAAAATATAAAACATTGGTTGAAGAAACATTAATATAACAATGAATAATCCATCCCTATATATAATTGTCATACATTCATGGCATTTAATGGTTAAATAGAAATCCAATCCCAAAGGCCTTCGGTTATATATTATGTTCCTTCTCTGCTAGAGCTAAACAACAAAGCAAAACAAGAATGAAACAAATGCGCTATAACTAAAGCATATCTCTATGCAATAATTTAATGGTTTATCATGCATGTAAGTTGTTAACTAGTTTTAAACCTCATATATACAACAAACTTACTTATCTGTTTGTTAAGCAATGCCTATTATCAACTTTTCCTGAAGATCTAATTTATTGACCTTTATAATCTCAAGGATAACTTGAAAGCTGAAGAATGCACAAAAGACATAAAACATTAAACACAAACCGAGAAATGCTACAAAATCGTATGCATAAAAGTTCAAATTATGGTGAATAGCTTGCTCGAATAGAATTGAGATACAAAATTCTTGCAAGGTTTATTAAAGTCCCAGCACCTACTGCTTGTTGATGGGTCATGAAGGGGGGGGCATAATCGAACAGTAAATACTTAGGGCCATTAAAAAGATATTTACATTTTTGCTAACATTGAGTGAAAAGTAACTCAAAGTAATATACATTTTTCTTTCAAAGGGAGTAATAGCACACACCTCTTGCATCTCACCTAATCACAAGAAAGAAATTTACCTTGATAGGGGAAAAAATATTGAACAAAATGCAGCATATTATTATACTACTGTACAAATTAATACCTCAATTTAAATCCTTTTTCTTTCGAATTTTTTTGATAAACCATCTGATTTTATTAATAAATACAAAGGCATTGAATAGAGTACCTCAATCCTCATTATATTAATATGGACAAAGCCAACAGCAAGCTACACCAGTAACAGCAAGAACAAGAAAATAAAAGAACGGTAGCATATATAAGAAACAAAGCATGATGCAACTCAAACAAAAGCAACATAAACCTGCCCAGTACAAATAACAAACCAGCTCTAAAACAGAATGGAAAACATTGAATAAAGAGAGTTACCCATCCAAAACAGCAATAAATCTGAATATAGAACAGCAAAACAGAGTTATAGGTAAGCAAAACAACAGTAAAGCTGAATGCAAGCATAACATGCCCCAATACAGATAACAAACCTACAGAAAACTAGGTTTTATTAATGTCCCAAGAGTCAGCCATTCAGAAAATCATCCGGCCAAGTCTGTAGCAAGCAAAAATCGAACCTGCGCACTGTACAGCAGCACTATCAAAACAAAGATTTTTTCTGTTTGTGACAATTCGCGATTCATTTCTTTGAGATTTTTTCTGGCATCTGTCTTTTGAGTCTGCCGACTATAAACAAAAATCTAATTTCTTCCATTACTTGAGAAATAATTTTAATATTTTATAAACGGAAAAATCTAATTAAAAGTAAAAGATCTAATTTGCACACTCTTAATCTGTGTTTTTAACTTTAATTGAATTTATGTATTTATCCTTTTTGTAATTGAATGAATCTAAAATATTGAAAATAGTATTGATAGAAATTAGTATTTTGTTTATAGTTGGCAGCTTGACATAAGTGACTTGATTCGCCGGTTAAAAATGTTAATCTATGTGTCCAAAGTTCAGATCTAATGCTAGAAAGAGTTTGTGGGGAGACAACAGGTAATGGAGTTTCTTTATTGACTTTTAAAAGAATACAGTTTAATATAAATTGGTGTAATGTTGTTTCAGTTATTGTTGTGAAAATTTGTAATAAAAGTATCTCGTAAGTTATGCTTCATACTTGGGGAATTGTGAATCTTCATCAATATATGAACAATCCCATTAAGATGGCATTTCGTATGAAAGCTTTAATTAAATTGTAACTAATTGACTTTGCATATTAATGTTGCAGGAATCCTTACATGGCAGTAGTTCTAAATTTCAGCCAGTCATGGGCTTTGTATTGCTTAATTTAATTTTATATTGCTACAAAGGATGAATTGGCACACATTAAACTATTATATAAGTTCCTTACATAAAAAGGATAGATGGTGCTAAAATTAGAGTATGAGATTGTGATACAAACAGAGCATGAACCTGTTGCTTGAAAGAAATTTCAGATTTTATTCCATTGAATTGTCTTTATTAGTGGATTGAATTAGATTTTGATCAGTTGTTTTTTAGCTTTATATATAAATTCTTATACTATTGGTTTCATATATAGTTGCTGATGGTTCATATGCCTTCTGGGCAATAATGTCTCAGCAAAGAAGAAAAAGATTTGGAGGAGAAAAGCTCTTTGATACTTTCTTAGTTTCTTAGCGATTTCAAGTCAGTTTCTCCTTTTCTTTATCAACTTACTATTGTTCGACTTTTGGATGTTCTTTGTGGAATTTTAAATTCACAACTTGAGTATGTTTCAAGTTCTTAAATTTGTCTTTGTTCTGTAATTGGGATATCTAAAGAGCCACAAAATCAATTATGCGGACCTCACTTCTTCAGCACAGCAGCAAATATCAATTATGATCAAGTGCTGCTTCTTAATATGCTTCTCGGGATAATAGAGTACTTTTTGTCCATGAAGTATTTGATATATAATCATTTTATCTATATTTTTTTTATGGGTTTCTGCCAAGAAAGTTGTTGCCTATATATATTTATCAAAAGATCTAACTTTTAGCTCGAAGGTACCTTACTCTTAAACTATTAAAGTAGATGGAAACAAACTGGAAATGTCTAAAATCTCCAAAGAGGCCAGTTCTACCCCACATGTTACTCTATAAACCAGAGGCATGAAATGAGCTTTAATTATATTTTTTTATGTTTGGAATGTTGAATTACGATTATAGATACTTAGAACTGAATATATATATATATATATATATATTTTCCTTGAATTCTTTTGTTTGTTTTAATTTGGTATCGGGTTTCCATCTTCCCTTTTTGGCATTTAGTTGGTCATCTGTACAGAACCTACTATATAAATATGTAGTCAAAGTGTAGTTATACAATGGCAACTGGCCTATATATGATCAAAGAAGCAGAAGAAAAAGTTAAAAAAAAAGCAAGTTAAAAGTGGATTAACCAGCTGATTGGATTCTTTTTTGTTGTTTTTGAGTGTGCATAAGGTATAGAATAAGTTGTCTTCCCTTTTCTAATTTCTAATGTAATAGAACTTAATGTGATTGAATGAAAATATGTTTTGGTGTTGGTGTGCATATTCATTTTTTCTATTTCCCGGGTGCATTTGCCTCATCTTATCTATGTTACCAAATGTAGTAACTTCATTGCAGCAAAAAATTGCAGCATTGATGGTGCAGAAACATAAATTTGAAAGTGTAGAACTGTAGAAATGTAGAAATTTGCCTCTGATCCTTACTTTCATGAAAAACAAGTTGAAATTGTGCTTTTGATTTATTCTTTTGTTAACAAGACTGCAATTTTGTCATGTTGTAACTCCTGTTTTTAAATTTTTTGACATGAACAATCAATCTTAATAGACAAGATGATAATAAATGGAATCTTAATGTAGTATCTTTTAACAGTGACTTAAAGGTTTGTTATTTAGTAGATGGAAGCATGGTAAAAATTCAAATGGTAATTAATTTTGCTATCACATATGACAATGCCCTATGTTTTATAGTGATACATAAAAACAAAATTAAAGGAGGTAAGGATAAAGCTTTCAAGATTCATTATTCTCTGAAATTAAAAATGACTGCAACTGCAGGGCATCCCAATTGAGTAACAATGACAATGGTGCTAAAACGCAAAAAGGACAAAAATCTACTTCCTTTCTATCTAATGCTATTTGTTTCCTTTTATTGTTGTTGAATCAAATAGAGTTCTTGTTTCTACCAATGTTATAAATTCTATTTTTGGCATGTTTCTTATGCTAAAATGACCTTTCAAATCCTATATGCCTCATGAAGCACCAAGTCTGCTCTTAAAATTAAAACTACACAGGTTCAAATCAAGCCTAATTTCATAGATACGGTCTCCTATTATGAGTTCAACGTCCAGGACTTGCCATATGTATTTCTTATATTCTCCACCTCATAAAAGACCATAATGAATTCTCAGTTACCTAATACAGAACAAAAATCCAAGTTAAACATTCCCAGCCTACTTTTAAGAACAACAAACTAGTAAATACCTACTAATGACCAGTGTGTGTACACACACATACACATGTAATGCCCTGTTAGAATACACTTAATGCCAACCTATGATATAACAGCATGAGGTATGGATGACCAGTCAAATAGTGGAACACAACATCCATCGCCACCAAAACTACTTAAGAAACAATATCCCTTTGGCTTCAACATCTTGTTTGGCATCATAAGCCTACACAAGCAGCCTGACCAAACAGAGATGTTTGATCTTCCTTTCGATTCAACCTTCACGCGTATTTAGAATTAAACATCGTATATGGGACCAATATATGTATATAGAACCACACCACTCACGTGAAACTTTTTTCTGTAGAAAGGAACAGCTCTCCATTCTTTTTATTGTTGATTCTTCCGTTCGTTGATTGATAAACAGTTTGAATGAGCTTAGACTTGTAAAAATTAAGTAGTTAGTCGTAAAAGAATTAAACTTAAACTTTTAATTTGACAAGAAATTGCTCAAGGTAATAAAAACAAAGAATGAGATTCCCACAACATCTTGTCTTTTCAAGGTAAAAACAAAGACTAATTAACAGCAAATGAGATTCCCACAACACCTTGTCTTTTCAAGGTAAAAACAAAGACTAATTAATGGCAAATGAGGTTCCATGTGGTACTATCATTATATGTAGCAAAGCTTATGTCTTGAAATGGGTCCGGTTAATGTAAAAAATGGCAAACATGAATTTTTTTTTTTTTATTAAAAGACAAATGAAAAGACTACTGTAAATATTCTGGTAAATATTTCATATACTAATAATATTTTAAAAGACAACAAATATTTTTAAAAGCAATTAAATATTTTATACATGCATTATGTGTGTGTGTGTGTGTGTGTGTGTATACATATATATATTATGTGAAAAATTCTGTTAAAATAGTTTTATTTAACCTGATATTTTCTCTAAATCTGCCGATTGGTTTTCTTTTTCAATTATTTACAATCTTATTTTTTTCAATGTAACTGTTGTGACATACTACCAATTTTTAAATATATAAACTATTTTTAAGAACTGCTGGATTTTTACGAGAGAATGAAAAAAAGGGATTAATTTTTTGATACATCATAAATTTATATTTTTTAAATATCTAATTTCTGCTGATTTTCAGCTACCTATTGTATATAGAAAATTTTATCGAATTCTGAAGGATATATTATTACATTAATTTATTACTAGTATGTGCAAATTACCCACATTTGTCAATACATGTCTCAAGTTTCATGTTATAAGAATTCTGTCCAACATCTACAACTTTTACACAACTAATGCGTGCTTAACTATCTAATGACAGCTCACTACAGATTTCAAATTGAAATTGTTTAACTATCATTTGTAGCAGCTTCATTATTATCGGTTAAAAAAAAGGTAAAAAGAAGTTGAGTTAATTTGATATAAATATAGTGGCCTACTGTATATAACAAATATGAGGTTTAGTTATTGCAGCAATTGCATCAGAATGATAGTTGAGATCCGAATAAATTTCCCTGATAACAATTGATGTTTTATTCAATTGAGCCTGTAATTACAGAAGAATTGTAATAGCTAATAGAAGTATTTAAAAATCTCATCAAGTAGCTGATGGATAATTTCAACTGAATCTGTTAACCTACTGTCAGTTTCACGTCCCATACCAACTATAGATAAAAAAAGACTCAGAATATTACACATCAAAGAAAGAAAATGAAAATGACAGAGAGAGGGAGGCGAAGACCAACGGCAGATTTTTTTTTTTAGAAAGAAGAAAAAGGAGCAGAACTAAGAAAACTCAAACTGCAACATATCTTTGGAACAAATCAAAGTAGAAGAATCAAATATAGCTAAACTAAACATACCTCCAAATGGGTA
The DNA here is from genome assembly GCA_037975025.1 of Excoecaria agallocha. Taxonomy (NCBI): domain Eukaryota; kingdom Viridiplantae; phylum Streptophyta; class Magnoliopsida; order Malpighiales; family Euphorbiaceae; genus Excoecaria; species Excoecaria agallocha. The sequence continues at coordinate 51,876,661 of CM075812.1, forward strand.
CAAAAATCCAGCTAGAAGAGGAAAACTATTGTAGATCGATTTCTATTTTCAGACCCCTTCTTCTTCCTCATCCTTTCACCAGTCAAATGCTGCCGGAAACCAAAACAAACACATAATTTTAAAGAATCAAATCCTTTTTCAATAGATCTACACAAAAAAATCAAAGGCAAGCTGACTATATAAGTATACACAATCGACAAGGAAATTAGATTTGCTTACCTCTCGCAAACAGCGCCGGAAACCAGTAGCTACCTCCGACTTTGCTGCCAGTGACTAACGGCGCCGACACCACGGTTTGGGGATTTGGGAGATTTGGGTTAGGTTTGGCTTTGGGATAATAAAGAGTAAAGCAAAGCTAGGCACGAAATGGGTTTCAAAAGAAAGGCAAAAATATTAAAAGTCCACCATTTAGAGTCACGATTTTTTAAAAAAAAATTAAAAAAATATCTTAAATTATATTCGCAACTAAATAAGTCTGTCGCTAACAGTGGAAAACTGCATCTTCATAATTCGCGATTGCCTAAAATTTTCGCTAATTCCGTCCCAAAAAGAAGCACCAAATCATCCCGCCATAAATTGCGACTACATCTTCTGTCGCTAATCCGTGGCAAATATCACCTTCCAATTTACGACTACAAAACCGTCGCGAAATTCCAACAAACTAATTTTCACAATTAAATAAATAATAAAAATTTTAGCAATGAAATTTTAGTCGCAAAAAAGGGCACGAATTGTTGCCGCCATAATTTAGCAACTGTTACCTTTATTTAGTCGCTATTTCATCGCAAACAATAACTTCTTAAAAAACCACATTTTCACGACTGCTTCTTAATTCCGTCGCCAATGTTAGTCGCTAATAGCCATTTTTTTTGTAGTGCATGTTCACATGCTATAGCAGCATATATGTATGTACGTGTTGACATGTGGACATACGTTGACAAGTGTTATAAACTCTCAGAGGCATTGAGCTATTATGCATCATTTTTCCAACCACTTGGACACCGAGATTACTGGTCACTATATGTTGGACCAACTCTAGTGCCTAATCCAAATTTTATTAGGAAAAAGAGCCAACCGAGGACGTCTCGGTATCAAAATAAAATGGATAGTAGAGAACGTGGTAGGTCTAACCGATGTATAATATATCGGAATGAAGGGTATAATAAAAAGACGTGCCCAAATGTGCCAGGACCATCAAATTTAACTGAATACCTAGGAAATATGTAGTTTGATAAAATATTAACAATTTAATAGTTGTAGACATTTTTTAGCATTATTGGACATACATGATTAATGCTTATGTATTATTATTAAATTGTATGATGATATTTGATGTGCTACTTGGGCTACTTCACCATGTGGTCTTTTTTTATATTTGATGTGCTTATGTAATATTATTATATTGTATGATGATGTTTTATGTCCTCTTTGGGCAACTTAATATTTGTGGACTTTTTTTTTATTAATGGACATACTTGAATAATGCTTATGTAATATTTAAAAAATTGTATGATGATGTTTTATGTGTTATTTGGCCTACTTAATAAGTATCATGTTCAATAAATTTGACAAAAATACATAAGGTAATACAATTTTTGCCAATCCGATATCAAATTTAATTGATTAAATGTGATCATGTACCACATCTAGTGGGCCTTCTATTTCGAGCAGGATACCGTGGTTGTTGTTCATCATGTGGTGCATTGCCCTCTTGTATGTCATTTGATCCGACATGTGGTGCATTACTCTCTTGTACGCCAATGGAACTACTATCACCACTAATAACATTATTATAGAACTCAGAAAATAACTTACCTCTATAATTTGCCTACGACTATGATTCTTTGGGTGTTCCAAATAATTGTTAGATGAAATCATTTTCATATGCACCCTGTGTTGATGAACTTTTTGTATTAAATACTGGAAGAATGTATGCATCAAGAGTTTGTTCAATCGGAACTAACAATGGTATCCCTAGTTGTGAGGTGCTCGATTCACCAACTTCACCCGGTCTATAACTTGTGTCCCCAAATTCAAAAGTTGAAAAATTATGGCAACCAGATTGTGTTGCAAATTGGTCATGGGGTACATTCATTTCTTGAAAAGGGCATGGCATTAGTGGTGGAATTTGCGACACATTTGGATCATAACATATTTGATCAATACTTGATCGCCTCTCAATCATTCCACTTATGTGTCTTCTAGTACAAAAGTCAACAAATTGTTGTTTAATAGGTGCAACATTAAAAGGATTGGGACATGGTTGACGTGGATATTCGGTTGCGGTTCGATCCTCAAAACCTACTGCAGATAGTATGCTTTCCATTATCTGGCTATTGTTCGAAGATTCGCCCAATTCATACTACATTCTTTCAACACCACCAGCCTAAAAAAATTTAAAGTTAGCAATATTTCCGACACAATATATACTTTTGAAAATTATAATTATTATTATAATTATACAAAATACACAAGATGCGAAATACTTACATTCGCTGAATGTGATGTACCAACTGGGGTTATCCAATGCCTAGTTCGTTATATGTACCATTGCATGTATTAAGATCGATTATGCAATGAATGCCTTGGTCGTTGGCCTGTCACAACATGTGTATGACGAATGTTCCATATATTAAAGAAGAATGCAAATTCAGTGACCTAATTTATATGGTGAAGGCCCCGCAGATCTATCGTATGCAGATTGTCTTGTATAAAGGGTTGAGATGGAATTGGCTGATCAAAACCAAATTGGCGAATGACCCTATCAGGCTGGTGTCACTCAATTATGTAGAAACAAATCAGTGAAACAAAAGCCATCCAACTCTGCTATCCACTTGTACAATATTCGGGGAGAAGACTGATGACATTGGGCTCCCACTCAAACTGTGTTGCAAATAAAACATAAAACTATAAAAATAAAGGTCATAAAATAAAACATAATTTTAATGTAATGCCAAATTATTTGTAAATGATTTAATTGAATTTAAATAAGAACCTCATTAATATCCTGTGTATCTAATATTTCTCTATATGTCCATATATCCCTCCTGTGAATGATATTCATATCCAGAGGTTCGGTCCACCTAAATAAACATAATTCCAAAATAATATTTATCATACTTTTTTAAAATAAGATAATATAATAAATTTAAATTAAAAGTAAATTTATAATGATACTTGAATCCGTAAGGCATTATTCTGTTTAATGAATATGGTTGTAAATGTATTGGCCTAAATTGGAGAAGTCTTTCCCAAGCCGACATTTGTAGGAGTTGTAAATATCTTGCAACTCCTTTAGCATCAGGTCGCGTTGCTCTACATAATTCTCTATACAGCCATGTCAGATAAGCTAATCCCCAACTATATTGCCCAACTGATTCTAAATCCTCTAAAAGTGGTTTCTTTTCGGGAACCAATGACTAGAGAAAAGATTTACAAAAAGCAAAAATATACAGAAGCTAATCCCAAGTTAAAAGTCATGAAAATATTATGCTATAAGTGAATATCAGTAGGCAGAAAACAGAAAATTAATTCATCATATAGCATGTTTATACATGGATATTAGTTTAACTTAGATATAAGAAAACTATTCCAAATTTTTGAATTTTAACATTTTTCTATATTATATCTAGGTATTTTCAAATGTTGGCATTAAATTTATATACTTTTAAATCACTCACGTTTGATCCAATTTAAATGAAATTGACTTAATTGAAACACATATTTTATAGTGTGAAGTTAACTTTAAATGATTATAAAATTCACTAAAACATAAACAATTGAAAAAATATACAATAATTTCAGATATGCAAATTGTGATTAGTTGACTTTTTGTTCAATTTTTTTAATGTCTTAGTGGATGTTACAGTTATTTTAAATTTTATTTATGAAAAAAGAAAAAATACAAAATGTGTATTTCAATTCCATCTAAATTAGATGGCCTAATAAAAGTTATCTAAACAATACAGAAATTCGAAGTCAAATTTTATAAATAAAAAATCTAACATAAAAAACGTTAGAATTTAGTAGCCCCAAAATGTGTTTTTTCTTCGATATATATGAGATGAGTATGTACATATGCTATATATGCAAAATAGGTATTTATAAATAGATTATATAATTCGTCAAAATCTGATCGGAGAAAAAAGAAAAATCCATTTAGCCAATTAGTCTCTACCAAGTATTTGTAAATGGAAATCAGTGAATAAAGAATTATTTTGATTGAAAGGATCAAATCAAAAATAATAATAATAATAATAATAATAATAATAATAATAATAATAATAATAATAATAATAATAATAATAATAATAATAATAATAATAATATAATTTTTTTTTTTTGAATGACCTTCCGAATGATAGTTTTGTTTGATACTATATTTTCTCTTGGGATGCTTGATTTGGATTGATGTCGTGTTTTAAGGGTGATATTAATAATTAAAGGATGGTGATTCCATTTATTGTTTGTTATTGCATATTATAGTGGTACGATTTTGATGAATTTTAAATTACATTTACGTACATCTGCTTGGAACATTGTATGGATTTTATAGACCTGACGGCAAAATAATGATTCATTCATCCTAATGTTATATAAAAAAAAGGTTAAGGTGAAATTTTGCCCCTATACTTGTTAAAAGAGAATAATTTTGCTCTTCAACTTTTTTTAGCCATCTGTGTCTCTAAAGTCATTTTTTTGACGTGATTTTGTCCCTACAATGAACGAAAATCCGACGTGGCAAACGCCACAAACGGCAACAAATGAGAACACAATACCTCACTATAAGAAAATTGCAATTTAGCAACGGAAAATAGCAACGGAAATTTGATAATTTTTATTGCCAATCAAAAATAGCAACGGAAATTTTGGTTGCTAAACCAGCAGTTGCTACTTTTTAGCAACGGAAATATATTTCCATTGCTAAATTTAGCAACGGAAAAGAATTCCGTTGCTAAATTCAACCAAGACAAGTTTCGATAAATTGGTCAATTTTAGCAACTGAAAACTTATCGGATAAAAAAATTTATGCGGTGCCCTCCGTCGCAAACAATTCTTACAATTTTAATTATTATCATTAGAATAGGTGAATCATAAAAATAAAAATATGCATTTTACAATAGAATCAAAATAAACGTGGCATATTTTTATAAACAATGGATTATAATCACCTAAAACATTTCAGAAAATATATTATTGTTCAATGACATGTGACAAGAATTTCCATCTAGGTCATAATGCATCTAGTTTAAGAAAAATAAATTTACATGTGAAAATTCAACCTAACTATGTTGTACTACAACTTAATTACTATATGAATTTATAATCATCATCTCAATTATCCTAAGTCATGGTTTCATCTAGTATTTCCATATCTGGCCATTTAACCCATTAACTCACTAAACAAATTAGCAAAACGTAAAATTTATAAAGGTAACAAAGCTATAAAAGAAACCAATGAATCAACTTAACTATCAATTTGTTTATCTATGTTCAACCAACAATATTATGACATTTAACTCAAAGCTCTATCTAGTTTCACTCACATAACCTACTCAATTAAATTATACCAACCCATTCATGTAATATCTAATTGGTGATTTATACATGGATTTTATGAAACACTAGTTTACTCGGCAAAACTACAACTCACATAATAAAGGTTATTTGAAACCTTTTAGTTTTAATGAAATCCAAGAAATTAATTTCTAATTAATTTAAGCGAAGAAATTAATTACTTGGGGAATTAACTTAAGCCAAGAAATTAATCAATTAAAACATACCAACGTGAAAGTGGTTCGCAATGATATTTAATAAATTTATAAAATGCCCAACATGAAAGTGGTTTGCCATGATATTTTTATCCATTTAAAACATAAAGTGGTTCCCAACGTGAAAGTGGTTGCCAAGATTTCCACTTAAATTTAATTTAAATATGGCCAACATGAAGTGTTTGCCATAAATTCCCACTTTAATTTAGTTTAAATAATGCCAGCATCTCTTAAGATTAATTTAATCACCAAAAAACGTGAACTGTTCCCATTGAGTAATACAAAGCTTTTGAACTGAAATTTTTGTCATTATTTTTTCTTTCATTGAAACAAATTATCAAACATCTTGCATGCATGATTATAAACCCAAATTCAGCAAAATAATTTCAACTCTGTTGAACCAATTCTTCTTAAAACACACAAAAACATCAATCATCAATTCAAACCATATTCCAACAAATCAGATCTTGCTTTTAATTGAAACTAAAAAAAGGTTATAGCAAGAGCAATTAAAAAAAATTTAAGGAAAATGCCATACCTGCACTTGCCAAAACACCAATTAATTCAATTGGTTTTTGTGAAATCAATTAGAGTATAAAAGAAAGAATTTTTGCACTCAATCTACAATTGCAAACCAACAAAAACTTAACTTTAGCATTTTCCCTATTTTTTTTCAAAATCCCTAGATCTATATCTCCTCACTTTCTCTTAATTTCTCATTACAAAATAACAATTAATGGAGGAAGAAGACTTACCTAATGCTTAAAAGAGGAGATGCAGCAAATAGAGGGGCAGAAATGGTAGGAGGCCGAACAAGAGAGGAGGAGCAACAGGGGAGGTCACGACCCCTGTTGCACTCGAGCGGGGGAGGGGGAGACGACAACATCCGCAGTTGCTCAGGCGGGACGACAGTGAGGGTGCGGTGCGACAGACGGTAGGGAATGGTGACGGTGAAGGTAAGAATGTGATCAGAAAGAAGAAGAAAAGAAAGAAAAGGAAGAAAAAGAAAGAAGAAAGAAAATGGTGAATCATGGCTCCTTGAATAGCCAAGGAAAAAGAAAATAAAGGCCAAAACGACGTAGCTTTTATACAGGTATCCAAGAAGCCATGGCTGGGACACTTTTTTCTCAGCCGCGACATGAGAAGACATAGTGTTACTTTGCTTTGGCCACGGCTGGGACACATTTGTCTCAGCCGAGGCAACCTTCTGGATCAAAACATCTTCGCAAGCTACATTGGCCACGGCTGGACCAATTGGTCTCAGCCCGACCTTTGGTGAAACGGTACATTTTGAGCTTCTACAAGGGACACGACTGGGACAAATTGTCTCAGCCATGCTCTAGCCTAACTTAGCAACGAAATTTCATTTTGGTTGCTATTTTAGCAACCGAAAATATATTCCATTGCTATTTTTAATTGAAAAAGAAAATTAGCAACGGAAAACCAATTTCGTTGCTATTTTTCATTGAAAATGAAAATTAGCAATGGAAATACAATTCGATTGCTATTTTAGCATCTGAAAATATATTCCATTGCTATTTTTAATTGAAAAAGAAAATTAGCAACGGAAAATCAATTTCGTTGCTATTTTTAATTGAAAATGAAAATTAGCAACAGAAATGCAATTCGGTTGCTATTTTCATTGAAAATGTAAATTAGCAACATAATTCAATTTCGATTGCTAATTTAGCAACCAAAAATAAATTCCGTTGCTATTTTCAATTCATATATAAATTAGCAACGGAAATCCAATTCCGTTGCTATTTTCTAATTGTAAATGAAAATTAGCAACGAAAATCGAACTCCATTGCTATATTTTGACACAATTTTTTTTTTGAAAATTCTTAATTTAGCAACGGAAAATTAATTCCATTGCTATTTTGTCAAATTAGCAATGGAATAAATATCTGTTGCTATTTTAGCAATGAAAATTGAATTTCGTTGCTGAATTTTTTTCCAAATTTTTAGCGCTAGTTCCTAGCGCTTAATTTAGCAACGAAAATTGTATTACGTTGCTACTTTAGCAATGGAAAAACTAAATAGCAATGGAATATAATTTTTGTTGTAAAATTTCGTTGCTAATTTTTGGCGGCACTAGTTTTCACCTTTTTTAGCAACGGAAAACAACCATTTTTTAACTCCGTAGCTAAAACCTTATACTTCAACCAAAAATAGCAACGAAAATATATTTCCGTTGCTATTTAGCAATGGAACACTAATTCCATTGCTAATTTAGCAATGGAATGACATTTTCTTATAGTGTCATCTGCCACGTGTTTTCTCTCTCCTACTCAGCATGTTTGTTTCCTAAGAAAATTTGTAAATTTTCCAAGAAAAATCCCATTTTTCTTCCTTTTCTTATTGCTTCCATTCTTCTTCTTCTTCTTCTTCTTCTTCTTCTTCTTCAAAAATCACCAACTCCCAAACATTCAAACACAAAATTCCAAAAAGATTAACAATGACAAACAAAAATTAATAGCTAATTCATAAATTTTACCCCTCAATTATCTGTTCTTGGTCTTCAAAAATTAGAGAGAAAGAAGAACAAGGAGTTTTAATTGCAATTTTTGTCCAAAGCAAATCGGATAAGGTTATAATTATCCAAACACAATCTACATCATTCAAGTTGAAGAACAAGGAGTTCCGGCCATACTTATAAAAAATCAGCCCAATCTAACGGCAAATAGCTATCCGATAATCAAACAAGATGAAACTGGTCATTTACATAAAAAACCCAAAAAATAGTTCCTTTTTTGCAGCAAAAATTGAACTTACAGACTTTAAAAACTAATATTCATCGTTCTAATTTGAGAACAAGGAATTTTGACCATACTCACCAAAAATCAACCCAATCTAACGGTAAATGCCTACCCAATCGTCAAAAAGGATGGAAGAGGAAGAGAGAAGGAAGAGAGGAGAAAGGAGGAAGAAGAAGAGAGAGGAGAGGAGAGTTTTTTTTTTACGATTTTGCCATGTCATCATAGTGGCTGCCACGTGTGTGTCCATGTGTCGCGTTCTCATTAGTCGCTATTTGTGTCGTTTGCCACGTCGGATTTCCATCCATTGTAGGGGTAAAATCGCGTCAAAAAATGACTTTAGGGACATAGATGGCTCAAAAAAAATTGAAGGGCAAAATTACTCTCTTTTAAAAAATATAGGGACAAAATTTCACCTTAGCCCTATAAAAAAATATAAATGAGAATAGTTGCTCCCAGCTTTTTATTTTTTTCTTGAAACTTTTTTTATGCTTCATTTGTCATGTGGTCGCATATCATTTATTTCTATTATTATTATTATTATTATTATTATTATTATTATTATTATTATTATTATTATTTAGTTTAGTGAAGACGGGAGACATTCCAAGTAAAGGTGTACATAGATCTGGATTTTTCTGTACCGAATTGAAATACTGAATAAAAAGATTCAGAACCGAACTGTACCATTGACTTTTTTATTAGAACTGAACCGAATTGTACCGTTAATTTTATTTGGAACAGATCTAGATATTTTATTTAGAACCGAACCGAAAACGGTATTGAACTGTACCGAACTATCTTGAAATCAAATTTTACCATAAGAACCGATATTCATTAATTGTTATATATAATATTAATAATTTATATATAAATATTATTTATAATTTCTATTCTATATGTACTATATAAATTTAATTTCATAATTATTTGCATTATATATTTTAACAAATTAAGATAATAATTAGTTAATAAATTAAATTAAATATTTTAATTATCAATAAGATAAATTTAATTATTATAATTATTATTTTATCTATATGAATATGAATATGTAACTAAAACAATTTATATTTAATTTAATTTACCTTAATTTTATTGTTACTATACATAATAGAATTTTAGTTGTATATTTAAAAATGATTAAAGATAAAAAAAATTAAAATTTTTTAGAAGGAAATATTTTTTATTTCGAGTTTTTGGAAAGAATTAAAAATTGAATTTAAGTAATTAATAATTTTAAAAATATTAAAAATTAAATTTTTTAAAGTAAAAAAAATAAAAAAAATATTAGGTTTATATCAACCCTTTTCCCTTCTGTTATTCTTTTTTCGATTCTGCCCCTTTCTGCCTTTTATCTAACCCTCTGTCTTTCACCACCTTACTCCATCTCTCACCACCGCGCTCCACCTTTGGTCGCGGCCATCAGCCTCTCGCCACTATCCCTTTTCTGCTCTCTTTGGTGATCAGTGCATCTTTTCCATTCGTCATCGCCAATTTTTAAGCTAGTTAATTTAAATTTTATACTTTGACTTAAATTTTAATTATATTTATTTAGATTTTTCGATTGTATTTATATTTATTACTGTGTGAATTTATTTTATAAATTTTTAAAAATATTAAATTATCCAAAATACCGAATTATATTGTACTATATTGTTTAATACCAAAAGAACCGAAGTACCGAACCAAACTGTATTGAGTTTTTATAAGAATTATCTCGAATTTTTGAGATAATAACAATACTTAATTTTTAAAATATCCGAAATTTTAAGACAATATGGAGATTTGCAAATATCCGGACTTTACCGTACCGTGTACACCCCTAATTCCAAGTTATGACACAACTTATAATTGATTGTTTACAAGTTATCGAATTTTATTGATATTATAATTATAGTTGATACAAAATAATTTACATTTAATATTTTATCCAGCGTTATTTATATTTATTAGCATTTATCATAATTTCACTATATTCTAGTTATAAAGTTCCATAAATATTTGAAGATATATATACTGTTTTGTTTAATATACAAATTAGATAGTGAATATTATTTAGAAATTATTTTTCATTTATATTTATATATAATATCGATAATATTTTCTCTAAAAAAAGTTATATATTAACATCAATTATAAAGTTACGACATTTTCTTCACACAAAGATATTTTAATGTATAATCGCTTTAATTAATTTGTTTGGCCATAAGTTTAATAAAGATAATGCAAGAAATACTTTATCGAACAATTTATACAATGGAAGATTGGAACTACATATATATAAAGAAAGGAAAAGGTCATTACAAGTTACAACACAATGAAAATTTATTCATCTTAATTTTAACTCTTATTTTGTTATTTTTTCATTACTGATGAATTAAAAATTTTCATAGTAGAGGGAAAAAATCCTGTGTAGAAAAAATTGAGAGGCTGATGTGTTCTGGAGGGCTGGTTCCAATTGGACCAAAGTATATAAGCCCTGTAAAAGGTGCTTGCCCAGTTGTAACGAGCATTAGCACTCCGATACTTAAATTAGCAACTTAGAAAAAAAGCTCTTAGAGAGAGAATATGGATATAACTAGAGAGAGTATATGTTTATGGAATGAACCTGCTATTTAAAGAGCTTGAGGAAGTTGAACAATACTCTTGAATAGTTAGCCTACTCTGAAACAGGTATGGCCTATGGTAGAAGTAATAGTGATTTGACAGAGGCGCGTGTCAAATAGCTTTATTGTAACAGGGACAAATCACGTCCGATTGGACGGCCTTGTTTCCTGTATTTTAGCCAACTGGCTTGGAAAGGCATCCGTAGGCCTACTAGTGATGGGCCTCTAGTTTCGATTTTTAAAGTATTATCATTTATCCCCCATTCAAATAGTTTGATCATTCTTAAGAGAGATCGAAGGTTGGGGCTTTTGATATTTTCATTTGACCATTTTTGTGATTAGTGATAAAGTCCTTAGTTTTTGAGACTGAAATTCGGTTACATTAATCATCGATCGAGAAGGTGAGACATCAGTTGAAGGATTGGAATGTAAGTACATTAAGCATTAACTAAGAGAATGAACATCAGTTCGGAGACTGAAATTTTGATTACTTCGATCGAAATGTACATCGATTGAGAAAATGGGGCTCTAGTCAAAAGACTGGGATTTCTATTACTTCGATCGGGATGTACATCGATTGAGAAAATTAGACGTTAGTTAAAAGACTGGAATAATTACTTTGATAGGATGTACATCGATCGAAAAAATTAGACGTCGATCAAAAGACTGAAATTTTAATTACTTCGATCGGGATGTACATCAATCAAAAAAATTGGACATTAGTCGAAAAACTGGAATTTTAATTACTTTGATCGGGATGTACATCGATCGAGAAAATTGGATGCCTTTCCTGCAAATAATTTTTATGAACTATGTTTCAAAGTTTATTTTCCTAATCTGTTTATTTGACGCTTTTTCGATTGCTTTTATTATTGGAAGTTGCGTGGTTTTTTCTTGGCTTAGGCTTTTGGTGTTCAACCATTTTGCATTCTTGTTACATTTTTCCAATTTCTACAAGTTAACTATATTTTTTATGAAATAGAGGTTAAAGTTACCTAAAGACATTTCCACTTAATGTTGGCTTTTGCTTATTCGCTTGTTTAGACAATAGGTATTTGGATTGTCGCCTCTTTCCTTACGTCGCTTTGGAAAGGGTACATCCTTAAATTTTGTTGCTTCGTCTTCAATGTCTCATTTTCCCACATTAAATTGTATGACTTCGTGGCTTTCCACGATTAGTTTCCTAAAAATGGAAATTGCTATAAAAGGGGGTGCTTTTCCTTCTTCTTCTCAAAGCTTTTTTCTTTTTCGTGAAGCTTTTTCTGAAACTTCTACCCATGAAACCACCTGATTGCTCCTTAATTTTCCCTTTTTCTTTCCATTTTAGGAAGACGAATGAATTGCTAGGCTTTTTTCTAGCAAAGTATGACCTGCGATAGCAGGTCATATGACCTTTAATCTTCGCTACTGCTTCCTTCTCTTAGTCCTGGACTTTTTTGGAGCCATAGTGGAGGATTCAAGTTTGTATTCTCTTTTCTATTTTTCTAATGCTATCCTAACGAAAAGGGGTTTGCTTTGAATGAAAGGTGATTTTGTTGTAGCGGGGCTACAGATTTTTCGTTGTTTTTCTTTTTTTTCTGAGCGAAAAGGCTCTGTATCCAATGTACTCTGTATTTTGTAAAAGTTTAATAAACTTTATCTTTTGTACAAATTTTGCAGTGCAATTTTCTTGCCTTGCTCTTTTTTTTTCTTTACTTTTCTATCCGTCTCATGACATACTGCTAAAAACTAAAAGTGAGGAAAGAAATATTTATAATTGAGTGGCATTTCAACTTATCTTGTGAAGATGTTGTTTGTAGATTTGTTTCGATCGGTTTAGTTTTGGCGAAGCCCATTTGTTTTGTCCTTTGTTGTAAGAGGCGACCTTATTTTGATCAGTAGCTATGGATCAAAGTTTGATTTTTTGCTGATGACTTTCTGTGTCTGCTTAGATGTCGGATCATTGCTTTTTCAAACTGTTGCCTTTGTTATTGTGTCTCTTGAAAAATGTCATTAATTGAATGCCCTTTATGGCTTCGATTTTTGAGCTTTAATTACGGCTATTTATTTTCTTTGTCTCCTTATTTATTGGGAGTGCCATGTGTGTTTCTAGACTTTTATAAATAGAGTTAGTCCCTTGTGTTCTTATCTCTATCCGCTCCCTTCTTCATTTTTCGTCCTTGCTTTTTCCATGGAACCCCCTGATTGTCTCTTACACTACCTTAATGTTTCCATTTTAGGAAAACGAATGAACGGTCGAGTAGTTCCCTACCATGGCATCACCTACTATATCGAGTGATGCGGCCTCTATCTCCTGTTGCCTTCTTCGTTCTCATCTCTTCAAGCCATAGCTGATCTTCTTTCACTTTCTAGGTTCCAACATGCCATAAGTGGGAGATGTTTGCAACATCTTAAAGGTTGAGGAAGAATAGCGGCAATCGACTGTAGATATATGATTATATTTCTATCATTATAGACTTTAAATGTAATATTCTAAAAAGAACTTTAATAAATTTCAAATCTTTGTCCTTATTTTCGCGCTTGTCGCTTTATTAGTTGCAATATATATGTTTACTAGCTCGATCGAGAAAACGTCGATCAAGTGAAATTGAGAAATTAATCAAATATGGTAAATAAATTTTATTCCTCTATCTTTTGATTGGGATTAATAGAACTTTCATTGACCTTTTGATTGAGATAATAACAAATTTTCATCGATCTTTTGATTAGGATGCTAACAAATTTTCATTGATATTTCAATCGGGATAATAACAAATTTTAATCGATCTTTCGAATAACAATCCATTCAATAATCCTTGCTCTTTTATTTGCAATCTTGCTAAATCCGGCCAATCCTATAATAATATCCATTTTTTCTTTGATCTGAGGCATCTCTTCTTTTAGGGCCTTCTTCGCCATAGGAAAACATGTCAATCGGGCATCAACCTGTCATTTTTTGACATCGATCACCATGGGTTCTTAAGAATCTACTTTGCTTCTTTTTCTCTTTTCCCGTCGAATGTTTTCTTTGATCACCCTTTTCTTTTAGAATTAGTACCTCATTTTTCCAATTTGACTTTCTCCTATTAATACCTTATAGATCAATTGGATGTAGGAAAGAGAGTCCCTGCTCACTTGGTTTTTTCCCTTCTTTTGGTCCAATCATACTTTATCCTTCCAATCTTACTTTATTTCTTTATGTTTGCTAAAAGGAGAAGCTAGTGAGGCGAAAGCATCAACATCCAGATTTTGGATTGCCAAAATGTATGGAGGCAGTTCCCTATTCTTCTCGTGTGTTTTTTTTACAGAAGAACTGTTGTAACACCCTAAAATTTTCATCTGACATGCATGACAAGTTTTAAAGCATAAACAGTAACCCTAGGGTAGTTTTCAGAGTAATTCCAGTAGTATAGTATAGAAAAATTTAAAAGTGCATAAGTGTTAAATGTGCTTAGCCTAGGGAAATTCGAGGATGGGTGACCTGGCGGGCAATTTGAGTTAACAATGAATTATGAAAATAAGTATTAAACGGAGTTCAATGGTACAATTTGAGATAAAATTGAGCTCAAATGGGCCCTCAAATTAGACAGCAAAGGTTTTACTCCATACCGTAAAAAAAAATTGACTAAAAGTTTGATCGGAACTTTAAAAATAGCAAACGACTTCTAAAAATTACCAAAATTTTCAGATCTACCCTAAATTGTATGTAGGATCATTTTGCAGTAAAAAGAAAATTTTACGGTAACACTGAAAATTGGCTAATCAGATCGATTTGAGTGAATCCAACAAAAAATGAACTCCGATTGAGCTGAAATTTTTTATAAAGGCTTAAGTTATTATTTTAAGAATTTTGAAATTGATTTTGAGTGAATTTGAGCTTGTAAACAGAGATAAATAATTTAGAGAGCATTAAATGTGCTTAAAATCAATGTTGGGCTTAAATTAGGTCCAACCACCTTAGTTGGACCCATCCAGCCCAAAAATCAGGGTATATAAGGCCAAAATATCAGAATTTTCTGGAGATAACTCCAAATTTCTGCTTCTCTCTTCATCCCTCTCCAAAATTGAATGTTCATTCTCCCTCTTTCAACAATTTTCTTCATCTCTCTTCCAATCTCTCTCTCCAAAATCAAACCTCCTAAATTAATTTCAGCTTCTCTACAACATTATAGCAGTCTCCAACTTTAATTTGAATAGTATAAGTGAGAGAAATCAAGGATTGAAGTTTATGTTCAAATTGAAGGATGGAAATGGTGGAATTTCATGGATTTAAGGTGATGGAAATGAAGAATTAAGTGAGGAGGATAAGATCTAAGGTATTTGGATACAAACTACACTATATTTCAATTAATTTTTTGAATTTTACTTAAAAATCACATTATGTAACTATATAAAGTTTAAAGAAAATGTAAATTAATTCAAGATAACATTATGGCATGATGTTTTAACATAAAATAAGTAAGAAAGAAGAAAGAAATCAATCTTAGAATGAAGGATCATGATGAGGCCAAAATGTACATAATGTGGTGTAATATGTGAATTTGATACTATTTGGTATATTAAGCATAAAATGTGTAATATTAGATTGAATAAACATAATTTCATAAATTTGAGTTCAAAATAATATGTAGGCATAATGTTGTTTATGTGAATAAAATGATATAACATTGTGTAACTATGTGAACTTAAGGAATAATGGGAAATAATTTAGGATAACTTTGAAAAATTATGATTCAACATGAAATAAGCATGAAGCTAAAAAGAAATTAAGCATATAAGTAACAAACATGCCTTGACCGATTTATGTTTCATATGGTGCAATATGTTAGTTTAATGTTTTATACATGTGAAGCCTAAAATGTATAATACCATGGTGAACGAACATAGTGAGAATAAATGGAGTCTAAGATAACATGTAGACATAATGTTTAACATGTGAACATAATAGTATATCATGTTGTAACTAAAAGTCATTAATGTGTAAAGGATGTATCGTAGCATATAAGTATATAAAATGATACAAGGAATGCATATGGCATGAGAAAGAATGAGAAAACACATGTCATGTATGAGTAATCAAAGAGGCCAAATAGTATACCTTTTAGAAATGCCATATTCTCATCAAGTATGAATGTCATTTATCATGTATATTATGGATTTACATGTGATATGGATGAATGCAAAAAGAATGGGCATGTATAACATGATACATAATGACAATGACATAATGTGTGAAGCAAAAATGTAGCATCAAGTAAATTAATGAGTTTCCCTTAGTGCACATTGGGTAGTCCAGGACATTAGGATATAATGGCCAGCCATAGGGACTCATATACCATGGTAAAAGCATATAGTAAATATTTATTGAAGGTTAACTATGCTCAAGTAGTCACCTCACATACAGTACATTCATATAGTCAAACAGTCCTCGTCCCGCATATCTTATTCGAGAATTTTTACTGGTCGTCACTAGGGGCAAAACGATAAATACACATGGAAACAAAAATTCAAGAATAAATCATGCATAAAATATGTCATAAAGTTAATAAAATAAGAAATAATGTGAAAAGAAATATGATTAATAGACTCAAAAAGGGCAAAAACATAATTATACGATAAACTAGGGGCAAAACTATAATTTAATCTTAATAAGGTGATTAAAGAAGTTAAAATGGTCAAACAAGTAAAAAAGGGCAAAATCATAAATCATAAAATTTTAGGGACTAAAATGTAATTTACCAATTTGTGGAGAAGCATAAGGACCAAAATGTAAATTTTATATTTAGAAGAAAATAAAAGTCAAAAGAACCAAAAAGAGTCAAAATAAAAGTCAAATGAGGTCAAACGTGAAGGATATAAAGTTTTAGGGACCAAACTGTAATTTACCATCACATGAAAAAGTATAAGAGCTAAAATGTAAATATTGAACTTAGAAAGGAATAAAAGCAAAAATAAATCAATAAGGATGACATTAGAGTAATTTAACACAATCCAAAGACAGGAAAATATTGAGAACCAAATTATAATTTTACACTCGAGTATGAATTATGTGGAAATTAATAAGAAAATAAGTAACATAAAAGCGTAAAATGGTAATTTACCATGACATGAAGAACAATAATGACTAAAATATAAATTGAGCAGTAAAATAAAATAAAGATACAATAGAGTAGATAAGGGTAAATTGGTCAATAGATAATAAAATCCACAAACAGGAAGGTTGCAAAGGAAATTTAAGCAAATTTAGTAAATTAAGGGTAAATTTATAATTTAGTCAAAAGTTGAAAAAATAAGGATGAAAAAGTAATTTTGGTAAAGGAAGCAAATTGAAGGACTAGAGTGAAAAGAAATATAATTTCATGGCAAGAAAATCAGAAAGGAGAAATAAAGATTAGAATAGTAATTATAAGCAAAGAGACCGCAAAAAGGCCAGTCAAGTTAAAAAAGGAATTTAAATGTTAATTTAATAAAACAGAGAACTCAAACGTCACACTGAGAAAACAAAGGAGATTTAAATATTATTTGGTAAAAGTAAGGACCTAAATAAAAATGTCAGAAAAGATAAAAAATTTTAAGATTAGTTAAGGAATCAAGTACAATAAAATATGATTCAGTCAGCAGGGAAAGAAATTATAATAAGATGGGAATTGAATTACATAAGCAATATGGTTAGTAAGGTTAAGTTTATAAACCATGAAGAAATAGGAATAAAGTTCAAACAAAGTGAGATAAATAAAATAATTAAATTAGATGAAAGACCAGGACTAGTAAGTAATTAAACAAAAATGTAGGGGCATAAAGGTAATTTAATGTCAAAAATATCAGTAACAAAGGTCAAACAGCAAGAAGGTGAACATGTAAGGGCATAAAACCAACAAGGATTAAATAGTTAGAAAATTACATACATACAAATAGATAAACAAAAATAATAACAATAATAACAAAACAAGATTATAATAATAATAAATTTATTTAAATAAAATTTTGTATAGTTGTATTCACCACTAGGCAACATTATTGTTTAGCGCGTGGTTTGTTGACTACGCACAGGAATAAGAAATTGAGGACACGATGAGGAAGGATCGAAATGGCATGTACATGTGACGCGTTTAAGGATACGAAGACTAGACAACCCATGTGCTAGATGTTAGATTATGGCATGCAGTAATTGATGTTCTATATTGAATGCAAATGAATTGTGAAAGCTAATTATATGTATACATTTTTAAGAACATATGTATGGAATTTGCGGTTATGTTGCGATGTGAATTGATGATTGACTTAGAAGTGCTATGAATGTTTGGAGTATTGGAGGTGGAGGTTGCATTTTGAAAGTGCTATTTTGTCAATTTGCAAGTTAGGCCAATATGGTTTACAAACCGTTATACTGCCAAAATTTGTATTAAATGAATGGTAACCATGTAACGCCGTTAGTAACTATATACAGTAAATAGAAGTTATGAATGAACTGAGGGTGTTACAACTGTAAAGGTTTGCACCTTAATGCATAATATTGAGGTAGGGAAATATTTTGTCCTCTTTCAATATTAACGCGGACAATTTTATTTTCCTTCAATATTAGGTATGCTTTTTCTAGGCCCGCTTATGAAATTGCTTTGGTAGAGATCCAATTCCGATCAGCTCTATCGCTATGGGGAAAGATCCTTTCAAGATAACTTTTTGGTCCTAATACTTGGATCAGGAGGTTAGTCGCTTTTCTCTGAGTGTTGGCTCGAGATTTTCATGGAAGGAAAAAACATTCCTTCATCTAATCCATCTGGAGACGAGGAGAGGGGCAGTCGTTTTATTTCTCCCAGTATCTTTTCCAGTAGGCTACTTCTGGGAATCTCCTACATTTATTGTGTAGTGTTTCGAAAGGAAGATGTTTTGCTTCCTTTCAGACCAGGCGCACGATTTTTTGCTTTCTTTCAGTCCCAAATTTCGTTTTCACCATTTGTTGTTCTCCCATGTAGTCTCGGAGACTTTCATGGCATTCTTATTTGTCGAAATTCTCTCCATGGTTATGAATCCATATTCCTTCCAACAACATAGAGGTTGGATGTTTTTACTCAGCCATCCACTTTCAATAAAAGTACCAAATGATAAATAAAAAATTTTCATAATAGAGGGAGAGAATCCTAGGTAGGAAAAAGTGAGAGGTTGACGTGTACTAGAGGGCTAGTTCTGATTATACTAAAGCATATAAGCTCTACAAAATGTGCTTTTTTGGTTGTACCGAGTGTTAGCACTCCGATTCTTAAATTAGCAACTTGGGAGAAAAACTCTTAAAGAGAGAATATGGATAAAACTAGAGAGAGAGAAAGTATGTATTTATGGAATGAACTTGTTACTTATAGAGCTTGAGGAAGCTAAACAGTGTTTTTAAATAGTTGGCCTACTCTGAAGTAGGTATGGCCTATGGTAAAGATGATGGTGATTTGATAGAGCCGTGTGTCAAACAGCCTTGTTGTAGCAGGGACAGGTCATGTCCGATCGGACGGCCTTGTTTTCCGTATTTTAGCCAACTGGCTTGGAAAGGCATCCGTAGGCCTGCTAATGATGGGTCTATTAGTTTTGATTTTTTAGAGTATTATTAATTACTTGATTAATTTTTTTTGAGCTATCACCTCCTGGTTTTCAGTTTGACTTTGTTTTAAATTTAAATGATCGGTTAATTTAAAGTTGGATACGATTGATTTTAGGGTTAATTTCACTGGTAGTTACCAAAGTTTTGCAATTGTAATGACGTGGTCACATAACTTCGATTTGTAACGAAAAAATCACTTAGCTATTATTTTGTAACATAAAAGTCAATTTGACCGGAATTTCAAAAATTAGACAATCGGAGCGTGTAATACATGCGTAGAATAAGAACATGTCAGCAAATATTGACACATCAGCATATTAGTCACTGCCACATGGCATAACTTAAAAAAAAAAAAAAAGAAAAAAGAAAAACACTCAACAGCCTAATCATTCTGCCCCTTTCTTTCCGCTCTACTATCGTCAACAACAAGAAACCTTAAATCCCCAACTGGCATCAGACCACCACCCATATCCCTTCTCCACTACCGGCGTAACTACCTCTCTTTTTTTTTTTTATAAGCATGAATGGTCAATTAATTTCTCTATACCAAAACAAACAAGCTGCAATATTTGTAAAGAGTACACCACCAATTTTACTGAACCAAATGTAAATTGCACAAAATAGCAAAAGATACAGTCCTCTCCCTCTTAAGAAGCAAGAGACGAACTGGAAAGCCTAAGGGGGAGGGATGATTAGGCAGTTGAGTGTGTTATTTTTTAAAATTTTTTAAGTTATACCACGTGGCAGTAATTAAGATGCTAATGTGTCAATATTTGCTGACATGTTCTTATTTTACGCGTGTATTATAAGCTCCGATTATCTGATTTTTGAAATTTCGGTTAAATTGACTTTTATGTTATAAAATAATAGATAAGTGATTTTTTCGTTACAAATTGAAGTTATCTGACCACGTCGTTATAATTGCAAAACTTTAGTGACCACCGGTGAAATTAACCCATTAATTTTATAATCAAAGATGGTTTTTTCAACAGCTTATACTCCTGCACGATTATTTTCTTAATCTTTTCAAATTTTAACCGTTTGATTTTTTAATTTTAATTTTTATTTATATTGAGAAATTAGTTTGATGATGATGATATAGTAGTGAGGTGTAGGCCGTGGGCATATTAAAAAGAAGGATATAGAAAAAGAAAAAAATAATTAAGTATAACAGAAACTATTGGACAAAGTCATTGGCATCCAAGAACAACCATAAAATTAAGGGTTGATTTTCTGTGCAATAAATATTGAAACCACTAAATTATTTTATTTCACCATGTAGATTAAATTTTATTTTTTAAAATATATACAATATTAATGTTGCATATAGTATATTTCTTTTATCTTATTATTGAAAATAGTTTTTATACTTTTTTTTCTTAAATAAATAGCAAGATAATTATTTTTTTCGTATAAAAGAATTCCAAATTTTGATTTATTTTAAACTAATATAAATTATATATTGTTGTTCAAAATAATAAATTTTTATAATTAAAATATTAATGTAGTTCTCTGTAACTCATGTACCGCGGTTCTACACTAGCTGAATCGTAACAGGACAAGACAAAAACATGAATAAGCTGTCAAATACACTGAATTTACATTTGTTTTCCTTCCTTAAGTTTCGACGTATATTGACCGTTCGTTATATATGACTTAGAGTCAAGCATAAAATTGATATCCAATTCCGCAAAATCCGGCAATAATATTGGATGTCCCCCCTTTTTAAAGGACAAATCCAAATAAGTCTGGCTGCTAAAATCTGGGAACTAGATTCGGACACTGGTTGCCAAAATCTTGAAAATTCCCAGCCTATTCCATATTTCTTCTTCCATTCACAAATATAATATTACATAAAAAAACATAAATGATAATAATTTAACAATACCCATTAGCCAATTTTTAATAATTTATAAAATATATATAGATCGATTAATCATTAATCAATAGTTAACTATCGATTTTTAAAAGTAAAAACAGTTAATTTATATTTTTGATTCGATTAATCTAAAAATCGGTTTGGTTTCGAATCGATTTTTTTATTAACCAAAAATTCGGATTTTTTTTCACCCCTAATCATTTATCAGGTATTCTATCAATTAGTAGCTAGTATAAATTGTTAACTAAACGGCTCTAAATCTATTTCAAGGAAAAAAAAAAAAAACCGCTCTAAATCTATAACTGAATACATGCTCATGATCATTCATCTATATGTCAATGTTAATGTTTCTTATTATTGTTATTTGCATATGCTTTGGTTTAGTTATATAGTAGTTAAATTGATTTACTTCAATTCAATTGTATTATTATTTATTTACGTTGTATTTATAATTTTATATTTTAATTTATGCTAATTTTTTAGTGGAATTTAGGATTCAAATCTCTTTAATAATAACTATTCGAAGGCAAAATTAAATAATAGAAAAAGGAAGTAAGAGAACAATTCATCTCTTCTTGATTAAGTTTCGTAGCTAAGCAAAGAAAAGAAAGATTTTGTCTTCTTTTTAATCTTTCCAAATAGATTTCGTCTTTCATATAAGAATTGATTCTTCACAGTCGTCGTCAAAGTGACCAATCCAATTCATGATTAGTAGCTAACAAATTCAGTATCATCTGGTTTAATGTTCGGCACAAACTGATAGCGAATAATAATTACTAATAGCTATATTTTATTTGATAAAAATTAAATAGCTGTTGTTGTTGTTGATATAATTTATAAAACATTGTTGATGTAAAGAATTAAGAAATTTATAATTAATAAAAAAAGGTATTGTAATTTAAGCAAAAATATTAAAAATGAATCAGTTATCAACTAATAAGAAAAAAAAATTATAGTATGAATATTTTAAAAAATGGTTATTTGAAATAAAAATCAGCTACTAGTAACTGAGAAAAAAATAATAATAATAACAAACAACATTTTATATACAGCTAGACATGATTGGTACAAAAAAAGCTGTTGTCTAAGTTAAAAAAAGGTCAATTTCATTTATAATTATTTAATTTAAGCCTAATCGCATAAAAATAACTGATTTAATCGCTAAAAAATAATTAATTTATTTTTTATGACTTAAATGTCACTGAACTTACCACATTTTTGCACAAAAGTTATTTTGACCGATTTTTGACGATTATTCTTATCGAAATACTGACGTAGCACGTCACGTCATATGTTTGGACATATGTAACACGATACGTTAGCAGTCACGTCACCAGAAGAGGCCACGTGTGTCCAGAAATATAACGTGGCGTGCTGACGTGTCGTGTAATATGGCCTCTTTCAGTGACGTGACTGCTGACATGTCATGCCATGTGTGTTCAGACATATGGCGTGGTATGTCACGTCAGCATTTCGATAAGAATTATCGTCGAAAACCGGTTAAGATGACTTTTCTGCAAAAATGTAATAAGTTCAGTGACATTTAAGTTACAAAAAATAAGTCATTTATTTTTGGACGATTAGACATAAGTTCAGTGACCATGTGTGAAATTGACTCCATAAAAAAAAACTAAACCAAACACCCTTTAACATTTCAAACAACATGAATGAAAAATGGTTGATTAGATAGTTTGAATTACCCTTATAATCAAATAAGCTATCAGCTATATTTTGTATTTAGCGACATGCATCAGTCCTATGTTAAATTACATTCCATTACATTTTCGAGGAAAGGTTAACGGAATTAAATTTAAAAAATTCAAAAAGATTAGATATTGATTTAATCGGTTTTTTTAATTTACCATTTCAAACTACATGAATGAAAAATTGTTAATTAGAAAGTTTGAATTTACCCTTATAATCAAATAATGAAGCTATGAGCTATGTTTTGCAATTGGCGACATGTTTTAGTCCATTGTTAAATTACATTTTTTAGGAAACGTTAACATGATTGAATTTAAAAAATTCGAAAAGATTAGATATCATTTTTTTTATAAGCTTCAGAATTTTATTGCAAATATAGGGAGCCAAACAACAGCTCAAAAAATAGATACAAGACTGACATACCCAAGAATAGAGGGCAGAAACAAAACCTTTGCCTAAGAAACAAAACATTAACAACAAAAAACCAGAAAAGAATCTATAACAACCCCCAAAATATATGAGAAAACTAGCCAAAGCTAGAGAACCAAATAACAAACAATTTGTACTAAAATAGAAGCCTGAAGTCACCAAATTGCTTACCAAACAGCCAAAACAATATGCAGTTCCACACCACCCCTGATATGAAAGAACAAAAAACAACTGGTCAAATTCCAATGAATAACTCATCATCATCCCAAATTAGCAAGAATGTCAACCACCACCAGAACAACATAATATAATTCCAGCAGAAAGGATACAAGCAGCAAGAAAAACTTCTGCTGATTACAAGAAGACCAGATCGACAGCAGAGCACCTCAACTAAATAAGGCAAGCAATAAAATTAGAATCCCAGGAGGCACCCTTTTTAGCGAAGCTATCTACAAAGAAATTATGTTCTCTCCTTTATAGACGAAATTAACCTTTCTAATTCTAGACACAAGATTACAAATATTATCAAAAATATTATCAAAGATAGCACCCAATCTCCATGGCCTGGTGCCCGTAGGATCTCGTAACCAAGACACCACCGTTGAGGAGTTCAGTTCAAATATCACTTCTAAATTTTGTTGAGAAAGAAAATCAATAAAGATCTGCAAAGCTCTAAGAACAGCTAACACCTCAGCTGATATAGAGTTGGCTACCCCAATATTACATGAAAACAAACAGATCACTAACCCTAAAGAATTTCTTAAGACACTTCCAATCTCTGCTGGCCCAGGATTGCCAAAGGATGAACCATCCATATTCCATTTTACAACACCCGATGGGAGCCTTGGGCCTAAACCTTCTTTTGAAATGCAAATTTTTAAAGCCATCAACAACTAAGATCAAATCTGCCCCTTTAAAAAAGCTCAGATCTTTGTGAGATTTGATCCAAAAAAAGGAACAGGCCAGACATAAGTGAAACATGGTGTCCAAATTCCAACTTTTATTTTCAAAGACTATGGCATTCCTTTCAAGCTAAATAGTCCACAAGCAGGCCAAAAAAAAATAATATTCCAAACTTTAAGTTAGGTTGAACCATGAGCCAACCCCTGCCATTGCAATACCAATGCTTTGAGATCATTTGGAAGACATAATTCATAACCCCACCACTTGATAATTTTATACGATAGTCCGAAAGATAAATGGCAACCCATCAAAAGATGATCCAAGGTCTCATCAACAATTGAGCACAAGGGACATCTAATACAATTCGCTGCTATAATTCCCCTTTCAACCACAAAAGCCTTTGTGCATATTTTTCCCAATAGACACATCCAAAGGAAGATATCCACTTTAGGAGGAGCAAGATTTTTCTAAAGGAGAAAAGAGAAAGGCTTTAGATGATCCATTTTCAAAGCAGACAACTAGTTTAACCGAGCACAAGATGATTTAATTGAGAATCTGCCTTCCAAATTATGAACCTATATTTTCCTATCCACTTGACCAAAGGATTAGGAAAAGGAGTTAAGAATAACCATTAAGTCTTCTAACAAAATCTTTTCCCACATTATGAGATCTTTTCTCTAGTTAAAACTCCAATACCGTGACCCTCTTGACTAGAAACCACATTTGCTTACACATGCATCTTTTTGAAGTGAAACATTGGATAATCGAGCAAATCACTCTTTTAATGGCACCTCCACAATCCACCTGTCATGCCAAAAAAGACAAAGATTCCTGTTGCCCACATCAATGGCAATGCTGCTAGCAAAAAGGGAAGAAGATCTTATCTTATTTATATCCTTCCTTATAATAGAGGCCTTTAGGTTTGAGATGGTATCTGGGATCAAATTCTTTTTAATCCCATACTTCAAAAAAATTAGGTTCTACCGCAGAGCATTATTATGAGGATTTAATCTCCAATACCGTTTAAACAAAAGACTTTGATTCCTTCGGGCAAGACAGCCAACACCTAGACCTCCTAACTCCTTTGGTACTTCCATAGTACTCCATCTAATTCTGTTGAAAGCCTTCTTATTTTCGGAACCACACCAAAAGAAATTCCACATGATAGCATTAAGTGACTTTATGATTGCAACTGGCATTTTGAAAAGGGATATAAAGTAAATCGTGAGACTCATTAATGCAGCCTTGATTAGTGTAAGATGACCAACATAAAAGAGATGCTTCCCCTTTCAACCAGCTAGCTTACATTTAAAGTTCTGGATTATTGGCAGTCAGGTCTCTTTCGTTCTTGGATTGGCTCCCAAGGGGAGGCCTAAATAAGAGCAAGGCATCTAGTGTGTTTTGCACCTAACAATCTTTGTGCAATCCATAAGCTAATCATTCCTCATGTTAACACCAATTAGGGAGCTCTTATGAAAATTCACCCACAGCCCAGAAATAAAAGAATTCTTTTAATATGAATAATATTCTCAATACTTGGATCCAGAAAAACAATAGCATCATCTGCATATTCAATATGAGAAATGGTGAGTACCGAAGTATAGCTAGGCAGAGGGTTGATTCCCTTAAAAAGATTCACATCCATTGCCCTTTTGATAAGCACATATAGCCCCTCCGCAGCAATGATAAAAAGAAACGAGGATAGGGGGTCACCTTGCCTCTGTAATGGCCTTAACACTAGGTTAGCTGTGAACAAAATTTCTGACAGTAAATAGTGACTCCGAACAGAAAATAAAATAAAAATTCGTCAGGATGCAAAAAAATATTTTATTTGACCATCGAGAAGTGTTGGTCATGGTGAGCCAGAAGTTGAAATTTGAAGTGAAACCGAGGTTAAATAGGCCTCCGAAAGTCAAAAATACGAAAAAGTTAGCGAGTCAATTTTTCCCGTAAGAAGGGTTGCTCGACTTTGACCAAATTTTTAAAAATAGTAAATAAACTCTAAAAATTTCTAAATTTTTCAAATCTTAATAAAATTTTATGTAGAATATTTTGGTATAAAAAAATAAAATTTTCAATGATATCGGTAGTTGTCGAATCAACTAATTTGATCGAACCAGACCAGTAATGGACTCCAATTGGGCTGAAATTTTGCGTACAACCTAGTTTTTATGTGTTATGAATTACAAAATCTTAATTTATGGAAAATAGAGTTGGGAAGTGAAATTATTTCAAAAATTCAGAAGTTTGGCTTAAAAAAAGAGATTTTTGGTTTAATTGGTAAGGCATTTGGTTGAACCAAAAATCCAAACCAATTGAACCAGTATAAAAGGGATTTTAGAATCAGATTTCTAGAGTTCCAGCACCTCCCTCAGCCCCTTTCTGCTCTTCCTTGGCCGAACCTCCATTTTTGCTTTTCTTTCAATTTTTCTTCATTCTTCCTCTTAATTTCCTCCGAATCCAAGCCTCATATATATAGTTCTATGTCTCTAGAAACTATTTTAGAGCTCTAGACATTGGTTTAAATGGAATCATTGGCAAAAATCAAAGAGGAAAGTGAAGGAGTTCAAATAAGGGTAAGTGAAATTAAATGATTTAATTTATTCTAAAGGCATAAATAAGTGTATTTTGATGTGTAGAATGCAATTTTGCTGTTAATTTCAGCAATTGAGGTCAAGAAATTAGGGTTTTGATTAATTGAATTTTGGCCCTTTTTACGTTCCTAAAGTGAAATTCAATCTTCCAAGGGGAAAAGCAAGGAAAGGGAAGCCTAAGAAGGATTTATTAAGTAAAAGAGGTTAGTGACTATAAATTTCAGAAATTTTCTTTAATTAAAGTTAAATTTTGCTTTATGGAACTAGGCAAAAATGAGGAAAATTCATGTTTAATTGAAATTAGCTTTAGATTAGTAATTAGGGACCTCATTTATGTTTATTAGATTAATTATATTGAATTAAAAGTGATGGTAAGGTGATGAACCTCACTTGGCCGAATTGGGTACTAAGGGAAAATAATGTGTAATTTGATGAATTTTAATAATTAATGTTCTTAAATTAATGTAATTGTGAAATTAAGTGCCTATGAATTTAATTGGAATTTATTGAAATTATATAAATATTTTTGGTGGTGAATTAGTGTTATGTAAAGTGACTTTTGATGAGATATAGTGAAATAATCCATAAATTGTGTAAAATTGATGAATGAATTAAGTGACTAGTGTATTGAAGTGTAAAAGTGAGTGAGAGGATTAATTTTGTAAAGGAGTGTTCACTTGAATATGAAAATTTGTCCTTAGTATTAGTCAGACGGTCAAATCTAGTTCAGGATATAAATGGCTAGCCATAGGGACACCTTTACCGCGGTGCGAGTCAAGGTGACTTGCTTTACTATGGAAAAACCATAACAATTTTTCATAGGTCAGTGTTAAGTGTTCAGTGAAAGTATTGGAATGGTCATTCAGGATCGTTCCCTAGTGTAGTGATATGGCCTTATGGGGCCTACGTTCCGTATATCCAGTCTGAAGATTTTGCCAGAGTGGTACTAGGGGTATAATAGTAATAATGAATTGAAAAGTGTAGTTGTGAAGTGAAATAAATTGAACAAGGACCTAAGTGAAAGAAAATAAAAGTTAGGGTCAAAATGGTAATTAACCTTAAGTAGTTCATTTTAAGAGTAAAATGACAAGAAATTAAATTAGGGGTAAAAGCAGAAGAAATAGTACCCAAATAGGTTGAAATCGAACATTCATAAGTTAGAGGGACTAAAGTGAAATTTTACACGAAAAAGACAAAATAAGGACCAATTGGTAATTTTGTAAGCCAAAGATTAGTTATGAAATGAAATGAGTAACGTAGTGGCAATTTGGTAATTAAGGAGTAAAAGAGTCAATTTGCGATCAAAGAAGAATTTAGGGACCAGAGTGGAAATTTTCCCCAAACAATAGAATTAGACTAAATTGAGCGTAAAATTACTATTTACTACGCATGTGATGACAAAGCATGAAAACTTTGTATGAATAATGTGGTTATGCATGTATGGAAAAATTTCTAGATTTATAGTCACCACTGAGCATATTTAATGCTTAGCACATAGTGTTTACTGCGTGTAGGTCTCGATGCAACAACGGAGCAAGTATACAAGGGAGCTTGAAGTTCAAGAAAGGAACAATTGATTTGGAAATTTCATTCCTTGCTGGCATGTATATATTTATCTAGTTTTGAAGTTAATTTGGCATGTATACATTAAGTTTTAGACTGTACGGAACAATAAACATAAGCTTGAGTGTATGACCAGTTACATGAAATATATTATGAGTAATTAGATGTATATATTATTGCTTCTGGACTGTTGTGCCATGTGGGGCTGTGTGAATTTGTTTGCTTTTCAGGAAGGGTAGGCATGGCCTAGCCATTATGCTGCCGAACTTTTTAAGTGTCACGTAGTAAAAGATTATTGAATAATTGGTCGAATAAATAAGTTACAACTATTCAAAAAAATGGGTAATTGAGATTAAGCAAATAAAAAAAATTTCAGTCCATCACTCGTGTGCAAATCAAGAGGTTAATAAGGAGCGTTACATTTTGTGGTATTAGAGCAAAGGTTTAAACAATTCTAAGATCGGAGTTGGTAATAATGATTGGATTATGTGTATATACATGCCAATTTATAGTGAAAAGGGTTAAATGTTTAATGTGTACTTACTCATTTATTTTTATAGTGAAAGATGTCGGCAGAGCAAGGTTGTGTCCCAGGAGATGGTGCTGGTGGTGGGAGTGAAGCATTAAGTAATACTGGGCAGCACGGGGCCCCACAATAGCAAGTTCCACCACCAGTAATGCCACCTCCGCCTCAACAGCTAGATTTTCTTAACCTAATAGTTGAGTATGTACAGCAGAGATTGCAGGCAGGGTTAGAACGACCGCCTCAGGTAGCGACACCAGTGCAGCCGCCAGTTCCACTAAAAAGGAAACCAATTCTAGAACAATTGAAAAGATTGAGAGCCGAGGACTTTCATGGATGTGACCCTTTAACTCCTACCCAGGCAGAAGCATAGCCGTTCAAGATTAAGAGACTATTTGAGATCACCAACAGTCCATTAGAGGAGAAATTTGAGGGTATTGTGGCATTGCTATAGGGACCAGCTTTTGTTTGGTGGGACTCAGTTAGAAGACACACCCAGGTGGACCATCTGGATTGGGATTTCTTTATGACACAGTTTACACAAAAGTATATTGGGTCTAAGTATAGAGCATATATGTATGATGCCTTTTGGAGGATGAAGCAAGGCAGTAAGACGGTGTCAGAATATGAGCGCGAGTTTGAGCCCTTGAGTGCTTATTTAGATAAAGATCAAAGTACAGAAGAGAAATTGTGTCAAAGGTTTGAGAGGGGATTGAACACTGAACTTAGGCAGATCATTGGGGCACAAAAATATCCTGACGTAGGGTCAATGATTAGGGCTACCCTTAAGTTAAAAGCCATGCAGGCAGAAGAGGCTGATAGATGGTCAAAGTACCAACAAAAGAGAAAGCAGGGACAGTCAAGTGGCAAGGGTGGACAAGGTAAGAAATTTAAGGAATCCCCAACACAGCAGAGCTGCACACCAGCTATTTTAGGTCAAGGTTAGAGTAGTGCATTCTGTGGCAGGACACCATCCACATCTGTAGCCATTACCCCCCGAGATAGAGGCAGTGAGGTAGCAGTGACATGCGATCATTGTAGCAAGGTTTATTCGAGAGAGTGCCGATACCTGACTGGTGCCTGTTTCAAGTGTGGTTCTAGAGAACATCAGATTAAAGATTGCCCTTTCATCCAGACTGCTTCAGTTACCTCTTTAGTACCTGGTTCTAGATCTTCCGCGCCGAGGGGTCGTGGTAGGGGAGCTGCCCCCACCGCATCAGCATGTAGACCAGCTGGACAATCATCTCAAGGTCAGAGGCATGCTTCTAGTCAGACATATGCAGTCAGGGCCAGAGAGGAGGAGGATACTCTAGATGTGATAATAGGTAAATTCTCATTATTATTTGATACAGTGCATGCTCTTATTGATCCTGGTTCTACTTATTCATATATAAATACTGATTTAGCACGGGGTAAGGGGATGAAAGATGCATGTTTAGATCAAGAGATATTGGTGAGTAACCCTTTAGCGCATAGTGTAACAGTGAATAAAGTGTACAGAAAGTGTCCTATTAGTGCTCAAGGTTATGTATTTTTGGCAAATTTGATCGAACTTCCGTTCCGTTAATTTGATGTGATTTTAGGGATGGACTGGTTATCCGCCTACCAAGCAATAGTAGATTACAAGCGAAAGAGGGTCACTTTGAACCCTGATGGGAGTCAAGAAATTACAGTAGTAGGTGTGAGATCTGACTTCTTGTTAGATGTGATCTCCAATACAGCTGCCAAAAGGTTAATTAGAAAAGGGTGCAATGCTTATTTGTGTTATGCAATGGAAGCAAAAAGGGAAGGTCCAAAGGTATCGAAAGTGTCTACTGTTAAAGAGTTTCTTGATGACTTCCCTGAGGAATTACCTGGTTTACCACTTGACAGGAAAGTTGAATTCTCTATTGATGTTGCCCTAGGCACTGCTCCAATCTCTATGGCTCCTTATAGAATGGCACCGGCAGAATTAAAGGAGTTAAAAATACAGCTACAAGAGTTGCTTGACAAGGGATTTATTCGACCTAGTGTATCACCTTGGGGAATGCCGGTATTGTTTGTGAAGAAGAAAGATGGAACACTAAGATTGTGTATTGATTATAGACAGTTAAACAAGGTGACCATAAAAAATAAATACCCTCTCCCTCGCATAGAAGATTTATTTGATCAATTGAAAGGAGCAGGTGTATTTTCAAAGATTGATCTTAGATCGGGATATTATTAGATGGAAGTAAAGGAAGCAGATGTACCCAAGACTGCTTTTCATACTAGATACGGTCATTATGAATTCCTGGTCATGCCATTTGGGCTCATAAATGCACCGGCGGCCTTTATGGACTTAATGAATAGGATTTTCCACCCTTACCTGGATCAGTTCGTGGTAGTTTTCATTGATGATATTTTGGTGTATTCTAAGACATCGGAGGAACACGACAAATATTTAAGGATTGTTTTGCAAACTTTAAGAGAGAAGCAATTGTATGCCAAGTTTAGCAAGTGTGATTTTTGGTTGAACAAGGTGTCCTTTTTGGGTCACGTAGTGTCTGTTGAAGGTATTAAGGTAGATCCTACAAAGATTGAAGCGATTCTTCAGTGGAAGCCACCTAAGAATGTTTCATAAGTGAGGAGTTTCCTAGGCTTAGCGGGATATTATAGGAGATTTATAAAAGGCTTTTCCACCATCACAGTTCCTTTGACTCAACTGCTTCAGAAGCATACTAAGTTTTAATGGACTGCCAAATGCCAAGAAAGTTTTGAGAAGCTTAAACGTATGTTAACAGAAGCTCCTATACTCACTTAGCTAGAGTCAGGCAAGGACTTTGTGGTTTATAGTGATACCTCCAGGAATGGATTAGCCTGTGTGTTAATGCAAGAAGGCAAGGTAATTGTGTATGCTTCCCAGCAGCTTAAGACTCATGAGAAGAACTATCCTATTCATGATCTAGAGCTAGCAGCCATTGTTCATGCTTTGAAGATATGGAGACATTATCTGTATCGAGAGAAATGTTATGTTTACACAGATCACAAGAGCTTGAAATATTTGCTCACTCAAAGGGACCTTAACCTCAGACAAAGATGCTGGTTGGAGTTAATTAAAAACTACGATTGCTTCATTAACTACCATCCAAGAAAGGCGAATATAGTTGCTGACGCACTTAGCAGGAAGTTTATGGTAGTTCTTCGGGCTATGAACGTCAGTTTGAGCTTGGCTAAAGATGAAGCATTGGGAGTTGAAATGCAAGTAAAGCCTGATTTTATACAATAGGTAAAGGCAGCTCAAAAGCAAGATGATCGATTAATAGCTATTGCAAGCAAGGTTAGGGGTGGCAGCGATACTGATTATTCCTTGAGTAAATATGATAGCCTTTACTACAAAGAGCAACTTTGTGTTCCCGATTGGGAAGAATTAAAGAGAAGTATCCTCACCGAAGCTCATCATAGTAGCTATGCAATGCATCCTGGAGTTAATAAAATGTATCAGGATTTGAAAGCTTATTATTGGTGGCCAGGCATGAAGAAAGATGTGATAGAGTTTGTGACCAAATGTTTGATATGTCAACATGTAAAAGCAGAGCACCGGGTCCCATCAGGTTTACTCCAACCACTTTCGATACTCGAGTGGAAATGGGATAAGGTGACTATAAATTTTGTTACTGGATTACCCTTGACTCAAAGGAAACATGATGCTATGTGGGTAATCATTGACAAGCTCACCAAGTCGGCTTATTTCTTACCGGTTCGGATGGATTTTCCTTTAACCAAGTTAGCAAAAATCTACATCGCTGAGATAGTTAGATTGCATGGGGTACCTTTATCTATTATATCTGATAGGGATCCCAGGTTTACTTCCTACTTTTGAAAGAGTTTGCAAGGAGCTTTAGGCACTAAACATGAATGCAACACAGCATTTCACCCTCAGACAGATGGTTAATCGGAGCAAGTGATTCAGATTCTAAAAGATATGTTAAGATGTTGTGTGTTAAAATTTGGTAGTAATTGGGAAAGGTATTTGTCTTTAGCAGAGTTTGCTTACAATAATAGCTACCAATCTAGTATAAAAATGGTACCTTTCCAGGCATTGTACGGGAGGAAGTGTAGAACTCCTTTATGTTGGACAGAGTTGAACGAAAGGAAGCTAGTGGGGCCTGATATGATCCGTGAATCTGAAGAGAAAGTGCAAATATCAAAGATAGATTGAAGGAAGCAATGGATCACCAAAAGTCCTACGCAGATTTAAAGAGAAAGGACATAGAATTTCAGGTGGGAGACAAAGTGTTCTTAAGAGTATCTCCTTGGAGAAAAATCTTAAGATTTGGCAAGAAAGGCAAATTGAGTCCGAGGTTTATCAGTCCTTATGAGATACTCCAGCGAGTAGGCCCTGTAGCTTATCGATTTTAATTGCCATCGGAGTTAGAAATGATTCATGATGTGTTTCACGTGTTGATGCTCCGACGGTATAGGTCTGATCCTAGCCATGTGATCATTCCAGAAGAAATTCAAGTACAAGATGACATGACCTATGAAGAAAGACTAGTGAAAATCCTAGCTAGAGAAGTTAGGCAGCTCAGGAACAAACAGATCCCATTAGTGAAAGTGCTATGGAATCACCATAATGTAGAGGAAGCTACATGGGAACCAGAAGTTGCAATGAGACACAGTATCCTATACTCTTCGATACAGGTAAATTTTGAGGACGAAATTTTTTTTAGTAGGGGAGAATTGTAATGGCCTTAATACTAGGTTAGCTGTGAACAAAATTTCTGATAGTGAATAGTGACTACGGACAGAAAATAAAATAAAAATATTTTATTTGACCATCGAGAAGTGTTGGTCATGGTGAGCCCAGGGTTAAAATTTTAAGTAAAATCGAGGTCAAATAAGCCTCCAAAAGTCGAAAATACGAAAAAGTTAGCGGGTCAATTTTTCCTGTACGAAGGGTTGACTCGACTTTGACAGAATTTTTAAAAATAGTAAAAGAACTCCAAAAATTGCCAGATCTTTTAGATCTTAATAAAATTTCATGTAGAATATTTTGGTATAAAAAAATAAAATTTTCGGTGACATCGATAGTTGTCAAATTGGACTGATCTGATCGAACTGGACCAGTAACGGACTCCGATTAGGCTGAAATTTTGCGTACAGCCTAGTTTTTATATGTTATGAATTATGAAGTCTTAATGTATGGCAAATGGAGTTAGGAAGTGAAATAATTTCAAAAATTCAGAAGTTTGGCTTAAAACAAGAGATTGTTGGTTTAATTGGTTAGGCATTTGGTTGAACCAAAAATCCAAACCAACTGAACCAGTATAAAAGGGATTTTAGAATCAGATTTCTGGAGTTCCAGCGCCTCCCTTAGCCCCTTTTTGGTCTTCATTGGCCGAACCTCCATTTTTGCTTTTCTTTCAGTTTTTCTTCATTCTTTCTCTTAATTTCCCCCAAATTCAAGCCTCATATATATAGTTCTATGTCTCTAGAAACTATTTTAGAGCTCTAGACATTGGTTTAAGTGGAATCATTGGCAAAAATCAAAGAGGAAAGTGAAGGAGCTCAAACAAGGGTAAGTGAAATTAAAGGATTTAATTTATTCTAAAGGCATAAATAAGTGTATTTTGATGTGCAGAATGCAATTTTGCTGTCAATTTCAGAAATTGAGGTTATGAAATTAGGTTTTTGATTAATTGAATTTTGGCCCTTTTTAGGTTTTCAAAGTGAAATTCAATCTTCCAAGGGGAAAAGCAAGGAAAGGGAAGCCTAAGAAGGATTTATTAAGTAAAAGAGGTTAGTGACTATAAATTTCAGAAATTTTCTTTAATTAAAGTTAAATTTTGCTCTATGTAACTAGGCAAAAATGAGGAAAATTCATGTTTAATTGAAATTAGCTTTAGATTAGTAATTAGGGATCTTATTTATGTTTATTAGATTAATTATATTGAATTAAAAGTGATGGTAAGGTGATGAACCTCACTTGGCCGAATTGGGTACTAAGGGAAAATAATGTGTAATTTGATGAATTTTAATAATTAATGTTCTTAAATTAATGTAATTGTGAAATTAAGTGCCTATGAATTTAATTGGAATTTATTGAAATTATATAAATATTTTTGGTGGTGAATTAGGGTTATGTAAAGTGACTTTTGATGAGCTATAGTGAAATAATCCATAAATTGTTTAGAATTGATGAATGAATTAAGTGACTAGTGTATTGAAGTGTAAAAGTGAGTGAGAGGATTAATTTTGTAAAGGATTGTTCACTTGAATATGAA
The DNA here is from genome assembly GCA_037975025.1 of Excoecaria agallocha. Classification (NCBI taxonomy): domain Eukaryota; kingdom Viridiplantae; phylum Streptophyta; class Magnoliopsida; order Malpighiales; family Euphorbiaceae; genus Excoecaria; species Excoecaria agallocha. The sequence goes on from CM075812.1 coordinate 51,912,203, forward strand.
AATTTGCCATTAGTAGTAGTCAGACAGTCAAATCTAGTTCAGGATATAAATGGCTAGCCATAGGGACACCTTTACTGCGATACGAGTCAAGGCGACTTGCTTTACTATGGAAAAACCGTAAAGATTTTTCATAGGTCAGTGTTAAGTGTTCAGTGAAAGTGTTGGAATGGTCATTCGGGATCGTTCCCCAGTGTAGTGATATAGGCTTATAGGGCCTACGTCCCGTATATCCAGTCTGAAGATTTTGGCAGAGTGGTACTAGGGGCATAATAGTAATAATTAATTGAAAAGTGCAGTTGTGAAGTGAAATAAATTGAAAAATGACCTAAGTGGAAGAAAATAAAAGTTAGAGTCAAAATGGTAATTAACCCTAAGTAGTGCATTTTAAGAGTAAAATGACACGAATTAAATTAGGGGTAAACGCGAAAGAAATAATACCCAAACAGGTTGAAATCGAACATTCATGAGTTAGAGGGACTAAAGTGAAATTTTACACAAAAAAGGCAAAATAAAGACCAATTGGTAATTTTGTAAGCCAAGGATTAGTTATGAAATGAAATGAGTAATGTAGTGGCAATTTGGTAATTAAAGAGTAAAAGAGTCAATTTGCGATCAAAGAAGAATTTAGGGACCAGAGTGAAAATTTTCCCCAAACAATAGAATTAGACTAAATTGAGCATAAAATTACTATTGACTACGCATGTGATGACAAAGAATGAAAACTTTGTATGAATAATGTGGTTATGCATGTATGGGAAAATTTCTAGATTTATACTAATCACTGAGCATATTTAATGCTCAACGCGTAGTATTTACTACGTGTAGGTCCCGATGCAACGGTGGAGGCAAGGTATACGAGAGAGCTTGAAGTTCAAGAAAGGAACAATTGATTTGGAAATTTTCATTACTTGCTGCATGTATATATTTATCTAGTTTTGAAGTTAATTTGGCATGTATACATTAAGTTTGAGACTGTACGGAACAATAAACATAGTTTGAGTGTATGACCAGTTACATGAAATATGTTATGAGTAGTTGGATGTCTATATTATTGCTTCTGGACTGTTGTGCCTCTGGGGCTGTGTGAATTTGTTTGCTTTTCAGGGAGGGTAGCCATGGGCCTAGCCAGTTATGCTGCCGAACTTTTTAAGTGACACGTAGGCAAACAATTATTTAATAATTGGTCAAATAAATAAAGTTACAACTATTCAGAAAAATGGATAGTTGAGATTAAGCAAATAAAAAAAAAAATTCAGTCCATCACTCGTGTGCAAATCAAGAGGTTAATAAGGAGCGTTACAGCCTCAACCTATGAGAGAGCTTGATTTCAAGAGTGGGGGAACTATTAACTAAAATAGAAACTCTAGCTAAGCCAATACATTCTCAAATCCAAAGCCTCCATTTACTACTAAAGTTTATTTATTCTAGAACAACATCTAAATATTGCCAATTCATTGAATCAAAAGCCTTGTGAAAATCCACTTTGAAAAGAATTCCACTTCTATTAGATCAAGCTTTCAGCGAATGAATAATCTCATTAGCAACTAAAATACCATCAAGAATTTGTCTATCCCAGATAAAAGCACATTGTTCATCAGACACAACTACAGCGACCACCTTTTGAGCCTATTAGTAAGTAACTCTGCAATAATCTTATACAGACTTCCAATTAGGCTAACGGGACGAAAATCCTTCAACCATATAAGCCCCTCAATTTTTGGAATTAAAGAGACAAAAGAGGAAGACGAACCTAGACGAAGGTGACCCTTTTCAAAGAAATCTACCGTCATTTTGTATACATCTGTATTAATAGCATCCCAAGCAGCCTTAACAAAGGAAAAATTAAATCCATTTGGGCCAGGGGATTTAGAGCTATCACAAGACCAAGTTGTAGCTTTTACTTCCTTTAGAGAAAAAAGAAGTTCCAGAAAATTAGCTGAGTTTATAAAAGGTTTTCTGAAGGAATTAACAGAGAAAAAAGGCCTGCTAGATTGATTTTCACTGTACAGTTCCTTGTTAAAATCCAAAACTTCTTTCTTTATTAGAACTGGATTCGTAATCACTCCATCCTTGGTGGCTAACCTGTTAATCCTATTTCGGCATCCCCTAACCGAAATAAATAGATGAAAAAACCTCGTATTTTGATCTCCCTCTCTTAGCCACTTTACTTTAGATCTCTGTGTCCACATAGATTCCCTAGCCTTTAATTTTCCCCAAAGCGTGTTAATAAGGGAATTTCTCTTAGTAATCAAGAAATTTCTTATCACTTCATGAATATCATCACATTCGACATCATAGTCAATTCTATCAATATCCTTTTCAAGGAAGCTAATTGCAAGATCTTCATTGTTATAGCATGAAGAGTTCCATCCCGTAATGGCTTTCTTGAGCAATTTGAATTTAAAATGAATGTTTTTATGGTTAATTCTATTCAGATTGGTCCACCAAAAGCTAACCTTCTTAAGAAAATCTCCATCCTCTAACCAAGTATGAAACTTAAAGGGTTTAGGACCCCAGCTAATAAAAGAGCAACAGAGCACAATTGGAGAGTGATCCAAGATGTTCTTAGGCAGAGCGGATTGGAACATTTTTTGAAACCACAGATGCCATCATTTATTTACTAAAAAGCAATCAATCCTACTCCTGCTAATAGAGTTACCCCATGTATATTTCCTACCAATCAGAGGGAGGTCGATTAAGCCTGACCTGAACACAAAATCTTGGAATCTTTTATCTTTCTCACTCAGATATCGTCTCCATCTATCTTCAGGATTCAGTACTGTATTAAAATCACCCTCACCAAAATTGGAACATCCCCATCCAATACCTTTTCCAATTGAAGCCATAATTCTTCTTGACCTGCTCCTTAAAAAGGCGCATAAACCACAATAATTCAGCATTTCTTACCCAGACTCATAAGGTTCCTGTTGATCGCAATCTATCCCTATCCTAATTGATGAGAGATTTGGTGAAAAAACCAATGCACCATGATATTATAATTCCCCCACTATTCCCTACAGCATCCAGTAAAACCCAATTAATATTTCTGTTTTCCCAAACTCTTCTTATTTGATAATCTATAATCCCCTGTATCTTTATTTCTAGAAGCATTAGCAAATCAATATTGTTTTTAATAATGCAAAAAGCAACCACTCTCTTCTTTATATCTGAGTTATAACCTCTAATATTCCAGCATTATAACTTCATAGCAGGGAGAGAGGAGAGCTACGAAGAATCCTAGTAAGAAGATAACAAGCAAAAACTTTTAATTACTAGTATTATTAGTTTTCATTCTTGCCCAATTCTCCTTTTCTCTAACCTCTAATTCAATTAGAGACTCCAAAAAAGTTTCTTTGTTATTCAGTTCAATGATGCCCAGTTGGTTAACTATTTTAAGGATTTTTAGAGCTTGATCTCTTAAGGAAATAGATATAGCCTCTCCCTTCTTAGTGAGACGAAGATTTATGTTGGAATTACAGCCATCTAATAAAGATTCCCTAGCAATTTTTCCAAATCAGTTATTATTATCCGACTGCATTTCAGTCTTCGACTTTCCTTTTCTGCTTTTCTTTTTTCTTAGATTTGGGAATTGAAATGAAGATTTATTAGAGTCCAGAGTATTAAAAGATCTAGTTTTATTTTTTTTGCTTTTCTTTTTACAACCTTTTCTTCATTCTGAGCTTTACCATTAGAGCCCACTTAAACCAACAACTCGTTTGGACTGGGCCTACAGCTGAGCCCACATACATTATATTGATCATTATAAGGAACAATGTCCCATCAACTAAGGAGAAAAGCTTCTGATTGTAAAAACTTGGGGGATTTATTTGGGCTAGGCCCAGGCTCCAAAATGTTTATAGATCCTATACCTTACTTTTCTAAAACATTAACAGCCTTTTGGTTTTTACACTATTTTCGAGACGAGTCTGATCCTTCCATTTCATCATCATTAGCTCCCAAATTGAGAGAATGTCCTACAGAAGAGTGCACTGACAAGAAATAACTTGGAGACTGCACTGACATTGAAAGCGACTTTTCACAGTTCGAGGTTGAAGGAGAGTGCTTGGTAGGAAAAGAAGCACCGCCATTGCTGGTTGCCTGAAGTTAGAATCTTTTTTTTCTATCTATTCTGATTTGCTCGTTAACAAATAAATCTAGGCAAAAACTTGAAGGTTCCTCAAGGATTCTAAAGGGATAAATGACTCCATCGATTCTAACCTTGAGAGTTTCATTAACTAAGGAGCAGGATGACGTAGCTATCAGGAACCTAGCAGCATCAAGGTAATTTTTCTTCTTGGTATTCATATTCAAAGTAATAAAATCCCTATATAGTGCAGCAATGGTAGAGAAGAAAGATGGGTTTCAGGCATGCAGAAGAAATCCTTCACATCTGACCCAAGTGAATCTCTTCTTGCATATATCCTTGGTTTCCCAAGGCCTCACCATTTCGAACCATTTACTCAACCATTCAAGATCAGATTCCATCATTTGGTCTCTATCATGAACTGAAGGGAAGGTGAGGAGAATTAAATTACAGCCCATAGGTCTACATTCACATAAAGGAAATCTTAAGAAACCATAACATCCTGAATATTGATAACGTTGTGAGCATTATGCAGCCATCCCACCATACTTCTCTTCAACCACGACCTATCTTCAGTAGCAACCTCGTATTGGAAGTTAGCAACACTAATGTTCGAATTCTTGTATTTATTTTTACGTTTGCCATCAAAACTGAAAAATCCTAACTCTGCAACCTTGGCATAAGACCTTTCATCCCTAAGATTAGGATGCTTGACCATTGTAACCTTAACTCTGTTCCCTACATTCTTCCTAACAGATGAAACTGCATAGCGTGCTAGATTAATTTGAATTTTATAATTCCCAATCCAAGCACCATCTAGTTTCTTGATAATTTGGTTTATGTTCTTGGTAGTATTCAAACTAATAAAGCCAAACTTAGTACCTTTTACACTAAGTTTTTTAGGAATGGAGAGCCGATCAACAACCCTAAACTAGGAAAAAATCTTTTTGATCCCTATGGTAGGCTAGCCTAAAGTTAAGTTGTTAACAAATAATTTGTATATTGAGGATTCAAATTTTGGGTGCTGGACCTTTGAGGAGGGAGCATCCTAGAATCCACCCTTAAACCACCTTTTGGATCCCACATGCGGTGGTGAATGGCCTAGCTGACTGGTCGGAAGGGGGCGGGGAGGAAGTCGCCAAGGTTGGGGTAAGAAAAGGTTGAGGGATTGGGAAGGGTATCCTAGAGGGAAGTCGCCATCTTGATTAATAAAATCGGCCTAGTTAGATATCGGTTTTTTTTTAGGCATTAAAATGAAAATGAAATCATAGATTGGGAAGGTTTCTGCAATTAACTCAAAAAATAATATGAGTAAAGTTGTTAAAACTGATTATGTTTTTAAAAACTTAATTAAGGATTCAATTGAAGAAACATCTCAATTAAAAAGTCTTAATTAATTGCATTTTATTGAATAAGTTGAAAAGCCAAATGATATATATGTTTTATTGTACTTCGCTAACTGAAGCAGGTAAGAACAACAACGGTTACATTATTAGTTATTCAGCTATTGTCCTATAGTTTATTATAGTAAACAAGAACCAGACTGCTTAGCAACTAAGATTATTACCAGCAGATACACCAAACCTCTTACAGTAATCAGTGTAATACCTAATACGGGCCTGAACAGTAGCAGGGTTGCCACCATTACATTCAATTGCACCATTAATGGCTCTAATGGTTGCCCCAAAACCTTGGTTTACGACAGGCCGTACATTTTTCATCCAAAACCAGAGAGGTGTCTTAAAGGACACGACAGGATCGTTGCCCACAGTTTCAGGAGCTCTTAATCCATCAAAGTTGCAGGCTCTGCCAGCTGGTCCATAGTTGTAGTTCCAAGTTAGTTGTAGAGGTCCTCTCCCGAAGTAATTATCTTGCCGGGAACACATGGATGTTGTCTGTTTGATTCATCGCAGTAGTCCCTTGACGCACCATTTAACTCGTTTATGTAGCAGAAATCAGAATGTTAAATTGTTTTCAAAAGGCAAAATTATGAGAAAGCATATGATTAATAAGGTACGAATAACAATTTTCATTGTTTATTTCATATTTTATTTGCCACTGAATTACTTTTAACTAAATATGTAACTGTTCAATGGGCAAAAGGTGGCAATTTTTTAATTTTCATAAGAATTAAATAACATTGACTTCTAATTTACCCTGTTTGCTGACTTGAATGTTTTAATTTCTTTTAATTATTACTTAAGGTCAGTTACTTTTTTTTTAATTTTATATATATATTAAAATAATCATTAATTTCTCTCAATTTATTTAAAATTACTTTAAAAATACTATAATATCGTTTTTTGTATTTATGAAAATAGAGAATATATATATATATATATAAAGGGAGAAATATTAATGAATTCAATAATTTAGTGTTGATCCAATAAAAAGGTAAAATTGAAATATATGTAATAAATGTTGTGTTAATTTTATAAACTCATATTTTAGATAGAATGAATTTTTAAATTTCTACTTTTACAATTGAATCGCATATTTAACTAAATCAAAATGTGATTTTCAGTAGTTTACTTTTTCTGTTCATATAGTTTAGGTCAAACGGTCAAATTCCCCTTCAATTTTGTCAATAAGATCAACGTTGTTCTTCAATTTGTAAAATTTGGTCATTTTTGCTCCATTTAAATGAATTATTTAAAATTGACATTTTTCTTCCATTATTTAAAATTATCCGTTAACTAATTTTGTTGATTTTCATTTTTCTTTTCATTTTTCATTGAAATATATGTAATAAAAATTGTAACCAATCTATTTAAATTATGGTTTAGTATTTAGGTAAAAAAAAATATTAAGTTTATTTTATTATCTACTCCCTCCGTTTTTTTATGTGTCATTTTAGAGTAAAATATAAATTCTATTTATCTATCAGTTTTAAACTTTTAATATAATTTAATATACTTTTTCAATTTAATTTTCTTTTTTAATAAAATTAGAACCAATTAGATTTGATAATTTAATTTTAATCACGTAATTTAATATTAAATTTAAATTTATTTATTATTTTTTAATTTAAAAAAATAAAAATGATAGATAAAAAAATGAAGAAAATATAAAATAGTGATAAAGTAGCAATTAATGAAAGTTTTTAAAAATTTTGAAAAATTTAATTAATGTCAACCTTTTTGAAGCAATTAATGATTCTTCTTTTAGAACACCTATTAATATTATCTTAAAAAAAACCCTTCATTTGAACATTTTAGTGGTGAAATCAGTACAAATAAAGAAGTTTTTAAATTCCAACCTGTATTTTTTTTCTTCTATAAAAAAATAAATTTCATGTTGACATTTTACTTAAAACATATAAGAAAAATACATATTAATATAAACACATTTTATATATATAAACACATATTAATGTTATCTTATAACATATAAGAAAAATACTTCATTTTGAACATTTTAGAGGTAAAATTGGTCTAAATATATTAGAAGTTTTCAAATTCGAGCCTTCACTTTTCTTTTCCTTTTATAAAAAAATAAAATTCATATTGACCCTGTAATTTCTTGATTTTACTATATTAAACCCTGCAGCCTTTAATATTGCTCAATTAAGCCCTTTAAATTATTAAATTAAAAGAAATGCATATACCTATATACATGCTTAATTTCTAGCAAGCTATTACTATATGCAACAGGGGAGAATAAAGAGAGAGAAAGAAGAGAATTCACGTCCAGTCTCGTAAGTAACATGAGCAAAAAAGGCAGCAACCTCGCGCTTAGAATCATCAGCTGAACCAACTTTACCGAACTCATTAAAAGAATTAAGAGCATTAAGAAAAGCATCTCTTGTGTAGAAATTCTTGCCGGCACAATCAGCACCAGCTTGGTTTATTATGCTATTAAAGAAATCAGCAGTAACAAGATCAGTAACTTTTAAAGTACAGCTGCCGCCGGAGGGGGTAGGGGAAGGCCTATTGGTGCAAGGACTCGCTCTGCAACCTTGGCCGCAGTAGTCATTGCCGGTGCCGCAGTAGCCATATTGGCTGCAACATAGGTTTGGAGCACAACCACAGTTCTATGCCATTACATTTCGGGCAAGAACAATGGATAGAATAATGAGGGATAGTAGATCGTGGTTTGCCATGTTTTAATAAGGAGGTTGTAGGTCCCAAAAGACACTCAAGAGGATGGGTGAATTGGGTGTCTCAAATTTTTTTGGTCAAATTTCTAATGTAACAGAAATGAATGCAAGTGTAAATTTTTAATAAATTTTCTAATTGAAAATCTAAATATGCAAGGCAATATGAGTGATAAAGTTTTTGCAAGTCTTTTTCTCAAAGTGAAAACCCTTTACTTTTCTAGAAAATGTGCGTGGTCAATCTTGTAAGAATAATTCTGAATTTTTCTTTACAGAATTTTGAAAATGCAATTTTCTAGAATGTATAATAGAAAAGTGGATGACAAGAGAATGAGCAGAAAATTAAAGCACAAACAGAATTTATTGTGGTTCGGCTTCTTTGCCTACATCTACTTCCCAAGAATTACTTTTGAGATTTTCTCTCCACTCTTAACTCTTTTAAGGGCAAAAGTCAAAGTCAATATACAAACCTATGTATATCTACCCACAATCTTTTTCCCAAAGTAAAATATTAAAACACTTATTAGAATTCTTTCTTAGGTTCTAGCCAACCCAACTCACAATCTTTCACAATAGAATTTCCTCACTAAAGATTACAACATAAACTATAATCAATTAAGGATGATATGTAAAGATGAATTGCAAAGATGCAAAGTGAGATTAAAAAGATGTAAGCTTTCTCTTAAGAGTTATAATTCTTTCCAAAATGATATCTAACATTCTAATGAGTCCTACCACTTGTATTTATACTAAAAAACTTAGTTTTAAGTGAAAAAACTCAAATATAGCCGTTTATGACCGTTGGAGGATAAAACAGATAATTCTGCCTTCAACTAGCTGTTATTTTATCTTGTAGTGTTAGATTTTTTATTAGAAATATGTTCAGATTTCTAATCCAATTTCTGATGACACGAAATTCTAAAGACCAAATTCTGAATCAACTTTAACTGAAATATTTTTTATGCAATTTAAAATTTAGATAATGTATGAGTAATAATTTGATCCTCAAATTAATCTTACAAATTTAATAACTTAAAATCATATATACTAAGGTCTTCTTCACTTGAGTTTTCTTGAAGTCTTTATAATCTTTATTTTTGGCATATACATCATATGATGTATAGAAATACTTGCAGAAATAAGCTTAGAGTAGGGTTCTCAATAGAGTTTATATAAGATTTGATTTGTTGGGTTTCGAAATATAAAATTAAAAATTACAGCGGAAAAGAAACCCACCATAGATCCAAGCGATCCAATTGATTCAATAGAAGGAGAAGTGTAACAATTACCAACCTCTCGAAGCGTAAATAAATCAAATCGCAGGTGCGACTTCTCGTGAAACGACACCCTCTACCGATATCCACACGCGAATGCAACGAAAAGAATCGCTCGGGGTGCTAGCTCCCTTTCTTGGCAGTTAGGATTTATTCTTTCTTTTTGATCTCAGAAGAAAACAATTTTTCTTAAGTGACGGCTACAACTCTTTTATTCTTGATTAGGTATATATAGTTAACCTAACCCTAATTAAAAGAGAGAAAACTTAGGGCCCACTTTTCTTTAAAAATAAGAAATACCTTATTTCTTATCTTAAAATAACAATAATAATATTAATATTAATATTTAAGATTAATATCAATATTATCCTCTTTCTTATCTTAAAATAAGAAATACCTTATTTCTTATCTTAAAATAACGATCATAATAATATTTAAGATTAATATTAATATTATCCTCTTTTTTTTTGTTTATTTTGAATTTTAATTTATCACAAAATAAAATTTGAAATGCCCGAATTAACCCTTAGTCCATTCATCACATTCTATATACACAACCCAATAGGTTCATATTATATTGGCAGTGAGCCTTAATCCCATCACGAGCCCACAAGTCATAAGTGGCCTCTAGCAAGACATTATGACTACCCAAATAATATGATTATCGATAATTCAATTTTAACCTAATAGAATATGTTATAATCCCTTTATCACACGATATCTTGTTTGAATATAAGTCATGATCCATATCAAACTTATATAGTCCAAACATATAATTTCTCAATCACTAAGTAGACTGATAATATCAAATGATATTGATCGCTCCATCAATTCATTTAAGCACGACCATGCATTTCTCAGTCCTATTTATCGAGTGGGCCAATAGATATCTCTCTCATAAGAGAGGGACAAATTCCTTCTTGACTATTCACTATCCTCTACACGATTCTCATTATGTCCAATCATAATCTTTATAATTATCCGATTAAAGATAATGTTTGATTATGTCAAAACATAATATTCATCATGTAGGATACTGTAACACCCCATACCCGGTCTAGTAACGAGCCGATTAAGAATGTCACAACTAATCCGTGATCAAGATATGAATAGGTAAATCAGCATAAATTCCACCCAATTCATCAAGAATCTCACTTCTTAACTCTAAATATCCTAAAAATTTCGGCAGATTTTCCTTTATTTATAGTCAACCTCCTGTTAACACAAATGCAGAAGCAACACTTCTAAAATCAAACATAACTTTTCACAGCCTAAATCAAACTCCAACACAAAATTTCTATCCTCCTTGTACAAATAATAGTTTAAACCCACCGTCATATTACTATTACTCAAATATTTTTGAGTTCAACAATCTAGTAAAACTTTCTTTATACAGGTATGTTAGTTACATGATGTTTAACTTTAATAAGACATCCATAAGTTACAAACTAAATGATATCTATTTCATGTCTGTGTACATGCCCAAAGTAACCAAAAATTTACAAATAGAATAACTGACTTCTTGTTGACTCCACAATCATCTTTAACTCCAGCTACAGAATTTATGAAGCTTTCATCAGTTGTCTCAAGGATGCGGATCATCAAATCAATCTACGCGTGGAGGAAACCTCGCACTAAGCTAAATACTTAGTGGTGACTACCAAATTTATCTCTTGAAATTATAATTAAAAAATATATATACTCACAAATTTAATTGCACACAGGAAGAATTATAAAGCATGTACAAGTTGACTAGATAATTTCTATCTAAGAAAATAAAGCTTACAAGCAGTTAATGATCCAATTCGTAAATAATCTAATTACATTTCCTTTTTACACTACAATTTAGCTTTATGTTGTTACACTCTATTGATGGGCCATCACTTACTAATTAATTAATTTTACCAAATTTACAATTAGTTAATTAAGATGTTTATGAAATTATTTGAAATTCTTGTAGCAGCCTAATGATTACTTTATCCTGCCTTTCTACTATAATTAACTCAAACACATGTGTACATCCGTTCTGTAAATAGTTATATCCCGTATATGGTAACTAGTACACCAAATTTACACTGTCTATTTCGCCTTGTACACTACCCATCAATACCATAACTTTATATATAACAATTATATATATAATACAAGAACAATTCAGTTTAACCACAGACAATTTATATAGCAACCCAATGTTGACATTTCAACTTTCATATAATGCAAAACTTCTACTCAATCACATATAAAAAACTTTATTGTTCACATGTTTATTATTTTACGCATTATGTTATGAGACATTCTACTAATAGCCAGAAAAATCTATACTATGCATTCATTAAGACTTAATGTTCCGAGATGATAACATTACGTATTTTAGCTTATTGTTCGATTTATAACATTCTGGTGAATTAATTTGTCATTTAATAAGTAACTTAACATCTGCATACTTTATTCCAATCAACATCGCCCTCAGTAATTACTAGTAGAAATCCTCAAACCGGATATGCGGGACAAGGAATGTATGACTGTCTGACTATATGTGAGGCCTCAAAGCTGTATGAATATACTGTATGAGAGAGGAGACTACCTAAAGATAGTCAATGCTCGAGAATAGCTTACTATATGATTTACTGTATGATTTTACCGCGGCATATAGGCCCCTAGGGCTAGCCATTATATCCTAGATCCTGGATTAGCCACTAGTTTACTAAGGGCAAAAGGATCTTATCTGTATTCCAAGTTTTACAAACATAAATAATCATATCATTGTTGTACTTATCTGGTTAAATTAAACGTTTATGCGTATATGTGTAGTATGGTTCATTTAACGCATGTGTGATAAGTTCGTGATTATTTAACAATTCCATTCATAATTATGATTTCGTCAGTTCACAATCGTGCAATTTACTATCAAGGACACCGTAGTACTCTACTTGTTACTGGTCCAACTCAATTTGTTATCACATCGTGGATTCTGTATTAGTCACCTCATTTTAGTTATTTATCTCAATTCCTAATCGTATATGTGCACTAGTCATAATATAGATCATGCCACCCAATATCCTTTTCAAATCATAACATATTCAATTTATATCACCGTGCATATAATTAATTATCTTCCCACAATATGTCTTCCAGGTACGTGTGTATTAATCATCTATTTTGTTCAGCTACTTCAAATCAACCGTTAACATGAATCATTAAAATACACTCAAAGTTCACAAACAACAACAAGTATATAACCCTTATGTCCTATTTGAGAGAGGTCACATACCTTTTAATAGCTGTAAGTTGAAGCATAGGAGTGTTAGACCAATATATATATCCATGCATGCCTTTTCAAAGACAAAATATTATAAATGCAGATAGGTGGTTTATCTTCACATTGATGCAAGTCATTTAATATATAAATTCACATCACCTTTACCTTTTCAATTTATGTTTCAGGTCTGCAAAATATGAATTCTACATATACTCATAGTTAGATAACCAACGCATATACTAATGTAGGAATCACAGATGCTTATAACCCATCAAACAAAATTTAATTAATCAAACCTTATGGACTATTATTAATAAGAAAATTTAAGTTAATCTGTTTCCTTAAACCAATGCATATATTGAACCGGTTATCAAATACGTATGATCAAATTTTTCTATGTATTCTAATTAAATTATGCAAGGTATTTCTTAATTCTAATTATTCATATAAATATATTTATGGTTATGTATTCCGATTTGCTCCTCACTTGTCCAAAATATATCAAATATATTAGTGCCAAATTAATATACACATCTAGGTAAGAAATTCAATCCTTGGTCTATTACAGCTAACTTGACAGTAAGAAAATTTCAAAGCAAAAGTCTAATATTTTTATCACTATTCACAATTCAAGTTATATGTAGCGTACACCCAAGTGTACGTACCTCTGACGTTTCATTCAACACCTCAATTACTATTATAACTCTAATTGCCTCAAATTACCATTTTGTCCAAATTCTCCAATTAAGGTATAACGACGGGCTTAAAGAAGTCCACAGTTATACCTGAATTTAGCTAAATGAACACTCATAATTTTTGCTTATAATTCACTATTTACCATTTTTGCTAAGCCTCACTATCCTTCAAATATAAATTTTAGAACCACAACAGCCTACTCAATGTCCCATTTATAATTAAGGAACAAAGTTAGAATTTGTAATCAATTTATTCATGTCTAAGATCAAACTCTATATGTTACTGCTTCTAGGGTCAGAATTTAATCACAACATCAGTGCATACAACCCTGACTAGTTAGACTAGACTTAGCACAATTCAGTCTCACACACAAGCATATTTTAATTGTTTACACAAGGTAGCAAATCCAATTCTTGCTACAATGTAGCCCACAAAATCTAACATTATACTAGGCCATTACAAATCAATGTTTAAAGAAATAATTAAAACAACTTTATGGTCAATATTTATATTACCCGTAGTAAACACGCGAGAGCTAGCTACTGTATTCAAACAATATAAACTTTTCAACAAACAAATTCAAAATAAATTTTAAATAAATTAAATGGAAGTAAATTTGATAGTCACGTACTTTCAGTGTCGATTTTTCTGCATTTCCCACGTTCTGCCATCCTTGGGTTCGCCGGACCGGTGATCGGAGTCTCGTCGGAGATGTACCAGCACTGTCCCCTAATAGCTGAAGCCGCCGAAAACTACCTAGTGGCATTCATGCGCCCCAGTGCGTCACTACCTCATCGAAAATTGCCCCTAAACTGCTGGCTGCCTCCTCTCCGATCTATACATCGCCGGCAAGTAAGGAGGGATGAAAGGTATTAGAAGAATCACCTCGCTGCTAGAAGTCATCCGGTGGTCGTCTTGCTGCTGTATGCCATTGTGGCTTGCCTAAACGGGGGGAAAAAGCAATCTCGGTAAAGGAAAAGAAGGACGGCAGAAGCGGGAGAGAAAGCTATTGTTCGTAGGCGGAGTAGCACTCCGGTTGCTGTCGGCAACAGAAGCGAGCGATGGCGAGCAACCTCCGGTAGCCAGCGCCGTTAATCAAACCGGATCAGCCTCCTTCCTCTCATTTTCCGTTTCGGTCTCCCTTTTTCGGGACTTTTTTAGAAATAGGGTTATTTTAAAACTTATTTGTGTGAATGGTGTGTATGGAAAACAAATTGGCAAAATGGTGTGGATTTTTCCCATTCCCGCAATGACAGACTGCGGGAATAGGTGAACAGTAGCTTAGAACGTGAGAAAGCTGGATTGTGGGGCCAATTTCCATTCCCGTAGCCTGTTGCTATGGGAATGGGAGAATCTCTGACACCCATTACTGCAGCTACAGGCTACGGTAATGAGCAGGGTCATCATTCCCGCGTTGAACATAAATTTTGCCTCGTTTTGCCTCACTATATATACTTTGTCTCGCTTTGCCTCTCTATATATATCAGTGGCCGAAAATTAAAACGTGAATGGCCGAAGCGTGAATAAATGTTTTAGCTATAGCCGAAAAATGATATATTATCAAAAATATTTAATGAGATAAGAATTCAAGAGAGAGTGTGTGAAGAAATATTTGGTAAGAAAATATTGTTTAGTATTTACAATATTATTGAAGTCAATAAATATTTTTGTTAATATTTATTATATTTATTTAATTTTTGCAGATATTAATTCAAATATCAGACTATGGAAGGAGTATAATGAATAGAAGATTTTTGGAAAGGTATTTTTTAAATTTAAATGTAATTAAATAATTTTTTTTATTAATAGACACTTATTATAAATTTTTTAAAAATAAATTAATTTGTCATAATATAAGTAAAAAATAAGTAAAAATAATAAATAAAAAAGGACGCATGAAGCTCTATTTTTTGTACTTGCAAACCCTATCAGCTTGTCATTATTTATTTCTTGTTAATATTTATTATATTTGTTTAATTTTTGCAGATATTAATTCAAATATCAGACTATGGAAGGAGTATAATGCACATGAATAAAAGATTTTTGGAAAGGTATTTTTTAAATTTAAATGTAATTAAATAATTTTTTTATTAATAGACACTTATTATAAATTTTTTAAAAATAAATTAATTTGTCATGATATAAGTAAAAAATAAGTAAAAATAATAAAAAAAAGATGCATGAAGCTCTATTTTTTGTTGAACAAACCCTTATCAGCTTGTTATTATTATATATAAATGAAAAATTAAAAAAAAAGTAGTAGTTGAATAATATAAATTAATAATATTGTAATTTTAAATAAATACGTTAGTTTTAAAACGAGATTATTTTAATTTTAATTTATTTACGTATTTGTTATATTTTACTAGATATTTATTATAATTTGTAAAAAAATAAATTAATTTATCGTAATAAAGCATGTTAGATAAATGTTTGTATTTATTTCAATTACAGATAATTTAAAAATGTCAGCATATGCGGAATTTTATTTGCACATGGGTGGACAAATAAGTTATGGAGTTGCAGGCTTTCAATATGACATATAGGATCCAAATGCAGTTACAAAGAGATTGAGGCTTAGAAATAAGCCAACTCTTCCTGAATTGAAACATAAAATTCATGTTAAGTTGGGTTTAGGTGTAAACATAGTCATTTCAAGAATTATATACAAGAGTCCGCTGTAACAATCGAGGATCATTATGTTGGACGTCAGTGGATATATCTGATGACAATGACGTAGACATGATTTATGAAAAATTAACGGAATACGATGATTATAATATAGTGGATTATGTATTGAAGTGACTGAGATGGATACAGGAGGTTATATATCAACGTATGGAATGACTGATCCGGTTAGAAATGAGAACTTGTGCAATGCAACAGTCGAGGCTACGCAACAGTGCTTTGAAAATGATGCTAGCCCCAGTCAACCAACACAACCGTTTAGTGGCCATGATATTGATATTTTTTCTCAATCTAATTACTGTGAGTTTTTTGGTGATGAAGTTCGTAATATGGATGAAAGTGAAAAACGACGATCGGTTAGCCAGCAAGGAGTAGCCTGCCCTAGTCGGCTAAGGCAATCAGTTAGTCGTCGCGATGGTGACTTGCTTGTAAGAGATGCAGATGATAGCTCACGTCAAGGTCATTTACGCCGATCATGTAACCATGTTCCTGATGCTAGGATGAGTCGGCCGAGGAGGTCAGTTACACAGCAGCTTGATGTTTGTATGAATCAGCCAAGGAGATCAATGAGCGAGTTCCCAGATTCAGTGATTAGTCAACCTAGAAGGTCATTCAGTCGAAGGGTTGGTGATTTTTTTTAGCAAATCCATATTTGCTAGGAAATCACGAGGTCAAATTGCAGAACAGAACTATCGGCGACAATCAGTTGGTCCTAGTCAGAGCAGACAGTCAGTAAGACGACAAGATGGTGAAGATATCAAAAATGAAACATCAATTGATTTGGCAGGCGACGATTATTATCACGACAGTCCCGTTAATAATGATTATGTCTCACCTAATGATGATGATGAGGCTGTTACAGCAAACCTAAGTGCCGAAAGTGATGACTCTGATTTCGAAGCTGCCAATGAATCTTCGGCTACGCAATATGTCAGTCCACTAGCATCAGTTCAAGTTAGCGGATCGGAAAATAATGCTAGCTTTAACTTTCCATCAAAACACTATACAACTATTAATTTTGATGCATCACAAGTTGAATTGGAGCATGGTGGACAGTTTGGTACATGGGATGGTACATCAGAGTTATCAAAAGGTTTGGTATTCAACAGCAAAGATGAGGTGAAGTCTTGCGTCAAAAAATACTTAATCTCGCGAAATGTCGATTTTAGAGTCGTTGAAGCTAAAACAAAATTCTGGGTTGTTAAGTGTGCAAATGCTGATAGTGGATGCAAATGGAGGTTACGAGCATCGACAACAGACAGATGTCCATTTTGGACAATAACAAAGTATGAGGGCCCACATTCTTGCCTTTCGGCTTGTAACCTGTCAAAAGATCACAGGCAATTGGATTCACAGATAATTCGCAATAGCATCATGGGGATGGTAAGTAAAAATCCAAGCCTTCCAATTGATGTGGTTATTGCTGCTATTAAGGAACAATTTCATTATGAGGTTTCGTACTACAAGGTGTGGTATGCGAAGACGTGTGCACTTGAGGCTATATTTGGAAATTATGTTGAATCGTTTGAGAAATTACCAGGTTTTTTATACGCCTTACAATTTTACAATCTTGGTTCAGTTTATGAGTTTGTGCTTGAAGATACTCATATTCCTCATGTGAAGCAATTTAAAAGGATTTTTTGGAGCTTTAAACCTGCAATTAACGGTTTCATCCACTGCAAGCCTATTCTGTTGATCGATGTTACATTTTTTACGGGAAAGTTTCACTAGACACTGCTAGTAGCAAGCTCTGTTGATGGGAACAACATGTTATTTCCGATTGCATTTGTAGTTGTTGAGTCTGAGAATAAGTCCAGTTGGGCTTGGTTCATGAATTTAATTCGAAAATATGTCACCCAACGTGTGGGTATAATTGTTATATCAGATCGACATGCTGGAATCATGGCAGTGTTTCGTGATGAATGGAGTGGTTGGAAGGAACCTCTTGCATTTCATTGGATATGTCTTCGTCACTTTGTCAGCAATTACAACACACATCATAGAAAGGCCACAATTAAAAATTTGCTCTACAATGCTGGTACGTATTATTTATTATAGTTCGATACATTGATTTGTTTATAATTGTGAATTTCATTATTGTTAGGTAATAACTATGAGAAGCATAAATTCAACAAGCAAATGGAGGAGATAAAACAGTTGGATGAGGAGTCATACAACTGGGCAATGAGGGTACCTTTGGAGCGATGGACTTTAGTAGAAGATGGGGGCTATCGATATGGACACACCACAACAAATATAGCCGAGAGTGTCAATAGTGCCTTGAAAGGTGTTCGAATGATGCCTATCACTGCTATAGTCGAACACATTTTTGGTCGACTAGTAAAATTTCATGACCAAAAAAGGGGTTTGTACATGACGAAAATGGGTCAAGGCATGCGGTTCACTCCGAAATGTGTTGAAGTTATGAACAAACGCGCTTTCAAGGCACAAAAACATACGGTGGTTGATTATGACAGTCGGTACAAATTATTTCGAGTCATAGCTGGGCGAACACATGCTGATAATACTGAAATTGACACTTACATATTGAGTCTTGACAAGCGTAAATGTGAGTGTGGTAAGTTTCAAGGTACAAAAATGCCATGTTCTCACGCAATTGCAGCATGCATGTATAAACATATCGATATGTACACGTTTGTTGATTTGTGTTATAGCATTACCGAGGCCTTAAAATGCTATGAAGGAAGATTCCATCCTATGGGTCATAGGGTAACTTGGCCTGAATATTATGGTCCAAAAATTATACCTAACATGGCTTTATAGAGAAAGAAGGGCCGACCTAAAACAACAAGAATTAGGAATGAGATGGATCGAAGCGAATCTCGACACATTGCACATTGCAGCATTTGTGGTAATGCGGGACATAATAAAAAGACATGTCCTAATCGAGCTGGATCATCAAATGAAGGCACTAGAAGTTACAATTATTAAATGAGTTATTTAGTTATTATATGTACCTTGTATTGACTAAAAGTAATGTAATTGATTTAAATAATGTAATTGATTTAAATATTTAATTAGTACTTATCAAATGAAATGGTTTATTTATTTATAATAAAAGTTCATAATTCATACAGTACCATACTAGAAAACTATCAAAAATGACTAAAAGGATTTTGTGCAGTAGGATTAGGCTGTGAATTAGGATCGAAATCGCTGCCAAATACCGCTTGATCAGAAAAAACCTGACTTTCCATGACGTTAGGATCGGCCAACAGTTGGTCCAAAAATTCATCACGCCCAACATTAGTTTCCACTTCTCCAGGCATATTGTACGGCTGAAGTACATCTGCATATCTTGTAGGATCTTGTTCGGATACACTAACATTTAAGTCAACATTAAATCTTGAAGGTCCTGCTTCTGTATCATAAAATGAATGTTGACTAAAGTCATGCATGCCAAATGAAGTTGAACTCCCCTGATAATCATATGGCCATGACATGGGCTGAGGAACCTGGCTGACCCCTAATGGAGGCTCAATTGAGGGTACCGGCCTCCGTCTTTCTGCCATACCTCTTCTGCTCCTTCTTGATTGGCGAAAATCTACAAAGGGTACAGACATAGGACGTATTTGTACTGGAGCTGGTACAAGCTGACGTGGATAATCATGAGCTGTTCTCTCAAAGGCTCCAACTGCTCCCAAAATCGCTCCCGATGTTAATCGAAAATCACCACTTTGCATTGACGACGATGCAATGTCACTATGATAAAGATGTTCAGTTCCATCAGCCTATATATAAAAAAAATTATTATCAATATATAATCATCTAGTCTAATATATACATAAAATTACTTTAAAAACCAATTGGTGTCACTTACCGCTGCTCCATACGATGCTCCTTCAGGGGTTATCCACCGTCTTGTTCTAAGTATGTACCACTGCATGTATTGTGATCTTATATGCAATGGATCCCTAAGGATAGGACCACTTATAACCCTTTGCAGTCGATTATTCCATTCGAATATGAAATTAGAAAATTTCATCTCCCAATTATGGTCATAATTTCCTCTTAATTCAATTGAATGTAAGCTATCATCAATTAATGGTGGACCGGGTATGTGTTGATCCATGCCAAATTGACGAAGACATCGATCTGGATGGTGCCACTCGATGATATTAAAACATATCAAAGGGACGATTGATCTCCAAATTTGTTGTCCATTTGTGCAATATGATGGCAACAGATGTATAGCATGCTTGTATGGTTCCCAATCAAACTAAAGAAATGTAAATAATAAGTACATATAGTTTAATCAATATAAATACACATTATTTATTATAATTACATTTTAAAAATATCTTATTATTACCTGATCTGCACGTTGAGTGTCTAACTCGACTCGAAATCTATGCACATCTTTTCTTTTATTAATGGTTAGATCAATAGGATATCGCCACCTAAAATTGAATAATTCATTGCTCCAGCATAATATTAAATAGAATTTAAAAATATATATGTATATATTCTTTTTAAAATTAATTACTTTATTTAAATTAAACAATATATTAATTTTACCTATACCCATATGGCATCCTCTGATCCAGCATAACTTCATCTCTAAAAGGCGGACGAAACTGGGGCAATCTTTCCCATGCCCAAATCTGCAATAATTATTGATATCCACCAATTCCGTGACAATCTAGCCGTGTACCGCGACACAACTCCCTATACAGCCATGCTAAACAAGCTGAACCCCAGCTATAATTGCCCACCTCATCTAAATCCTCTAACAGGGGAAGCCACATCAAATGTATAAAATTGTTAGATTGACCTGGAAACAACAACCTACCAATGCAACGTAATAGCCATGCACGTACATAGCATTGAATTTGATAATCAGTTGCATCGGCTGGAAGAAAATCAAAGTTATCGACAACCAAGTCATTTTAACAGATCTTCCTCTTATAGCATCATCGGGTGGGATTTGTCCTAGAAGCTGGCTACAGACAACTCGCCAATCAAATACTAGACTGCCCGTCACCGGACACCCTTCAATTGGTAAACCAGTTAGTATTTCAATATCTTGCAAAGTGATGGTGGTCTCACCAACTGCGAGGTGAAACGTGTGAGTCTCCGGTCTTCACCTTTCTATAAGAGCAGTCATTAAATTCACATTTACCTGCATTACCCCAATCTGAGACACTCCATAAAACCCAGTCATCCTCAAATACGGTATAATTCTTGGGTTAATGTTCATGTAATGGGACTCTACACTACCTCTTCGAGCAAATAATACATTACGTGCCACCTGATACATATAAATTAAACGTCATAAATATATGTAAGCTAATTTACAGTTAAATAAATTGTAGAACAAGAATATTACATTATTATTCCAAACTGCGTTACCGCGATGTTTATCTTTCAATTTTAATAAATCATCTATGCGGGGTCCTGGATTTATAAAATATTGATTTTGCAACTGATCCATATTTTTTTATCCTGCATTTAAATATAACAACAAAAAAAATTAATAAATATGTAACTAAGTAAATATCACATAAATTTAAATATTAATTACAAAATATCAATAAAATGACATTCAATACAAATTCATTTATTATTTAAATAATTATATTACATACACAATATTTTTAATGGCATAATATATCAAATTAAAATATAACTAACATAAAATTATAAATTATAAATACGTTAACATAATTTTAACTATATAAAATTTTTTCTAAATTTCATTGTACATTAAAAACGATAATATATTATATTATTAACATTTATTTTAACTAAGATAATATTAATAATACTTATAATAAATAATCAATATATTTTCTATTATTTTAACTAAGATAATATTAACCATACTTATGATAAATATTCTGAATATTAATATTTTCTATATTTTCTATTATTGTTATTTTATAATTACAATCAACATTCAATATATTATAACAAATTAAATCTACATTTCAAAATCTAACATAATAAATCAATATATCAACATACTATTCTTGATAATTTTACAATAAATTTTACATTAACACTTTCTAAATATTAAATAAATACAAATATATATATATATATATATAATTTTTATTTACATATAAATATAAATAATTATAATTAATATAAATTTACCTTGATATAATATAGAAGAGAGAAGCAAAACCAGAGGAGAAGCAAGGCAAAGAAGGAGAACAGACCAAAAAAATTAACGCAAATGAAGGCATTTTTGCCACTTAAATATCGGCTTCCATGCAAAATTTTCTGTTCAGCGTGCATTGAAGAGGCAAAAGACCGCCTATTCGCGGTGGACCGTTGCGGGGAATGGGTGGTCGTCTGACGCTCCTCTGCTGCCTCATCGTCCACGCCATCGATGACCGCGCCCTCCATTCCCATAGGCTGACATTGTGGGAATGGAGCGCCCACACCATTTTGCCAATTTGTTTCCCATGCACACCATTCACACAAATAAGTTTTAAAATAACCCTATTTCTAAAAAGTCCCCCCTTTTTCGTTCCTTTTCTTTTTATTATTTGTATGGCCATAATCTTTTTATCTAGAAATTTCTAGGGTTTTTATATGCTTCTCTTCTTCTTCTTCTTCTTCTTCTTCTTCTTCTTCTTTTCTTATTATTATTATTATTATTATTATTATTATTATATTATTATTATTATTATTATTATTATTATTATTATTATTATTATTATTATTTATATTATACATCTATTTACTTGAATTTCTTATTATTAATTACTAAATGTACTTTAATTAACATTATAATTATTTCAAAGCCTAAAAAAATATAATTTCCAATAATATTATATCCTTAATAAATCCTCACCCTTACAAACCAATACCAAAATACCGATTATCAATAAATATATGATTTATTATCGGTCGGTTTAATTCTGGGGGCGTCATAGATACTGTGATAATCTCAGGTCTAAATATCGATAACATAACTATTATGAAATTACCAATGACATTAACCATGTAGTATCTCATTACGGGTCTATCCAATACTCTATTCTCTAACAAGTACTTATAAGTTTAATTCATATCACTATATATAATCATTCTATGATTATCAATCAAACTTATACTAGTCTTTATTTATTATTAATCATTTACTAATAAACGACTAGGAATAGTCAAAATAACATTAAATTTGTTATTTACAAATAGGGGTGTGCATCGGTCGGGTTCGGGTGAACCCAACCCGAACCCAATTAACCCGAAACCCGAAATTTACCTATTTTCTTCACCCGATCCGACCCTACATAAATATTGGGCCCCTACCCGAACAACCCGATTTTTTCGGGTCCCGACTCGAACAACCCGATTAACCCAAAATTATTTTTTTAAATTTACATATTTAAATTAAAATCTCAAGTTAATACAAATAAATAATATTAAATACAATAAAAAATATTTTAAAAATACAATAAACTAACAATTTCAAAATTACATTAAATATATATTATTTATTAATTAATATTGTAGAAAAATTATACTTTTTTATTTATATATTTAATTTTTGGGTTGTTCGGGTTAGTCGGGTTTCACCCGACCCGACCCGAAACCCGATTAACATATATATCAAAAACCGATCCGACCCTAATAACCCGATTAACCCCACCCGATTTTGTTGATTCGATTCGGGTTGATCGGGTCGGTTCGATTTTTGCACACCCCTATTTACAAACATTATTATAACGTAACATGCCAACAATATAATAATATGAAGAAAATTCAATTTTACAAAATAAAATGTGACATTACATAAAGGGCCTAATGTTTGGCCTAGGGCATAACCACTAACATGATTATCATCAAAATATGGATGTAGCTTTGGGCTAACAATCTCCCTCTTTTTTATGATGACAGAACCTTAACAAACTCCACTTAAAAGTCTATCTAGGTTAGTCTTATAAAAACTCCCTCTGAATATATACATGGGGGTATATACAATATTTATCATATGAATATCCTATGAATATATTTAATAGAATACCTGCATAAAATGTTAAAGAAAATTTTTAATAATTAATAAGACCATGATAATATGTTCTCCCCCTTTTTGTCAGCAATCAAAAAGGGCAAAGAGACAAGAGTCTTCCAAAACAGTAACATATAATCCAAAAACAACCAAAACAAAAAATGTGAAGTAAAAAATTAATAACAACAACCAAAAGGAGTCAGGAATCGACATCCATGGGAAGAGTGTGGCTACCTGGCTGGTCCGATTAGGAAGGATGCTCAATCTTGACTTGAGTTGCAGCAGGATCAAGAACAGGATCACTCAAAGTTGGGACAGAGACGTTAAACAGAGCGGGAATGAATATTAGCAAATGTGGCACTCAGCTTATCGATGAGAGATTGCATTTCAAAAAGCTTTGTTCTATCCACGACATAGTGGAGGTTAGGGGCTGGGACAACTAACGTCGGTCAAGGAGTCCTTTAGAGGGACTAAAAGCTCTTGTAGTATACTTGGAACTAGGAGCTTTCTCAACTGAGGGAGCAAAAATGTGTACAGATGTGAGAACTGCAATGTTTTTCCCAGACTTTGGAATAGAGGCTATGCTAGATAAACTATCAGAAACTTGATTAGAGTCTGCTTCAGATGCCACCTTAGATTTTTTACCAGAGTCACCTTTAGAATCAGCATCAGATTTCTCATTAGATAAGTCATCAGAGTTTCCATCAGATTTCTTATCAAAAATCTTAGCAGACGTAGTAGCAGAAGTTTCATCAGAAGTTGCCACAGATTTTTTATCAGATTGCTTCATAGAAATTGGCTCAATCAATTTTTGTTCATCAATCTTCACTCCTTGAGCCGATTTGAGCATGGCAACTAATTGAGCAATCTATGCTTCAAAATTTTTATTAGTAGGTAATGAATCAAAGGGCATCAACTCTTTACCTTTGGCCATATCTTTCACAGGAGATTGCTTTGATTTCAAAGTAGGAGTGTCAATATATTTTCTTTTACTTGTATAAACCTTTTTACCTCCCTCTTTGTAGAATAAAAAATTGATATTTTCAATTTTGTATGACTCATATACAGTATCATCGGTGATCAAATTCCAATGTTCAAACAATCGGGTTAGGAGCAAGCAATATGGTTTCTTTTCATCAGCAAATCTTTTGGCCATATAGTTAAAAATAAGGAATGGCAGGTTAAAGTCCTTTCCGGTGTGAAAATGCCATAGGAAAACAATGTGTAAATCAGATAAATACGATGAACTTTTAGACCTAGGGGTGACATATAGACACATACATCTAGACAAAACACGGTACTGAATCAATAAGTTTGAGGCCAAGGGATTTTTTGCAACTCCATTGCCATTGATAGAAATAAGGCTCAAAAAGGCATTTTTGTTTAGATCTTCAAAGTTTGAAATTTTGCTATTTGTTCGTGTGCATTCAGAACCTTTCAAAGGCATAGAGAATATTTTTGTGAGAAGAACAAGACTTACAGAGTGAGTAGACCCTTGGATAATGACTTTGAATTTTTTCTCCTCCTCGTCAAAACGGGAGGAATAAAATTCACGAACTAACTCGAGATAAACCTTTTTACTCCGAAATGTGAAGAATTTTGTCCATTTTTATTGCTCAACATACTTACCCACATCTGGAGCGGCGGCCAACAGATCGGTCCAATCTATGATTTTTGAAGGAAGGAGATGAGGGGTCGAAGACATGACAGCGGTGGATTTTAGCAGAACGGCTTCGAATTTTGTTGATTTTAAAGGAGTTGGTTGTTCAGTTTGATTATTCGGTGGCGATGATAGAGCCGACGACGAAATTAGATGCAGGTTGCACTTTGCAAGAGTTTTTTAACAACCCATTTTTGAGAGAAGGATGGTGTGTTTAGGGTAAGTGAAAGGACAATGTTTGTTGAAGAAGAGAACTAGGGTTTGTGATTTTGAAGAAATAAGAAAATATCTTCAGTGTTGAAAAACAAAGAAACTGATTAACAAAATAATAAATGGAAATAAATTGATAAGGGAGATGTGATTTGACAAGGTGAAATACATGTACAAGTAATTATGGCAGATATGGGAAACTACAATTTTGCAGTTACCTATATGCAGCAAGAAGAAAAAAACGAAAAGATAAGGCTGCCCCTATCAGATTTAAAAGCACACACATATTGTTGTAGGGTTAATATAGACTTTTTATATGTTATGACTACTTCAACTTGGTTAACCCACTCCTACACGAAATTGTCAAGTCAAAGTAAATCAAAGTTTTGAATTTTTTAACTTCTCCTTTAAAAAAATTAAAATATTAAAAATTTTAGGGTATTTTAAGACACGCATGAATTTCCTTTCATGATTATGAAGTCATTTTGACAAAATTTTACTTAGCTGAATTTTGAAGAGCTATGAGATTCTTTGAGAAAGAAAGGCTAATATTGTAAAAAAAAAAACTTACTCACAAATACCAATTCCTAGCTTTCTTCTTAGCTCACAGAAACAATCTTCTTTGAGAGGCTTGGTAAAGATGTCTGCTAGCTGATTTTCTGTACAGGTAAATTTTAGTAAAATATCTCCTCTTTGCATATAATCTCTAATGAAGTGATGACGAATTTTTATGTGCTTCGTTCTTAAGTGTAGGATCGGTTTTCTGGTAAGATTTATGGCACTAGTGTTGTCACAGAATATTGGAATTTTACTAAATTCTATTCCATAATCTTTTAACTATTGTCTAATCCATAGAACTTGAGCACAACCACTAGCAGCAATGCATTCTGCTTCAGCAGTAGACAAAGCTATAAAGTTTATCTTTTTACTTGACCACGTGATTAGAGAGTTGCCCAGAAAATGACATGCACCTGATGTGCTTTTTCTGTCAATTTTACATCTGGAATAATTAGCATCAAAATATCCAACAAGGTTGAAAGAAGTCTTCTTTGGATACCATAAACCTAAATTCTGTGTTCCTTGAAAATATCTCATAATTCTTTTGACCGAAAACAAGTGGGATTCCTTTGGAGCTGATTGAAAGCAGGCACACAAACATAAATTAAAGTGAATGTTTGGCCTACTTGCAGTTAGGTACAGCAAAGATCCAATCATTCCTCTATATATTTTTTTCTTCAACATTTTTGTCTTTCTCATCTTTTTCCAACTTAATAGATCACTCATAGGAGTATTAACAGATTTCACATCACTCATTTTATACTTCTCCTGTAACGCCCCAAAAATTCGAATTTGATTATAATTGGTTTTGGTACTAAGTTGCAAGGATCAATTATGAAGATTTCAAAATAAGTTAATATTGTTAAAATTAGTAATAATAATGATAATAATTTAAAAAAAGGTGAAAATTAAAATAAAGAAAGGAGTGGTTGAAATTTAAAGAGGAAAAAAGAGAAATAGTGGGGTAAAAATAAGAAAGAAGGTTGGGTGTGTGTTTAAAAAAATAAGAAAAGAAGAAAAGAGGAATGAAAAATAAAGAGAAAGGGAGAGGGGATCGGGAAGTGAAGGAACGGCGGAGGAGAGATGCTGCCGTCGATCAACGGCGCTCTGGCCGGCGATCGGTGCGGCTGCCACCACCTCGGCCATCGGCCTTTCTCTCCTCACCGATTTCTTCCTCCAACAGCGGCGATGGCTCTTATTCTGTGTTCCTTTTTCTTTCTTTTTCGACCAGATCGATCTCCTCCTCTTTTCGGTGATCGGCGGTAGTGCTTGGAATCACGACAACCACCGAAAAGCTCCTTGTGGTGAGGCGGTCTTTCAGTGCCCGCCGATCTTCCCCACTCGCCAGTGAAGAGTAGATCGGAGCGAGAGGCAGCTGGCAGTTCTCGGTGTTTTTTCGGCCAAACCGCATTGCCTTGGGGCGCGTGAAGACCACCAGAAGGCTATCGGCGATTCTAGCTTCAAGCATGGAGCTTCGACGAGCTTCGACGAGGCTTTGGCGAGTCTTCGGATAGGGCAGAACGGATGGGGAATGTTGGGCTTTGACTCTAAGGTACGGGAACTTGGTGTGAATCTTGATATGCTTGTGTAATTTTATTAGATTTTGATGAAACCAAAGCTATGTGTCTATATATATACATAGATTTAACTAAAAATGAAGCTAAATCTCAATATAGAACATAGAAGGATAATGTATGTAAGGTTAAATTTTGAAGGGAGAAGTAATTTTTATTGTTTATTCTCTAAATAGCTAGATTTTAGCTTAGTTTTAGTGTTCTAAAGTTTGAAAGATCGGTAATGTTACAATAACCTTGTCAAGATTGCAGTCAAGCAGATGGCTCTGTCATAAGAGAACTCGAAATCTAGAGTTTGAATTAGAGATATTGTTAATGAATTCTTTGGTGAATTATTTGTAATTATAATGTTTATAGTACATTATAAAGTAAATAAACTTTGAGCATAGTATTTCAGACATGTAAAAAAAATGACTTTCTAGGATGGCACCGTCGAAATTGTGAATTAATGAAATTAAAGCAAGCAATATATATATATATATGACTATGATGTTGAAATCTTGTAAGGAGGAAAATTTATAGAACTTGAAATTAATTAACAGTGAAGAGTTAGTACGTAATATAGTATAATACATAAAAACATAATAACATCATATGGTAAATATATGTGAGTTTGATAAAATATGTTATACAGCAAACACTTGAACAGGCAGGTTGTTTAATACTTAATTGAAATAACATGAATATACCTGCATGCTTATGCTTATATGTTATCATGCGAAACTATATAGTTATAGTGATGTATATTTACAGTTACTTATATTGATATTTGGAAATTAAAATAATGCATATAGATACGGTAATTGTGTATTTTAGATATAAACGTATATGTGCTAGATTATACAGTAAAAGCACAAGATGATAATTGAAATGTGTATGAACATCGTTAATGCCTGCAAATAGAGTTCAGTTGTGGCTAAATTTGCAGGTAATTGTATGGGTATAAATAATTGCAGTATTACATATTTTAAACCTATTCAAAAAGGGCATGAAATTGAAATATATATATATATATTATATGATTATGACGTATGCCTAGATATTCAATTAGCTTATACTAATATTGAGAAATGATATTATGAGATATAGTATGATGATGATTTCATTGACTTGATAAATGTATTAATTGAGTACGAATGGAAGATGATATAAGCAAGTATAAAAAGGCGTGGGAAATAGCTTTGATGCATCAGAAAGGTACGCTCTTATGCATAGTGGTATGCTTGATGTGATATCAATATCAGAGTAAGTTATACGTGTTTAACAAGTTATTCATGTGTATTTTGACAAATATATATTATAGTGCTTAAGTAAGTATGACTGTATGATATATACTCAACCTGTTTTTAAATCATAATGCATGTTTTTTTTTTGGAATAAATTATTATTAAGGAAAGAAGGTATATAGAATATAAGATAACCTCATTTTATACAACAATGGACATAATTAATAATGAAGTTTGATTTTGGTTATTATTAAATGATGTATACTGTTGTTTTCCTATGTGTAATAGTATGGTCATGCACTTGTAGTGCCACCGATTATTGTATTAATGTACATAACTACAGTGACATGTGGTCATTCGTGGAAATCTTGCTGAAGAATCATATGCAATACTATACCAGACTGTATATCTTTTCATGTAATTATTTATAAGAAATTATATAAGTGTTATTAGATTTGTGCATGTATGTATGTGCACTAAAGATGGTACACCTTATATATGAATTTAGGCTCTTTTAGGCTCTCTCTCATATAAATCTTTCTCTCTCTATAAATTATCTTGTATAACTATGTGATTATTTGATGC